>LR738712.1:329311352-329447319 GCA_902687465.1 Secale cereale
CTCGGAGTGGATGTTTGTAACTTAGATGATTCCAAGCTACGTTGTATTTGTGGCGGAGCTCGGAAGACAGAGCCACATTATACTTATGATGCAGCTCGGAGGACCGCAGCTAAACCCGCGAGTGAGAGGGTTGCTCTTCACTCGGAGTGAGCGTTTGAAACTTAGGCGAGTCATGGGGTCGCAGCTAAGCCCCCGAGTGAGAGGGTTGCTCTTCACTCGGAGTGGATGTTTGTAACTTAGACGATTCCAAGCTACGTTGTATTTGTGGCGGAGCTCGGAAGACAGAGCCACATTATACTTATGACGCAGCTCGGATGACCGCAGCTAAGCCCCCGAGTGAGAGGGTTGCTCTTCACTCAGAGTGAGCGTTTAAAACTTAGGCGAATCGGGTTCGCAGCTAAGCACCCACTGGGGGATTTTGAAGACCAGCATTTTTTAGAAAGAATCAATCATTAGAGGACCACTGCTAACTTGTATTTGAAACAAATTGGGAAATCTTTATTACAACTCGACTGTCGAGTGTCTCAACTGTAGAAGCGGCGGAGCAGGTCCGCGTTCCACGAACGAGGTTCGTCTTTCTTCTTGGCGACATTCTAGAGGTGGTACGCTCCGTTGTGCAGTACCTTGGTGATGATGAATGGGCCTTCCCAGGCCGGGGCGAGCTTGTGTGGACGTTTCTGATGCACTCGAAGGACCAGGTCACCTTCTTGGAATGCTCGGCTTCAGATGTTCCAAGCATGGAATCGACGCATGTCCTGTTGATAGATGGTCGACCGGATGAAGGCCATCTCTCTTTCCTCTTCCAAAAGGTCGACTGCATCCTGACGAGCCTGCTCTGCCTCGGCTTCGGAGAAGAGTTCCACTCTGGGGGCGTTGTGCAATAAGTCGCTCGGCAACACAGCTTCGGCTCCATAGACCATGAAGAAAGGGGTACGGCCAGTCGACCGGTTTGGAGTTGTCCTCAGACCCCATAAGAAAGATGGTAGTTTAGTTACCCAAGCCCCAGCGGCATGCTTAAGATCATGCATGAGCCGCGGCTTTAGGCCTTGGAGAATCAAACCATTTGCTCTTTCTGCCTGTCCATTTGACTGCGGATGCGCCACAGAGGCGTAGTCGACTCGTGTTCCTTGAGAAGCACAGAAAGCTCTGAATTCATCCGAGTCAAAGTTGGAGCCGTTGTCTGTGATGATGCTGTGGGGGACTCCATATCTGAATATCAATTCCCCGATGAAGCTGATGGCGGTGCTCGACTCGAGGTTTTTGATGGGCTTGGCCTCAATCCATTTGGTGAACTTGTCGACTGCCACGAGTAGGTGGGCGAATCCGCTTCTGCCTGTCCTGAAGGGGCCGACCATGTCCAAGCCCCAAATAGCAAAGGGCCAGACTAGCGGAATGGTCTTCAAGGCGGATGCCGGCTTGTGGGACACGTTGGAGTAGAACTGGCAACCTGCGCATTTGTCCACAATATCCTTGGCCATCTCGTTGCCGCGGGGCCAGTAGAACCCGGCACGGTATGCTTTGGCCACTATAGTACGAGAGGAGGCGTGGTGGCCGCAAGTTCCCGAGTGGATTTCATCCAAGATCAGTCGACCTTCCTCTGGAGCGATGCAGCGCTGAGCGACTATGGTGACGCTTTCTCTGTAGAGCTGACCCTGGATGACAGTGAACGCCTTGGATCGGCGAACGATCTGGCGTGCTTCCTCCTCATCTTCCGGGAGTTCTTGCCTGAGCAGATACGATATATATGGCACAGTCCAGTCTGGCGTAATCACTAGGACCTCCATGATCAAGTCGACCACATCAGGTACTTCGACTTCAGTCGGATCTGACGCGCTGACTGGCTGTGGGGGCTCTTCTGTGAAGGGGTCTTCTTTGATAGAAGGGGTGTGCAGATGCTCCAGGAACACATTTGTAATGCCCAGGATGGGACTATATCTCCTACGTGTCGAGGCATGACTTAAAGATATAAGCCCATCCTAGAACGATCTCAAGTTTGGTATCTTTGCACGACTCATGTAAAAGAGGGATTAAATTGCAAAAGGAGATAGTTGGCTTACACTCGCCACTTCACACAATACATTACATAAGCAATACATCATTCAAAACATCACAACCCGACTACGGGTGAAGATCCAAAAGAAAGATACCAAAACAACATAAAGCCACAGGTCAGGATCGAATCCTAGTAGAAACCACTACTGACTATCGAAACGTCACAAACAAACGGCCACACTCTTCATCGAGCTCCCAGTGAAGTACTGATCCATCTTCTGCATCAACTCGGCTGAACCTGCATCTGGTGTGGTGAAGTAACTGTGAGCCACAGAGGACTCAGCAATCCCGTTCCCGGGTAACACGACTATTTAAGCCTTGGGTGAGGACAAGGCTGAAGAAAGAACTAGAGGTGAAGGAACAACAAGAGTCTGCAGCAGCAACTAGCACTAACTTACGTAATAGAGAGCGAGAAGAGAAGGTGCCTCGGTCGAGAGATGATCACGAAGTGATCCTAACTAAGCCGGTCAAACATAACCCCACCGTGTTCAACTCCCGAATCCCTATTCGGAAATTGACAGTCACGGTACACACGCTGGTAGTGTATTGGAACATTGTGTCAAGTTATCTACAACCGGATATTAACAAGCTCCCATCTGCCACATAACCGCGGGCACGGCTTTCGAAATTTCAAACCCTGCAGGGGTGTTCCAACTTGGCCCATCACAAGCCCACGATCCGCGGAGTCGCAACTCCAAGGTGGGAAGACCCGAGTATTCTCGGAATCCCGTGCTCAAGTTAAACCGAACTAAGGTAAGGCTAATCCAGCAAATCCTCCCGGCGTGTCGACACCCTGATAGTAGCCGCGCGTATCTAAGTCTCAGGACACGACCGGATGAGTCATCCTACAGGTGTATGCCAGATACCTCAGGTTGCCCCGAGGCGGCCCCGCAGTCTGCTCGTTTCGGACCAACACTCATGTGGAGCACTGGCCCGGGGGGGTTGAATTAAAATAAAAGGGATAGCTAGTCCACATGCAAGTTTTTTTATTAGTTATTAGGCAAATAGTACCAATGTTGGGATTTGCTGGAAAAGACTTAGCACTTAGCGGTTTATCAAGGGGGTCCCATACACCCCAACCGTGTTAGGAACGCATAATCAAGGAACATAACACCGGTTTATACGGTTCCTAACGGCATGAGTGGAACAAAACACCAAGCAAAAGGCTTAGCCTTCCACCCTTGACAATATATAGATGATTTCATTTAAGCATTTATATAGTGTGATATAACCCAACCAAACTTCATCATGAAGCAAGCATCTTCAATCTGCACCTGCAACTAACAATGCTATAAGAAGGGCTGAGCGAAGCGTACTTAGCCAAGCAAGGGTTTGCGTAGGTAGGGTGGTTAAACAAGGCAATGGTTACAAGTAGGAGGCTGACAAGAAGATCATGGGCATCGAGGCAAAACTATAGAGCGGAACTACTAGCAATAGGCAAAGATAGTAATGGTATCCGGGTTCGGTCATCTTGCCTGGGATTCCACAAGGGAGAAGAACGGATCCACGAAGTAGACGGAGCAACACAGTCGAGCGAATCCTCACAACTCCGGAACGAAACCGAAGCTAACAAGAGAAGCAACCGGAAAGAAAGAAACAACACGGTAAACACACAAACATAAACATGGCATACGATGCACATCCAAGTATGATGCATGTCCGGTTTAAATATGCATGGCATGGCAAAGTGCACAAACAACACTACAAGTTAAGTGGAGCTCAATATGCAACGAGTTGCATATTGACGAAACACCACATTTTAATTATTTAGTTGACTCTCGTTTATTAACAAGACAAGATTAAATGTTTTTAGCATGGCAAGAGGTGAAACATAAAAAAACTACACTATTTAGGCATTTTAAATGAGGCCGGAAAAACAACAACAATTCCGGAAAATCACCATGAGCATGTTTAGTAATTATTAAAGCAAACAACAATTGAACATTCTCAGTGTTGTTAACATGATGCGGATGACATGATCAAGTTTATGCAATTTTATTAAAAGGTTAACAAGAAGAAGACATGAAGTATTTGTCACCGTGGTGGAAAGAAAAGGTGCCACGGCAACGATCCGAAAATGATGCAACGCAACATATCGGTACCGATAACTCGGTGAAGGACCGGGCAAAAGCAAAGGTGGCGAAGCGAGTCGAACAAGATGAAAGGTGGGGCGATCCCGTCACCGGGTTCCCACGAGTCGGCGACGAGGCAACCGAGGAGCACGACAAAAGAATGAAACGGGCACGGAGCACACAAGGGAGACAACATTTCATACAACACAAGCAAGCATCACACGGGTCATCCACGGGGTCGACTCGGGGTTATACCTTCGAAACAATTGTTTCGGGGCGGAATCGTGTCGTAGAGGAAGGAGTCGTTCACGTTTCCGAAGAGGAAGAAGTCGTTCCGTAGAGGGAAGTAGTTGTACACGAGTCGCCAACGAGTAGTCGTTCCGTTCGTAGAGGTACTTGAGGGTCTCGGCGACGGTAGGGGTACTTGGTGTTTCCGGGCGTCGGTAGTGGTACTCGCGGTCGTCGAGCGACGGTAGACGTTCACGGAGCTCGTTTTCCCGTAGATGTTCGGGTCGGTGTCGTGGTACTTGGGGTTCTCGTTTGCGACGGTAGTGGAAGTAGTGGTACTTGGCGATTCGTCATGTAGGCGTTCCCGTTCGTAGAGGTACTAGCATCGGAGGGCTACTTGTCGCGTAGTCGAACTCGACATATCCGAAGGGGTACTCGTTTCTTCCGAAGGTAGTCGAACTTGGAGTAGGAAAAGCATGGGGAAATTATGCACGTGTGTTGTGGGTAATTCCAAAGAATGGAATATTTATTTATAATAGCTCCATAATATTTGGGGAATATGTTATAAAGAGAAGACACCTTCCCTCGATTTAAATGGACCGAAGGTCCACACGGTTTATTTAGGTTGAGATGCAAAAATTAAAATGACATGATGGCATGATGACATGATGCAATGCAAAAAATAAATAAAGCAAGCACAAAGAACACACGGGAGACCCCGGAACATCTGGAATCTTCGGGCATCTACTGGAATCTTCTGGGACGTCGGTCTTCGGGCGTCACAACTCTCCCACACTAATAGAGGATCTCGACCCGAGATCCTAGAGATAGCACCGGGTAAAAAAACAGAATAGGAAAAGGTAGAACAAAGTTGCTTCTTTGACAGACGAGTGAAACCAAGAACCTTGAGAGGTTGCACAAAATGAGAGAAGAAAACAACGGAGATGAACAAATATGAAAACTCCGTTAGAAAAGAGGAACACGGAACATAACAAGAACCTTGTAGGTTGAAGACATGAAACAAGAGCTTACGAACCAAAAGAATATGAAACTGCAATGGTACAGCCAAGGAATAAGAATGACAGAATTTGGACAGCACTCCGTCTGAAAATGGAAGGAATTAACAAGAACTTGAGAAGATGGAATGATCCTTGCTGAAAACAATAACACATTGCCTCCGAAACAATTAAAATAATGGCACAAGGTAAGAAAGATTTCAGACAGCACTCCGGTTAAAAAGATAGGCAAAACTTTATAAAATGACGGAACTAGAATGGAGGACACAACACTCCGGTTAAATGATGAGCAAGGGAAAGAACATGATCTTGACAAAACGAGATGATGGTTTGGAGAGAGCACAACATCACAATGCCTCCGGAATGGGAGAATAGAATATAAATCAATTAGAGAATTGAACGGATCGAAAAAGACAACTTCTCCGACAAATGAATATGAAACACATCCTTACGAAGAAGGGATGAACGAAGTTGTTGGGAAAATCAACAACGAGAAGAATAAGCTTTATGTGGCCGTATGGAAAACATCTCAAAATTAAGATGTGATAACCAGCCACTAACGGAAAACAATTAATTGGATTGAGATCAACAAGGAGATGAAAAACTTATTTCACCGGAATGATAAATGAAGAACTTGGGTCATTTATAAGCACCACAATAGCAACAATCCTTAGGGAAAGCTTTTAGGTGAAATATAACCCAAGATAACTCCAACAAATAAATTGAAGGGTTGGAAAGATCTCCTGAACAAGGAAAAATGATGGGTTTAAATATCTCATTCTTGATAACTCATGAATCATAAAACATGAAGGAATTGTCAAGAATGACATAACACCATCTGAAAAGATAAGGTAGAAAGAATTGCACTTCAAAATGCAAGAAGAAGAATATTTGACCTCCTCCAACAAGAATCTTGATGAAGACTTCGAGGATGAATTAAAACATGATGAACCACCATGAGAACTCCGGTAATGAAAGCATGAGAAGTGAAAGATGAAAAGAATAAGATTCAAGGCCTGTGATGAAATAGATGGAGGTTTGAAATGATATAATTGAAATAACTTGAAGCTCCGGCAAACAAGATGAACAACTTAGAACCGAGGATATGATATGATGAACAAGCTCCGGAAAAAGAGATTAAAACCACCTTGAAGGAATAAGAATAAGAATTATGTCATGCATCTCCTTCACCAATTTAAATTGATGACAACCAAAGGATTTGGCAAACTACTTATTCTCGTTGGAAAGGATTAAAGAGATCTAGCCAAACTTGGATAAATCTTCAACGAACCACCGGTAGGATTATGAAAAGAACAAATGAATTGAACGATAACAACGGAAGGGTAACTTGAAAGAACCACCGTAAAAATATGGAGACGAACGAAGAGACATCAATGAAAAATATTTGGAGGACGAAGTTGAAAACTGAGAACGAAGAAATATTCTGAAATGATGGCCTTCGGAGGATCACAATGGAAAGGATTCATGAAATGCTCCGGATGGGTATAAAAAGAATTCCTCACAAACGGAACAACTATGAGGATGGCATGAAGCTAGAACCACGAATCTTGAAGAGAACGGGCCAAGATTTAAGAGAAACACTTGTCCGGTCTCCAATGCTGAGAATGAAGACGAGAAATGCCATGAAGAATTGTTGAGCACTCCGGAATGAAGAATTAAAAGGTTGAACCAATGATGAACAAGAATTTGAAAGCGGTCGTGGAGAAGGACTGTGATTGATGGGAATCATTCTTACGTCACACTTTAAGAGAATTTGAGTATAACTCCAGAAAAATTAGAAGAGTCAGGTAAGATCCTGGGAAAAGACCTGTGGGTTAGGGCCCACTAAAGAAATCACCGTTGGGAAAGATTGCTTAAGAGATATTGCACCGGTTGAATTAAATGGCTTGAATAAGATGACAATCTCAAAATAGCTCAGAATAGATTAAGAATGGAACATGAATCTTCTGAGATGCCTTGAACACTCTGGATATGAATAGCAAGAGGAGAATGATTAATTGGTGCACCGGAATAAAAAAAACATTATGAAATGAGGAAAAGGATAAGATCAACACCGAAATCTTGAATTACATCCACCGGTAGAATTAGAGAACAAAAGAATGATGAACTTGAAGCTCTTGAGCATCTTCACGATAAATCACCGGATAATGAACATTGATGGGAAAGGAATGAAGAAAAATCACATGAATAAAATGGATACTTCATCTGAGAATTTCTTGCTCCGAGAAGAAGAAGGGTGGGAGGGTGGGGAAAACAAAGACAACTTGGGATGAATGAAACATACATCGTTGAGAAAAAAAACCGAGAGTTGATCTTGCAGATGATGAAAAGATCGGATTACTTAAAGCAAAGGACGCCGGTTGAAAAGGATTAACATGAAACTCTCGATGGTCAAGAAGAATTAGCACTCCCATAGAAATATGAGAATACCGATTAGGAAGGTCTGGAATCAACACTTGACATCGAAGCAACTCGAATACCAGAATCAAAACAAAAACAAAGGATAGATGTGTAGCAGCCTAATCTTCACAATATCATCCGAACATAGAATTGAACGAATGAATTCCGCAGGTACATCAACTCGTCGAGAAGCCACTTGGAGAACAAAAGTAAATAAATAAAAAGGAACAAGGAACAGATAGAACAAATACAAGATAGAAGCTTCGTTCGACATCTTCGTGTTGAAAGCTCATGGAACGTGTTACAAAAGGGTTTTGCAATCCCCGGATCAGCATAGCCAAGGACCCTTTAAGATGCAACTCCCGATCAGAACAAGTCCATAAAACCACTTCACTCAATGTAGAACCCCAAACTTCATATCGAGCATCCGTTGGAAGAATGCCTAGAACTACTTGATGAACCCACCTATAGATTTCCGAAAGTTTCCAGTTATGCAATCAGGTGTTGGGGATACACGGGAAGCACCGCGCAATCAACTCTAAACCTACATCCAGGTGTATCCATCCTTCAACACATAACCAGTCGTTCTCGGAAACTGTTTACCTCGGACCTTCGAAAAGCATCCACTATACAAGCTATGGCAATACTCTCGAACTACCTCCCCAGTACTGGGTGATGTCGGGGTTATCTTGCCACTAACCGCATAGGAGAGATTTTCGATGTCGGCCGTCTTAAGTATTTAGTACTGCCGCGATATGCTTGTGACAACAATACCCCGAAGCTCAACTCCCCGGGAACAGGAGACATCGAGAACAATATCCTTGTCACAAGAACATCGAAACAATCCCAGAATACTCGCGGGATCCTAAAAAAAATTTGGTGCAATTTTTGAAAGTAGAAGAGGCAAGAGTAATCGTCAGGAGTCCTCACAAGAATGAAAGGGGATGAGAAGCAAAGAATTCCTACTCTCCGATATAAATATAGGACTCAAAACATTTTTCAGTGTGTGCCTAGACTCAACCGTCAATGATTCGATCAAACAGTGGGGGCTTCTAGGTCGGAGAAGGCTCTGAATACCAACTTGTAATGCCCAGGATGGGACTATATCTCCTACGTGTCAAGGCACGACTTAAAGATATAAGCCCATCCTAGAATGATCTCAAGTTTGGTATCTTTGCACGACTCATGTAAAAGAGGGATTAAATTGCAAAAGGAGATAGTTGGCTTACACTCGCCACTTCACACAATACATTACATAAGCAATACATCATTCAAAACATCACAACCCGACTACGGGTGAAGATCCAAAAGAAAGATACCAAAACAACATAAAGCCACAGGTCAGGATCGAATCCTAGTAGAAACCACTACTGACTATCGAAACGTCACAAACAAACAGCCACACTCTTCATCGAGCTCCCAGTGAAGTACTGATCCATATTCTGCATCAACTCGGCTGAACCTGCATCTGGTGTGGTGAAGTAACTGTGACCCACAGAGGACTCAGCAATCCCGTTCCCGGGTAACACGACTATTTAAGCCTTGGGTGAGGACAAGGCTGAAGAAAGAACTAGAGGTGAAGGAACAACAAGAGTCTGCAGCAGCAACTAGCACTAACTTATGTAATAGAGAGCGAGAAGAGAAGGTGCCTCGGTCGAGAGATGATCACGAAGTGATCCTACCTAAAGCCGGTCAAACATAACCCCACCGTGTTCAACTCCTGAATCCCTATTCGGAAATTGACAGTCACGGTACACACGCTGGTAGTGTATTGGAACATTGTGTCAAGTTATCTACAACCGGATATTAACAAGCTCCCATCTGCCACATAACCGCGGGCACGGCTTTCGAAAGTTCAAACCCTGCAAGGGTGTTCCAACTTGGCCCATCACAAGCCCACGATCCGCGGAGTCACAACTCCAAGGTGGGAAGACCCGAGTATTCTCGGAATCCCGTGCTCAAGTTAAACCGAACTAAGGTAAGGCTAATCCAGCAAATCCTCCCGGCGTGTCGACACCCTGATAGTAGCCGCGCGTATCTAAGTCTCAGGACACGACCGGATGAGTCATCCTACAGGTGTATGCCAGATACCTTAGGTTGCCCCGAGGCGGCCCCGCAGTCTGCTCGTTTCGGACCAACACTCATGTGGAGCACTGGCCCGGGGGGGTTGAATTAAAATAAAAGGGATAGCTAGTCCACATGCAAGTTTTTTTATTAGTTATTAGGCAAATAGTACCAATGTTGGGATTTGCTGGAAAAGACTTAGCACTTAGCGGTTTATCAAGGGGGTCCCATACACCCCAACCGTGTTAGGAACGCATAATCAAGGAACATAACACCGGTTTATACTGTTCCTAACGGCATGAGTGGAACAAAACACCAAGCAAAAGGCTTAGCCTTCCACCCTTGCCAATATATAGATGATTTCATTTAAGCATTTATATAGTGTGATATAACCCAACCAAACTTCATCATGAAGCAAGCATCTTCAATCTTCACCTGCAACTAACAATGCTATAAGAAGGGCTGAGCGAAGCGTACTTAGCCAAGCAAGGGTTTGCGTAGGTAGGGTGGTTAAACAAGGCAATGGTTACAAGTAGGAGGCTGACAAGAAGATCATGGGCATCGAGGCAAAACTATAGAGCGGAACTACTAGCAATAGGCAAAGATAGTAATGGTATCCGGGTTCGGTCATCTTGCCTGGGATTCCACAAGGGAGAAGAACGGATCCACGAAGTAGACGGAGCAACACAGTCGAGCGAATCCTCACAACTCCGGAACGAAACCGAAGCTAACAAGAGAAGCAACCGGAAAGAAAGAAACAACACGGTAAACACACAAACATAAACATGGCATACGATGCACATCCAAGTATGATGCATGTCCGGTTTAAATATGCATGGCATGGCAAAGTGCACAAACAACACTACAAGTTAAGTGGAGCTCAATATGCAACGAGTTGCATATTGACGAAACACCACATTTTAATTATTTAGTTGACTCTCGTTTATTAACAAGACAAGATTAAATGTTTTTAGCATGGCAAGAGGTGAAACATAAAGAAACTACACTATTTAGGCATTTTAAATGAGGCCGAAAAAACAACAACAATTCCGGAAAATCCCCATGAGCATGTTTAGTAATTATTAAAGCAAACAACAATTAAACATTCTTAGTGTTGTTAACATGATGTGGATGACATGATCAAGTTTATGCAATTTTATTAAAAGGTTAACAAGAAGAAGACATGAAGTATTTGTCACCGTGGTGGAAAGAAAAGGTGCCACGGCAACGATCCGAAAATGATGCAACGTAACATATCGGTACCGATAACTCGGTGAAGGACTGGGCAAAAGCAAAGGTGGCGAAGCGAGTCGAACAAGATGAAAGGTGGGGCGATCCCGTCACCGGGTTCCCAGGAGTCGGCGACGAGGCAACCGAGGAGCACGACAAAAGAACGAAACGGGCACGGAGCACACAAGGGAGACAACATTTCATACAACACAAGCAAGCATCACACGGGTCATCCACGGGGTCGACTCGGGGTTATACCTTCGAAACAATTGTTTCGGGGCGGAATCAAGTCGTAGAGGAAGGAGTCGTTCACGTTTCCGAAGAGGAAGAAGTCGTTCCGTAGAGGGAAGTAGTTGTACACGAGTCACCAACGAGTAGTCGTTCCGTTCGTAGAGGTACTTGAGGGTCTCGGCGACGGTAGGGGTACTTGGTGTTTCCGGGCGTCAGTAGTGGTACTCGCGGTCGTCGAGCGACGGTAGACGTTCACGGAGCTCGTTTTCCCGTAGATGTTCGGGTCGGTGTCGTGGTACTTGGGGTTCTCGTTTGCGACGGTAGTGGAAGTAGTGGTACTTGGCGATTCGTCATGTAGGCGTTCCCGTTCGTAGAGGTACTTGCATCGGAGGGGTACTTGTCGCGTAGTCTAACTCGACATATCCGAAGGGGTACTCGTTTCTTCCGAAGGTAGTCGAACTTGGAGTAGGAAAAGCATGGGGAAATTATGCACATGTGTTGCGGGTAATTCCAAAGAATGGAATATTTATTTATAATAGCTCCATAGTATTTGGGGAATATGTTATAAAGAGAAGACACCTTCCCTCGATTTAAATGGACCGAAGGTCCACACGGTTTATTTAGGTTGAGATGCAAAAATTAAAATGACATGATGGCATGATGACATGATGCAATGCAAAAAATAAATAAAGCAAGCACAAAGAACACACGGGAGACCCCGGAACATCTGGAATCTTCGGGCATCTACTGGAATCTTCTGGGACGTCGGTCTTCGGGCGTCACAACATTCTTGGGTATAGGCTTCCGAGTCGACCCGATTTTTGCGAGGTCATCGGCCAGCTGATTCTTGGCTCTGGGCACATGATGGAGCTCTAAGCCTTCAAACTTCTTTTCAAGCTTCTGCACTGCACTGCAATAACTGGTCATTGCCGAGCTCCTGACGTCCCATTCCTTCATCACTTGGTTCACCACTAGATCGGAGTCGCCATAAACCATCAAGCGACGGACGCCGAGTGAGATGGCCATGCGCAACCCGTACAATAGCACTTCGTACTCGGCTTCATTGTTCGATGAGTCAAAGTGGATCTGAAGGACGTAACTGAGCTTGTCGCCCCTGGGAGAAACTAGGACCACGCCTGCGCCGGATCCGTTCAACATCTTGGATCCATCGAAGAACATAGTACAATGGTTCGACTGAACTTGAGTCGGCAGCTCTTGTTCTATCCACTCGGCCACATAATCTGCTATAGCCTGAGACTTGATGGCTTTCTTCGCTTCAAACTTGATATCTAACGGAAGAAGTTCAATCGCCCATTTTGCCACTCGACCAGTTGCGTCTCGGTTGTTCAGGATCTCTGACAGCGGAGCGTCGCTGACGACTGAGATTGTATGGTCCGAAAAGTAATGGGCAACCTTTTTTGCAGTCAAGTAAATCCCGTACACAAGCTTTTGGTAATGTGGATACCTTTGCTTGGAGGGAGTCAAAACTTCGGATATGTAATAGACCGGGCATTGGACCTTGTATGCCTTGCCCTCTTCTTCCCGCTCGACCGTGAGTACAGTACTGACAACTTGTCCCGTGGCTGCAATGTAGAGCAGAAGAGGCTCTCCGCTGACTGGGGCAGCGAGCACCGGCTGGGTGGACAACAGGGCTTTGAGCTCTTCAAACGCTGCTTCGGCTTCGGAAATTCCACTCGAACTTGTCAGATTTCTTCCTGAGTCGGTAGAGGGGCAGTGCCTTCTCACCAAGACGAGAAATGAATCGACTCAATGCGGCCAAGCAACTAGTAAGCTTCTGGACATCCTGTATACACTCGGGGCATTTCATTTGGAGGATGGTGCTGACCCTCTCTGGGTTGGCGTCGATTCCCCGTTCGGAAACGAGAAAACCGAGCAACTTGCCGCCAGGAACTCCAAATGTACACTTTGATGGATTGAGCTTGATATCATAGCTTCTTAGGTTTGCGAATGTCTCAGCGAGGTCGGTCAGCAGGTCGGAACCTTTCCGTGACTTGACCACAATGTCATCCATGTATGCCTCGACGTTCCGACTGATTTGCTTTATCAGGCACTTCTGGATCATGCGCATGAAGGTAGCGCCGGCATTTTTGAGACCGAAAGGCATGGTGACATAACAGAAACACCCGAAGGGGGTGATGAAAGCTGTCTTGATTTCGTCGGGCCCGAACAGAAGGATCAGATGGTACCCGGAATACGCGTCCAGAAAGGACAAATGTTCACATCCCGCAGTCGAGTCGACTATCTGATCGATGCGGGGAAGAGGAAAATGATCCTTCGGGCAGGCCCGATTGATGTGCTTGAAATCGATGCACATGCGGAGAGACTTGTCCTTCTTGGGGACCATGACGACATTGGCGAGCCACTCGGAGTGGTAAATCTCGCGGATAAACTCAGCTGCCAGGAGCCAAGCCACTTCCTCGCCAATCGCCTTTCGCTTCTCCACAGCGGACCGACGGAGATGTTCCTTCATAGGTTTTACCTTCGGGCCGACTCGCAAATGGTGCTCAGCCAGTCCCCTGGGTACACCCGGCATGTCTGATGGTTCCCATGCGAAGATGTCCTAGTTCTCACGGAGGAACTGGACGAGCGCTTCTTCCTATTTGCTATCGAGTGTAGTGGAGATGTGGGTCGATGCTGCGTTGGGGTCGGTGGGGTGGATGTGCACGGGTTTTGTGTTCCCGGCCGACTGGAAGGCTGACTCGAAAGCCGGCTTCTTCGCCCTCAGCAGATCACTCGGATCCATGCTCTTTTGGTACTCCTCCATCTCTACTACTGCCATTTGCTCGTGGGCGATCTTCGAACCTTTCTGGAAGCACTCTTCCGCTTTCTGACGGTTCCCAGTGACGGTTATAACGCCATTGGGTCCCGGCATATTCAGCTTGAGGTAAACGTAACATGGTCGAGCCATGAACCTGGCGTAGGGGGGCCTACCCAGGATGGCGTGATAAGCGTTGTTGAAGTCCACCACTTCGAACGTCAGTTTCTCTTTGCCATAATTCTTCGATTCACCAAAGACCACGTCGAGTGTGATCTGGCCAAGTGAGTCGGCTTTCTTGTCACATCCCTAGTTTAGCACTTCAATTAGGGCTAGCTAGAGTGTGCATCATGTTTACCTATCAAAGAAACATGAAATGGGAATGACAGAAACCCCAGCACCCCTCTTCTAACAACTAGGGTTTGATAAAATCTTTTCCAATGTACCCAAAATACCCTTCAAAAATGTTCATCATTTCTGCCTTGGTCCTAAACCTCTGCCAAAAATGGTGCACAATTTTCTAGGACATCTAAGGGCTCTGGATTAAATCATATGGTATTTGAATTTGGGCATTTAAATGCTATAAAATATTTTAAATGCTCAAATAATCATAAACTATAATGTTCCATACTGTTCATAATATATACAGTGGGCATGACAAGTTTTATGAGTTATAAAAATGTTCTGGCATTTTTATTAATTAAACAAAGTTGCAAAACAAATGAAACAGAAAAGAAATAGGAAAAAAGAAAGAGAGAGAAAGAACTTACCTGGAGCCCAGCACTGTTGCAGGCCGGCCCAGCCCGCCAGCCCCGCTTCTGTCGCCTTCCTCCTCGCGCCAGAAGGCAGCGCGCGTGGCCACCGCGCGCCGGCACGCGCCCGGCCACCTCCACCCTGCTTGCCTGCCTCCCCGACGGCCTGGACGTCTCCTGGCGTGGCCACGCAGCTGCCCCGACCCCTCTCTCACTTTCCCCTCGTCCCCATCGCCTTCCCCTGGCTCTCTCCCTCTCACCACCGAGCCGCCCGTCGCCGCCGTTCGCCGTTGCCGCACCTAGAACCCCCCTCGTCCCGTGAGCTTGTCCAGAAGGTTCGCCGCGACGCCCTCTACCTCCTCGCTGAGCCACGGATCGCCGGGAGCCCTGCAACACCTTCACGCCGTCGTCCCCAACCTCGGATCGCCGGAGCACCTCGCCGTCGATTAAGAAGCTGGAGAGCATCCCCGACCTCTCCGTCGAGCTCGTTAGCACCGCTGTGAGCCCCTACGCCGAATCCCTCCCTCCTCCGCTTCGTTTGCGCCGTGTAGTTGCTGCTCCGCTGAACACCGAAACCCACCGCCGCCGTGCTTGCCACCGGTGATGCTCCGGTGACCATTTGGTCACGGACACATGTCCATCTCGCTCGCCGCAGCACGTAGACGAGCTAGGTACCACGCACGCATCGCCTAGGCCACCGTAGCTGCGTCTCCACACACGCCCGAACGCCGTCCACCGCTGTCGAGCTCGTTGCCGTCGTCTCCGGCCACCACAGGCCCGGCGACCACCACCGTTCGACGCGCCTCGGCAAGGGCTCTCCAACGCGTCCAACCGCGGCTCGAACCGAGCCCTGTGGACATTTTTCGGAGCACGCCGCCGTGTCTGGCCTCGCCGGCGTCACTTCGCCGGTGAGTTTGACTCGTTCGACCGGGGGGTTGACCACCCCTGGGTCGCTGACGTGTGGGCCACCCCTCCCCTTAATTAGCTAGTTTAATTAAGTAAATATTAATTAAATTAGTTAGTTAGTTTAGTCACTGACCCGTGGGCCCAGACCCCACTGACAGCTAATTAGATCCTAGCTTAATACTAATTAACTTTGCTAATTAGCTATGACACTGACATGCCGGGCCCACATGTCATGTTTGACTTGGACTAGCTCCTGTTGACTGACTGACGTCAGCATGATGTCATGCTGATGCAGTAAAGGATTTTCTGGGATTTTTAGGTTTAAAAATAATTCAGGAAATTCCAGAAAATACCCAAAACTTCTAAAAATCATATAAAATCAACCGTAGCTCAGATGGAAATAATTTACATATGAAAAATGATCAGAAAAATCCAATCTTTCCAATGGCACAGGTTTCATGCATGTTTGAGCAAGTTAACCTTGCTGTATACATTAAAACATGATAATGCACTTATTTAAATAAAAGCTAAAGTGCCAATTTGAATCTTTGATTCAAATAGGCTCAAACCCTTCTGGTTATAGTTGCATTAGCCCAAAACACATGCATATTGCCATGTCATGAGCATGCATCATATTGTTGCATTTGTTTGTTTAATGATTGTATCGCCGGTATTCTCTGTGTTAGGTCCTGCTCCCGAGGATACTGCTGCGTATCCAGTTGAAGAGCAGTACCTGACAACCACTTTGTCAGGCAAGCAATCATTGATCATTCCGATACAAACCCAATCTCCTCGCTCCTGCTCTCTTTTACTGCATTAAGGCAACAACGTGTGAACTGCTACTTGCTGCGGTAGTTGAACCCTATTCCCTTGCATGACCTGTCATTGCCACAATAAATAGTTGAAACCCACTAGCATGTGTAGGAGTTGATTGAGCCATGTGATGTGTGATCCACCATGCTATTTGTTTATGTTGCCTGCTATGCTTAGAGTTGTGTCAGGTCTGGTTCATCTGGGTGATGGATCAGAGTGAAATGATCATACCGATAAAGAGAAGGAAGTGTGGAATACGCTTGGTAAAGGTATCGATGAAAGGCCATGTAGGAGTACGTGGTGGGTTGTTTCATTGGAATCGTCCATAGGACCCGAGATCTGTGTGTGTGATTCAAGTTACAGTTACTACCACACATTGGGCCCTGAAATATGACCCCGCTCGACTTATCGACTGCCATGTTCTTTGTCCAGGAGTTGCAACTAGTTTCTGGTGTTTATAGATTACTGGAGGTCGTGCACAGCGCTGACCCTCGGGGTGGGTTGTGATGCGACAGGTACGTGGCACGGTGTACCGGTTGCCCGTTTGGTGACTCGGGAACCCTGTACACATCGTTTGGGGCCGTGAGCGACACCCTGGCCGGATCTCCCCACGAATGGAACCCAAATAGGCGATAAACCTGGACGAGAGACTTGAGTGGTTGGTTAGGTCGTGGTCTACACCCACGTCGGCTTTCGCTTGAAGTCTGCCGAGCACATGTCGTGTGCAGACGCTAAGTGGTGAAAACATGTGTGAAGAAGTACACCCCTGCAGGGTTATCAATCTATTCGAATAGCCGTTGTTCGCGGTACGGACTACTTGGTTACTCTTACAGTTCATAGACAAGTTGATGGATACTACTAAAAGCCTTAAGATAAGTGTGAGTGCCGTGGATGGCCCTTCCGTAGGATGACGGAAGAGGATCCTCGGTAGTGTATTGTTGTGGTGAGTAGAGGACTCGTGTTCGTAACAACATCTTGCAATCTGTTGAGAGTTGTAGTATAGGTTAGCCAAGAGTCAAAGCTGGCTTTCTGCTATGAACTCCACTACCCCCTTTGATAATGTTGCATGTATGATAGGTTATGTGGTAAGACTTGTTGAGTACCTTTGTACTCATGTTTGCTTAATAACTGTTGCAGAGGAGAACCCTGTCCCTGTTGCTGGGTTCTACATAGACGTTGATGTCGACGAGTAGCTTGACATCCAGACGGAGATCTGGAGCTTGTGAAGGGCCTTGTAGATAGTCAGGCTACACCAAGCCTGTTTTATTTTCTAAGTTGTTTGTACTCAGACATGTAGCTTCCGCTTGTGCTTGTATGACTGTATGACTTGAGTGTTGGGTCATGTGACCCCTACCTGTATGGATATGTTATGTATGGCTCTTGGAGCCTCTTAAATAAAGTACTTTGAGTCATAGAGTTTTGTTGTGATGCAATGTTGTATTTGCACATATTGAGCATATTGTGTGTATGGTTGAAATGCTTGGTATGTGTGGGATCCGACACCTAGTTGTTTTCCTTTGGTAGCCTACCTTACAGGGAAATGCCTCCTAGTGATTCCAATGAGCCTTGGTAGCTTGCTACTGCTCGGAACACGTAGGCTGGCCGACATGTGTCCTTCTTCATTCCTGTGTCTGTCCCTTAGGGGAAATGTCACGCGTTGTTCCTTTAAGTCCATGTAGCTTGCTACGACTTGGGTTCATACGTTGATGACCGACACATTCGTTGCTGGGTCATGGATGCATGTCTCTGTAATCTAGTGCCACTTTTGGTTTATAACTAGCCATGTCGGCCCGGGTTCTTTGTCATATGGATGCTAGCGACACTTTCATATACGTGTGCCAAAATGCGCAAACGGTCCCGGGCCAGGTAAGGTGGCACCCGTGGGGTTACCGTGCATGAGGCCGCAAAGTGATATGACGTGTTACAGCTAGATCTGTGTGACTTAGGATCGGGTCCTGACAGCGTTGGCATCAGAGCTGGACTGCCTGTAGGTTTCTCAAGCCAAACTGGTCGATGTTGAGTCTAGAAAAATTCTTAGTTATATGTAGGGGAATTGATTGTGGAAGGGAACGTAAGGCTCTTTTTACTCCTTTACCTTATGCCCTTCTGATATGAGTCAGTCTATTCTTTCTACGGGGATTTAGGACTAGGCCTCTTATCCTTACTAGGTTCACGTGTTACTAATCCATAGACTCTTAGGATTGTGGGTTTCAAGCCTCAATTCAGTTTCTATCCTTTTAGTATGATGATTGTTGGACCCGGAACCTTGATATGGAAATGTTGAGAGGTTATGCTATCATTTGTATGATGTCTCAAATCTTTGTTTGAGCATTTACAGTTGTTATGCTGCCCGATTTCTTCCAGAAACACTAATGCCTTTGCATTACTTCGTGTTTCAGATGTCTGGCCGCACCCCTCACCAAGTGGTTCGTTTGACGCGGTGCATTAATGTGCCCGGTCACACGGCCATGCTAGTCCGTGTGCTGACTGAGACCGGTTATCACTGGTATCCTGAGTACACTGTGGAGGAACAGTACCGGGATTTCAATCAGAGTCTGTATTTCTGCACAGTCCGGATATACCCCTCATATCCCGGAGCTAACGACCCCATCCATTGGTCTTATGGACTCGGGGTTACCATCGAGATGGCAGTGCAGGATGCCGCCTATTCGATGATGACCATTCTCCGGGCTAGGCATGCCCTGTTGCTGAACACTGAGTTCTGTTACATGCCAGCCTCACTTCCCGGAGAGGAAGGCTACTACACTGGTCTGTATACTGATGGTGCTCATGAAGAGCCACTGCTTCAGACTACTGTTCAGATGCTGGAGGATAGGGACCGTGAGGTCCGTGCCCTCCGAATGGAGCTGTATAACACTCGAGCCACCCACTGGACTACTTTGACACGGCTTGCACCTGCTGTGCACGCCGGATATCTGGACATGCGGAATTTGTACCCCGTGCGGACTCGTCTGCCTGATCGCATGGATTGGCGTGACGTTGGGGGTATTACACCTCCACGTGGGCGTCGGTTACCACCAGCATCGGGACCGAGGCCACATCCATGTCCTTATGGTCCACAGCCTTCGAGCGCTCGCGAGTTTCAAGATCCGTCTGTTCCACTTCCAGGCTACGGTGGTAATCTTTACGAAGATTACTACGGGAATGTCTGAGCTAGACCGTGGTAGTAGTAGTATTGTAGTAGTTGTATTCCCACAGTCCTGCTCGTCTTGTGGAATATGACTTAGTGTGTATTGAGTTCCGGAGGTGTAGTTAAATAATGTATAGGAGCTTGGAATGCCTCTGATGGGATGTATCGTCTTTCACCGCAATTGTACTTTAGCCTTGGCTTGTACTAAACTATGTATGGTGTGTATGACCACTGGTGTATATATAGCAGTTTCTATATTACCATGTCGTACGGATGAACATCTTTGCATTCCGTGTCATCCATTACATTCTGCACTCCTATGTCAAATTTTTGCCATCCTTGTCTAAACCATTGTTTTGTTTTCTTAGGATGGTCAACACTCGCAGTACTCCTGCTGCTCAGGAGCAGGGTGAGGCTAGTGGGGCTAGAGATGGGAATCTGCCCCAGCCACCCTCCTTGGCGGAAGTTATGCTCGAGGCAGAACGGAACAAGAGAGAGACCAACCGTCTGCTGGAACGCATAGAGCAGAACACTGGGTTCCGTCAGAGGAATGACGTGGTGTCAATCAATGACTTTATCAAGATGTGCCCACCGAAGTTCCATCACTCCACTGAACCTCTGGATGCGGATGACTGGCTACGTAGTATGACCCACAAGCTACACTCTGCCCGTGTGGCCGAAGCTGACAAGGTTACCTACGCTGCCTACCATCTTGAGGGCCCTGCCAGTCTTTGGTGGGAAAACTTTGAAGCTATGCGTCCTGCTGGCCAAATCACTACTTGGGTTGAGTTCAGTGAGGCATTCCGTGAACATCACATTCCGGAAGGTCTCATGGATCGCAAGCGGGAGGAATTCTGCAATTTCACCCATGGCCGGTTAACTGTGGATGGCTATAGTCGCGAGTTTGGCAACTTGGCACGCTATGCACCTGAGGAAGTATCCACCGATGCCAAGAAGCAGGCGAGGTTCCGCAAGGGACTCAGCCCTGAACTCCGCCGAGATCTACGTCTGCATGAGTGCACTTCCTTCTAGAAGTTGGTAAACAAGGCTATCAGTGCTGAAACGGGCCAGACCGACTTCGAGGCCACACGCAAGCATCCTCGAGATTTTGGTTCCTCATCCGGCTCTGGCTCTCACAAGCGCCGTGTGTGGGTTCCTAACACTGCTCTGCCACCCAAGTACACACCGAGGCCATCCTATGAGGCGCCTCGCCCAACTCAACAATATGCACCTGCTAAGACCTATGGAGGACCACCTTCCAATTTTGCTCCACGCACTAACACTGTGACCTGCTTCAAGTGTGGAGAACCAGGGCACTACATACATGAATGTCCTCAGAATCAACTAGGAAAACCCGTTGGCCGTGGTAAGCCAACCGGCAAGGTGAATTATGTCAAGCCAATCCCCACTGCACGTGGTCATGTCAACTATGTCTCTGCTGAGGAAGCTTATGAGGATCCTAACGTCGTTCTTGGTACGCTTCTCGTTAACTGCCATCCGACATCTGTTCTTTTCGATACTGGAGCATCCCATTCGTTCATATCTGAGAGCTATACTCGAATGCACAACATGACTTTTTGTGACATGCCTACTTCCATGGTTATTCAAACTCCTGGTTCAAAGTGGCAAACCTCTAGGGTAAGCCATGGAAATGAAATCCTTGTTGATAGACTTGTTTTCCTAGCATCTATAATCGCTCTCAAGTCCTCGGACATAAACATCATTTTGGCTATGGATTGGATGACAACTCATTACGCCAAGATTGATTGCTATACTAGGACCGTTCAACTAACACACCCATCCGGCAAGATAGTCAATGTCTTGACCCGAATGGCTGAGCGTCAGCTCTACTCTCTTATTGCCAGCCCTCCACCAGAACTCGAAGATATCCCGGTAGTCCGTGACTTTCCGGATGTTTTTCCAGAAGAACTGCCAGGAATTCCACCTGACAGAGATGTCTAGTTCGTGATAGATCTTATTCCTGGAACTGTCCCAATCTCTAGGAGACCTTATAAGATGGCACCCCTAGAATTAGCTGAGCTTAAGAAACAACTCGATGAGTCCTTGCAAAAAGGTTTCATCCGTCCTAGTTCTTCCCCTTGGGCTTGTCCCGTCCTCTTCGTCAAGAAGAAGGATGGAATGGAGCAGATGGTTGTAGATTACCGACCTGTCAATCTAGTCACCATAAAGAACAAGTATCCGCTCCCCAGGATCAACGACCTGTATGATCAGCTCGCTGGATCCTCAGCCTTCTCTAAGATGGATTTGAGGTTTGGTTACCATCAAATCAAAATCAAGAATGGGGACATTCCTAAAACGGCTTTTGTTACTCGTTATGGCCAATATGAGTACACCGTCATGTCCTTCGGATTAACCAATGCCCCAGCTACCTTCTCCCGGCTCATGAATTCTATATTCATGGAGTACTTGGATAAATTCGTCGTGGTATACCTCGATGATATACTCATTTACTCCAAGAACAAGAAAGATCATGCCGAGCATTTAAGGCTGGTATTGACGAAACTTCGAGAGCACCGCCTTTATGCCAAATTCTCTAAATGTGAATTTTGGTTGCCGGAAGTAACATATCTAGGTCATGTGATCTCTGGCAAGGGTATTGCTGTCAATCCCGAGCGAGTTCAAGCCGTCCTTGATTGGACCCCCCCTGAATCGGTCAAGCAAGTTAGGAGTTTTCTTGGCTTAGCGAGCTATTGCCGACACTTCGTCGAGAATTTCTCCAAGGTTGCTAAACCTCTAACTGAACTCCTCAAGAAAGACAAAAAGTTTGAGTGGACCCCACAGTGCGAGTCCAGTTTTCAGGAACTGAAAAGACGCCTAACATCTGCACCTGTACTGGTACCACCAGACTTTTCCAAGGATTTTATAATCTATTGCGACGCCTCGCGACAAGGAATAGGTTGCATACTCATGCAAGATCGTCAAGTGATTGCTTACGCATCCCGACAGTTGCGTCCACATGAGGATAACTATCCTACTCATGATCTAGAGCTTGCAGCTGTAGTCCATGCACTCAAAACATGGCGACATTACCTCCTTGGTAATCGCTGTGAAATCTTCACTGATCATCAAAGTTTGAAGTATATCTTCACCCAACCGGATCTAAATCTCAGGCAAAGACGTTGGGTTGAGTTGCTCATAGATTACGACTTAGGAATCACTTATACCCCTGGAAAGGCCAATGTCATGGCTGATGCGCTAAGTCGTAAGTCTTATTGTAACAACTTAATGTTACAACAAGGGCAACCACTTCTCCACGAGGAATTTCGTAAGCTTAACCTTCACATTGTTCCTCGAGGATTCCTTTCCACCTTGGTGGCGAAACCTACCCTTATGGATCAAGTTATAGCTGCCCAGAAGCGTGATAAAGGTATATCCCGACTCCAAGAGAGCATTGCTAGTGGACTCGCTAAAAGTTTCTCTATGGATGATCGAGGTGTTGTTTTCTTTGGGAACCGTGTAGTGGTTCCCAAGAACCACCATCTTCGGCAGTTAATCCTTAAGGAGGCTCATGAATCTCCTCTCACAATTCATCCCGGTAGTACCAAAATGTATCAGGACCTACGTCAGAGATTCTGGTGGACTAGGATGAAGAGAGAAATCGCTCAATTCATTGCTAACTGCTACGTTTGTCGTCGAGTTAAAGCAGAGCATCAACGGCGTGCTGGCACCCTTCAACCTTTAGCTATTCCTGAATGGAAACGGGACAAAGTTGGTATGGACTTCATTACCGGGTTTCCCAGGACCAGGAAAGGGAATAATGCTATCTTCGTCGTTATCGACCGCCTCTCTAAAGTAGCGCATTTCCTGACTGTTCGAGAGAGTATTACCGCTAGCCAGCTAGCAGACTTGTATGTCTCTCGGATAGTATCACTTCATGGTGTGCCGTTGGAGATTAACTCAGACCGTGGAAGTCTTTTCACTTCACAATTTTGGGAAAGTTTCCAGAATGCTATGGGAACTCATCTCTCCTTCAGTACCGCCTTCCATCCCCAGTCAAGTGGTCAAGTGGAACGAGTCAATCAAATTCTGGAAGACATGCTTCGAGCCTCTGTCATCTCTTTCGGTATGGATTGGGAGAAGTGTCTTCCATTTGCCGAATTCGCTTATAACAATAGTTATCAGGCCAGCCTGGGTAAAGCTCCCTTCGAAGTTCTATATGGACGAAGGTGTCGAACACCTCTTAACTGGTCAGAAACCGGGGAAAGACAATTCTTTGGCCCGGATATGATCCAGGAAGCAGAAGACCAAGTTCGCATCGTTCGTGAGAAATTGAAAACAGCCCAGTCTCGCCAGAAGAGCCAATATGATAGTCATCATAAGGCTGTGACTTTTGAAGTCGGCGATAAGGCTTACCTTCGGGTTACTCCTCTTAAGGGAACCCATCGCTTCGGTATCGAAGGCAAATTGGCCCCTCGTTACATCGGTCCTTTTCGCATTCTTGCCAAACGAGGAGAAGTTGCCTACCAAATGGAACTACCTCCGCACCTATCCAGAGTTCATGACGTGTTCCACGTTTCTCAACTCAGGCGTTGCTTCTCGGATCCTATTCGCGGAGT
Organism: Secale cereale; assembly: GCA_902687465.1. Lineage (NCBI taxonomy): Eukaryota > Viridiplantae > Streptophyta > Magnoliopsida > Poales > Poaceae > Secale > Secale cereale. The sequence goes on from LR738712.1 coordinate 329,335,642, forward strand.
GGACCACGAAACGCTTGATCTCCAGAACAATCTCACATATCGAGAATACCCCGTTCGTATTCTTGATCAAACCAAGCGCACCACTCGACGCCACAATATCAAGTTTCTCAAGGTTCAATGGTCACATCATTCCGAGAGTGAAGCTACTTGGGAAAGGGAGGATCGTCTTCGACTTGAGTACCCCACCCTCTTTCCGGAGGAACCCGAATCTCGGGACGCGATTCTTTTAAGTGGGGGTGAGTTGTCACATCCCTAGTTTAGCACTTGCATTAGGGCTAGCTAGAGTGTGCATCATGTTTACCTATCAAAGAAACTTGAAATGGGAATGACAGAAACCCCAGCACCCCTCTTCTAACAACTAGGGTTTGATAAAATCTTTTCCAATGTACCCAAAATGCCCTTCAAAATTGTTCATCATTTCTGCCTTGGTCCTAAACCTCCGCCAAAAATGGTGCACAATTTTCTAGGACATCTAAGGGCTCTGGATTAAATCATATGGTATTTGAATTTGGGCATTTAAATGCTATAAAATATTTTAAATGCTCAAATAATCATAAACTATAATGTTCCATACTGTTCATAATATATACAGTGGGCATGACAAGTTTTATGAGTTATAAAAATGTTCTGGCATTTTTATTAATTAAACAAAGTTGCAAAACAAATGAAACAGAAAAGAAATAGGAAAAAAGAAAGAGAGAGAAAGAACTTACCTGGAGCCCAGCACTGTTGCAGGCCGGCCCAGCCCGCCAGCCCCGCTTCTGTCGCCTTCCTTCTCGCGCCAGAAGGCAGCGCGCGTGGCCACCGCGCGCCGGCACGCGCCCGGCCACCTCCACCCTGCTTGCCTGCCTCCCCGACGGCCTGGACGTCTCCTGGCGTCGCCACGCAGCTGCCCCGACCCATCTCTCACTTTCCCCTCGTCCCCATCGCCTTCCCCTGGCTCTCTCCCTCTCACCACCGAGCCGCCCGTCGCCGCTGTTCGCCGTTGCAACACCTAGAACCTCCCCCTCGTCCCGTGAGCGTGTCCAGAAGGTTCACCGCGACGCCCTCTACCTCCTCGCTGAGCCACGGATCGCCAGGAGCCCTGCAACACCTTCACGCCGTCGTCCCCAACCTCGGATCGCCGGAGCACCTCGCCGTCGATTAAGAAGCTGCAGAGCATCCCCGACCTCTCCGTCGAGCTCGTTAGCACCGTTGTGAGCCCCTACGCCGAATCCCTCCCTCCTCCGCTTCCTTTGCGCCGTGTAGTTGCTGCTCCGCTGAACACCGAAACCCACCGCCGCCGTGCTTGCCGGCGGTGATGCTCCGGTGACCATTTGGTCACGGACACATGTCCATCTCGCTCGCCGCAGCACGTAGATGAGCTAGGTACCACGCACGCATCGCCTAGGCCACCGTAGCTGCATCTCCACACACGCCCGAACGCCGGCCGCCGCTGTCGAGCTCATTGCCGTCGTCTCCGGCCACCACAGGCCCGGCGACCACCACCGTTCGACGCGCCTCGGCAAGGGCTCTCCAACACGTCCAACCGCGGCTCGAACCGAGCCCTGTGGATGTTTTCCGAAGCACGCCGCCGTGTCTGGCCTCGCCGGCGTCACTTCGCCGGCGAGTTTGACTCGTTCGACCGGGGGGTTGACCACCCCTGGGTCGCTGACGTGTGGGCCACCCCTCCCCTAATTAGCTAGTTTAATTAAGTAAATATTAATTAAATTAGTTAGTTAGTTTAGTCACTGACTCGTGGGCCTAGACCCCACTGACAGCTAATTAGGACCTAGCTTAATACTAATTAACTTTGCTAATTAGCTATGCCACTGACATGCCGGGCCCACATGTCATGTTTGACTTGGACTAGCTCCTGTTGACTGACTGACGTGAGCATGATGTCATGCTGACGCAGTAAAGGATTTTCTCGGATTTTTAGGTTTAAAAATAATTCAGGAAATTCCAGAAAATACCCAAAACTTCTAAAAATCATATAAAATCAACCGTAGCTCAGATGGAAATAATTTACATATGAAAAATGATCAGAAAAATCCAATCTTTCCAATGGCACAGGTTTCATGCATGTTTGAGCAAGTTAACCTTGCTGTATACATTAAAACATGATAATGCACTTATTTAAATAATAGCTAAAGTGCCAATTTGAATCTTTGATTCAAATAGGCTCAAACCCTTCTGGTTATAGTTGCATTAGCCCAAAACACATGCATCTTGCCATGTCATGAGCATGCATCATATTGTTGCATTTGTTTGTTTAATGATTGTATCGCCGGTATTCTCTGTGTTAGGTCCTGCTCCCGAGGATACTGCTGCGTATCCAGTTGAAGAGCTGTACCCGACAACCACTTTGTCAGGCAAGCAATCATTGATCATTCCGATACAAACCCAATCTCCTCGCTCCTGCTCTCTTTTACTGCATTAAGGCAACAGCGTGTGAACTGCTACTTGCTGCGGTAGTTGAACCCTATTCCCTTGCATGACCTGTCATTGCCACAGTAAATAGTTGAAACCCACTAGCATGTGTAGGAGTTGATTGAGCCATGTGATGTGTGATCCACCATGCTATTTGTTTATGTTGCCTGCTATGCTTAGAGTTGTGTCAGGTCTGGTTCATCTGGGTGATGGATCAGAGTGAAATGATCATACCGATAAAGAGAAGGAAGTGTGGAATACGCTTGGTAAAGGTATCGATGAAAGGCCATGTAGGAGTACGTGGTCGGTTGTTTCATTGGAATCGTCCATAGGACCCGAGATCTGTGTGTGTGATTCAAGTTACAGTTACTACCACACATTGGGCCCTGAAATATGACCCCGCTCGACTTATCGACTGCCATGTTCTCTGTCCAGGAGTTGCAACTAGTTTCTGGTGTTTATAGATTACTGGAGGTCGTGCACAGCGCTGACCCTCGGGGTGGGCTGTGATGCGACAGGTACGTGGCACGGTGTACCGGTTGCCCGTTTGGTGACTCGGGAACCCTGTACACATCGTTTGGGGCCGTGAGCGACACCCCAACCGGATCTCCCCACGGATGGAACCCAAATAGGCGATAAACCTGGACGAGAGACTTGATTGGTTGGTTAGGTCATGGTCTACACCCACTTCGGCTTTCGCTTGAAGTCTGCCGAGCACATGTCGTGTGCAGACGCTAAGTGGTGAAAACATGTGTGAAGAAGTACACCCCTGCAGGGTTATCAATCTATTCGAATACCCGTTGTTCGCGGTATGGACTACTTGGTTACTCTTACAGTTCATAGACAAGATGATGGATACTACTAAAAGCCTCAAGATAAGTTTGAGTGCCGTGGATGGCCCTTCCGTAGGATGACGGAAGAGGATCCTCGGTAGTGTATTGTTGTGGTGAGTAGAGGACTCGTGTTCGTAACAACATCTTGCAATCTGTTGAGAGTTGTAGTATAGGTTAGCCAAGAGTCAAAGCTGGCTTTCTGCTATGAACTCCACTACCCCCTTTGATAATGTTGCATGTATGATAGGTTCTGTGGTAAGACTTGCTGAGTACCTTTGTACTCATGTTTGCTTAATAACTGTTGCAGAGGAGAACCCTGCCCCTGTTGATGGGTTCTACATAGACGTTGACGTCGACGAGTAGCTTGACACCCAGACGGAGATCTGGAGCTTGTGAAGGGCCTTGTAGATAGTCAGGCTACACCAAGCCTGTTTTATTTTCTAAGTTGTCTGTACTCAGACATGTAGCTTCCGCTTGTGCTTGTCTGACTGTATGACTTGAGTGTTGGGTCATGTGACCCCTACCTGTATGGATATGTTATGTATGGCTCTTGGAGCCTCTTAAATAAAGTACTTTGAGTCATAGAGTTCTGTTGTGATGCAATATTGTATTTGCACATATTGAGCATATTGTGTGTATGGTTGAAATGCTTGGTATGTGTGGGATCCGACACCTAGTTGTTTTCCTTTGGTAGCCTACCTTACAGGGAAATGCCTCCTAGTGATTCCAATGAGCCTTGGTAGCTTGCTACTGCTCGGAACACGTAGGCTGGCCGGCATGTGTCCTTCTTCGTTCCTGTGTCTGTCCCTTAGGGGAAATGTCACACGTTGTTCCTTTAAGTCCATGTAGCTTGCTATGACTTGGGTTCATACGTTGATGACCGACACATTCGTTGCTGGGTCATGGATGCCTGTCTCTATAATCTAGTGCCACTTTTGGTTTATAACTAGCCAAGTCGGCCCGGGTTCTCTGTCATATGGATGCTAGCGACACTGTCATATACGTGTGCCAAAATGCGCAAACGGTCCCGGGCCAGGTAAGGTGGCACCCGTGGGGTTACCGTGCGTGAGGCCGCAAAGTGATATGACGTGTTACAGCTAGATCGGTGTGACTTAGGATCGCGGTCCTGACATTTCTTCCCGGGGATTACCCCGTGGAACCTCATGTTACTTTCCCTCAGCTTGGACATCGGAATGCCCATATCCCGGAGGGTTGCTGCATACAAGATGTTCAAGCCACTGCCCCCATCCATCAGGATTCTGGTCAGGCGTGTGCCCTCGATCACTGGGTCGACTACCAGTGCCTGCCGCCCGGGGGTGGCGATGTGTGCTGGGTGATCAGACTGGTCGAATGTGATGGGGGTCTTGGACCATTTCAAAAATGTGGGGGTCGCCGGGGCAACCATATTTACTTCTATATTGATGATTTTTAGTCGACTTTTGGTCTCGATGTCTGCGAAGATCACCAAAGTGGAGTTGATCCGGGGGTATCCTCCGTCCCCTTCCTTGTCTTCGGACTCTTCTGATTCTCTCAATCGACTGATCTTTATGGAAGTTCTAGATCAGGAGCTGACACTGTCGAGTGGTGTGCTTGGGATATACCAAGTTTCCCTCTTCATCTTTCTTCGTGTGTATGGGGCACGGTTGGTCGAGCACATCATCTCCAGCTTGATCCTTCCCTTTCTTGGGGGCTCGGGAATCTTTCGGCTTTCCTTTGCCCTTTCCCTGATTGACCACTGCAGCCTCTCCCTGAGCAGCTGGCTCGGCCTTGCGCTTGTTCTTCCGATTGGAATTCTGATCGTCCTGTCCGACTGCTTTCTTGTCGCTACGGAGCCGATCGGCCTCCTCGCCGTTGGCGTACCGACTGGCAATCTCCATCATCCGCGATAGGGACATATCGCCCATTCGACCAAACTTTAGATTCAACTCTCGGTTACGCACGCCTTCCTTGAAAGCGCAAACCGCCTGGTGCTCAGACACATTCTCCACCGTGTGATGCAAGGTGGTCCATCGCTGGATGTAATCTCTCAAAGTTTCATTCGACTTCTGCGCGCAGTGCTGAAGCTCCGCGAGTCCAGCAGGCCGCTTGCAGGTGCCTTCGAAGGTCCAAATGAACACTCGCGCGAGCTCTTCCCAACTATAAATACTCCCGGGGGCCAACTGATTGAGCCACGCCCGAGCAGAACCGCCCAGCATCAAAGGAAGGTGCTTCATGACCACGTTGTTGTTGCCGCCTCCGATCTGTACAACCACTCGGTAGTCTTCAAAGGAAGCTCATCGTCGCGCAGGAGCTTGCCCTCGTGCCGCTGGGGCGAGTACGATCCTCTTCCCGGAGGAGGCGTAGGCACTCGACGGCGGTCATGATGCCCGTGTCGACGGTCGCGTGGTTCGTCGTTCCAACCCAGATGCCGGTCTTGCCGCGGGCCACGTTCCTCACGTCTCGGGGGCGATCTTGGACTGTGGGCCGACCATACAGTGTCTGCAGCCACCGATCTGCTGTGAATCCTGTTGCGCGACTGAGAAACAGCCGTGTTTTGCTCTTCAGCCGTTTGGAGCAAAGATCGGATCTGCTGAAGGCCTCTCCTAGCCTCCGACTGAGAGGGTTGAATCGACTCCGCGATGCGAGCCGTGGCTTCGAGGTTCTGGACTGGCATGCGGAACACCTGAGTCTCGTGCTGGCGCGATTGCCGCGGTCACCGACTGGACTCGGGGACCAGTCGACGGGCCTGTTCGTCGAGTGCGTGTTGGATATTTTCCAAGCGCACGCTCTCGGCCACAGTGTTCAAGCGTGTGGCTTCGAGGGCCAGAGCCTCCGGAGAATCCCCCACGATGGGGGTGAAGAGTGCATCTTTGTTGTGGCGACAAAGCTCAGCCCTTTGCTCGGAGGTGAGGGGTTGAGGAATGTAACCGTCGTTGTCGTGTGATCGTCCACCGCCGCTGCCGCTGTCTCCACCGCGAGGAAAACCCGGTGGGCTGCGGCGCGAATCGACCATGAGGATTTCCGCTGCGGGATCGCTGCTCCCGCACTCGGAAACAGAATCCACGAGCTCGGTCGACTGATCGGCCGGCCCGTAGAGGTAACCGTCGGGCTCAATGGCCGCGACTTGAGGGGTGGCCGTTTGACAGGCCACCGCGTGTTTCACCCACCGCTGGAGCCGTGAGCGTCCGGATCGCTTGCGGCGGTGTCCGGTGGGGATGGGGGACGATGTAGGGATCGATGAATATTGAGTCAACGGCTGCTGAAGGAGGACGCTGCAGGCGCTGGTGCGGAAGTGCGCAGCCCCCCGGGTGGGCAGAGCCTCGACGTCAAGAGGTGCCTCCTGGAGCCACGCGGAGTCGTCGGCGATGAAAACGAGCGCGCCGAGCCAGATCTCGCGGCCCAACGCTAGACCACCGCCTGACACCATGATGAAGGAGGTCGGAGAAGAAGTTGCAACGTCACTAGATGTCGCTAAGACGCCTTGCCCCACAGTGGGCGCCAACTGTCGTGGTTCTAAGTCTGACAGTACGAGTAGGGGGTACGAATGGAGAGGCAAGGCCCTAGCTATGGTGGAGTTGTACACAAGGTGTTTACGAGTTCAGGCCCTTCTCGGAGGAAGTAACAGCCCTACGTCTCGGTGCCCGGAGGCGGTCGACTGGTATGTGTATATGCGAGTTGCAAAGATGCGAATCGTTGTACCAGAGGAGGGGGTGGCTTATATAGTGCGCCAGGACCCCAGCCATGCTCCATGTTACCAAGGGTTCAATGTACATTAAGGCAGGCGTTACTGATAACGCCTACTGTTGGGGAACGTAGTATTTTAAAATTTTCCTACGATCACGCAAGATCTATCTACCAGATGCATAGCAACGAGAGGGAAGAGTGTGTCTACGTACCCTCGTAGACCGGGAGCGGAAGCGTCAAGTGACGCGGTTGATGTTGTCGAACTTCTTCGCGATCCAACCGATCAAGCACCGAACGTACGTCACCTCCGCGTTCAACACACGTTCAGCTTGATGGCGTCCCACGAGCTCTTGATCCAGTTGAGCTTCACGGGAGAGTTTCGTCAGCACGACGGTGTGGTGACAGATATGATGTGTTCACCGGCGCAGGGCTTCGCCTAAGCTCCGCGACGGTATGACCGAGGTGTGATTCTGTGGAAGGGGGCACCGCACACGGCTAAAACAATTCAACTTGTGTGTCTTTGGGTGCCCCCCTGCCCCCGTATATAAAGGAGCAAGGGAGGGAGGCCGGCCGGCCCTTCCTGGTGCGGCTAGGGAGTGGACTCCTACTAGGAATAGGATTGCAATCCTATTCCTAGTAGGATTCACCAAAAGAAGGAAGAGGGAAAAGAATAGGAGAGGTGGCGCCCCCCCAATCCTAGTCCAACTAGGAACCCTAGGTGGGGGCGCCGGCCAGCCCTATGGACTGCCTCTCTCTTTCCCTTTAGGCCCACTATGGACCATCCCCTCTCGTAGGGGGTTCCGGTAACCCCCTCCGGCATTCCCGATAAATCCGAAACTTTTCCGGAACACTTCCGGTGTCCGAATATAGTCGTCCAATATATCAATCTTTATGTCTCGGACATTCCGAGACTCCTCGTCATGTCCGTGATCTCATCCGGGACTCTGAACTACCTTCGGTACATCAATACTCATAAACTCATAATACCGATCGTCATCAAACGTTAAGCGTGCGGACCCTACGGGTTCGAGAACTATGTAGACATGACCGAGGCTCATCTCCGGTCAATAACCAATAGCGGAACCTGGATGTTCATATTGGCTCCTACATATTCTACGAAGATCTTTTATCGGTCAGAATCGCATAACAACATACGTTGTTCCTTTTGTCAAACGGTATGTTACTTGCCCGAGATTCGATCGTCGGTATCTCTATACCTAGTTCAATCTCGTTACCGACAAGTCTCTTTACTCGTTCCGTAACACATCATCTCGTGACTAACTCATTAGTCTTTTGCTTGCAAGGCTTATTGTGATGTGTGTTACCGAGAGGGCCCAGAGATACCTCTCCGACACTCGGAGTGACAAATCCTAATCTTGATCTATGCCAACACCACGAATACTTTCGGAGACACCTGTAGAGCATCTTTATGATCACCCAGTTACGTTGTGACATTTGATAGCACACAAGGTGTTCCTACGGTATTCGGGAGTTGCATAATCTCATAGTCATAGGAACATGTATAAGTCATGAAGAAAGCAATAGCAGAAAAACTAAACGATCATAGTGCTATGCTAACGGATGGGTCTTGTCCATCACATCATTCTCCTAATGATGTGATCCCGTTGATCAAATGACAACTCATGTCTATGGCTAGGAAACATAACCATTTTTTGATCAATGAGCTAGTCTAGTAGAGGCATACTAGGGACATACTGTTTTGTCTATGTATTCACACATGTACTAAGTTTCCGGTTAATACAATTCTAGCATGAATAAAAGACATTTATCATGATATAAGGAAATACAAATAACAATGTTATTATTGCCTCTAGGGCATATTTCCTTCAGTCTCCCACTTGCACTAGAGTCAATAATCTAGCTCACATCGCCATGTGATTTAATACTGATAGTTCACATCGTTATGTGAATAACACCCATAGTTCACATCGCCATGTGACCAACACCCAAAGGGTTTAATAGAGTCAATAATCTAGTTCACATCGCTATGTGATTAATACCCAAGAGTAATAAGGTGTGATCATGTTTTGCTTGTGAGAGAGAAGTTTAGTCAACGGGTCTGTCACATTTAGATCCGTATGTATTTTGCAAATTTCTATGTCTACAATGCTCTGCTTAGAGCTACTCTAGCTAATTGCTCCTACTTTCAATACTTATCCAGATTGATACTTAGAGTCATCTGGATTTGGTGTCAAAGCTTGCATCGACGTAACCCTTTACGACGAACTCTTTATCACCTCCATAATCGAGAAACATTTCTTAGTCATCCAGTTACTAAGGATAATTTTGACCGCTGTACAGTGATCTACTCCTGGATCACTATTGTAGCCCCTTGACAAACTCATGGCAAGGTACACAACATGTTTGCTATACAGCATGGCATACATTATAGAACCTATGGCTGAGGCATAGGGAATGACTTTCATTCTCTCTATATTTTTCTGCAGTGGTCGGGCATTGAGTCTTACTCAACTTCATACCTTGTAATACAGGCAAGAACCCTTTCTTTGACTGATCCATTTTGAACTTCTTCAAAATCTTATCAAGGTATGTGCTTGGTGAAAGTCCAATTAAGCGTCTTGATCTATCTCTTATAGATCTTGATGCCTAATATATAAGCAGCTTCATCGAGGTCTTTCATTAAAAAACTCTTATTCAAGTATCCTTTTATGCTATCCAGAAATTCTATATCATTTCCAATCAACAATATGTCATCCACATATAATATTAGAAATGCTACAGAGCTCCCACTCACTTTCTTGTAAATACATGCTTCTCCAAAAGTCTGTATAAAACCATATGCTTTGATCACCTCATCAAAGCGTATATTCCAACTCCGAGATGCTTGCACCAGTCCATAGATGGATCGCTGGAGCTTGCATACTTTGTTAGCATCTTTTGGATCGACAAAACCTTCTGGTTGCATCATATACAACTCTTCTTTGAGATATCCATTCAGGAATGCAGTTTTGACATCCATTTGCCAGATTTCATAATCATAAAATGCGGCAATTGCTAACATGATTCGGACAGACTTAAGCATCGCTACAGGTGAGAAAGTCTCATCGTAGTCAACTCCTTGAACTTGTCGAAAACCTTTTGCAACAAGTCGAGCTTTGTAAACAGTAATATTACCGTCTGCGTCGGTCTTCCTCTTGAAGATCCATTTATTTTCGATGGCCTGCCGATCATCGGGCAAGTCAACCAAAGTCCATACTTTGTTCTCATACATGGATCCCATCTCAGATTTCATGGCTTCAAGCCATTTTGCGGAATCTGGGCTCATCATCGCTTCCTCATAGTTCGTAGGTTCATCATGGTCTAGTAACATGATTTCCAGAACTGGGTTGCCGTACCACTCTGGTGCGGAATGTACTCTGGTTGATCTACGATGTTCAGCATAAATTTGATCCGAAGTTTCATGATCATTATCATTAACTTCCTCACTGATTGGTGTAGGAATCACTAGAACAATTTTCTGTGATGTACTACTTTCCAATCCGGGAGAAGGTACAATTACCTCATCAAGTTCTACTTTCCTCCCACTCACTTCTTTCGAGAAAAACTCCTTCTCTAGAAAGGATCCATTCTTAGCAACGAATATCTTCCCTTCGGATCTGTGATAGAAGGTGTACCCAACATTTTCTTTTGGGTATCCTATGAAGATTTACTTCTCCGATTTGGGTTCGAGCTTATCATGTTGAAACTTTTTCACATAAGCATCGCAGTCCCAAACTTAAAGAAATGACAGCTTAGGTTTATCGTCAAACCACAGTTCATACGGTGTCATCTTCACGGATTTAGATGGTGCCCTATTTAACGTGAATGTAGCTGTCTCTAATGCATAACCCCAAAAGCGATAGTGGTAGATCGATAAGAGACATCATCGATCGCACCATATCTAATAAAGTACGGTTATGACGTTCGGTCACACCATTACACTGTGGTGTTCCAGGTGGCGTGAGTAGTGAAACTATTTCACATTGTTTTTACTGAAGGCTAAACTCGCTAACTCAAATATTTTATCTCTACGATCATATCGTAGAAACTCTTATTATCTTGTAACGATGATTCTCCACTTCACTCTGAAATTATTTGAACTTTTCAAATGTTTCAGACTTGTGCTTCATTAAGTAGATATACCCATATCTGCTCAAATCATCAGTGAAGGTCAGAAAATAACGATTCCCGCCGCGAGCTTCAACACTCATTGGCCCACATACATCAGTATGTATGATTTCCAACAAATCTATTGCTCGCTCCATAGTTCCGGAGAACGGAGTTTTAGTCATCTTGCCCATGAGGCATGGTTCGCAAGCACCAAGTGATTCATAATCAAGTGATTCCAAAAGTCCATCATTATGGAGTCTCTTCATGTGTTTTACACCAATATGAACTAAACGGCAGTGCCACAAATAAGTTGCACTATCATTATTAACCTTGCATCTTTTGGCTTCAATATTATGAATATGTGTATCACACGATCGAGATCCAACAAACTATTTTCATTGGGTGTATGACCATAGAAGGTTTTATTCATGTAAACAGAACAACAATTATTCTCTAACTTACATGAATAACCGTATTGCAATAAACATGATCAAATCATATTCATGCTCAACACAAACACCAAATAACACTTATTTAGGTTCAACACTAATCTCGAAAGTATAGGGAGTGTACGATGGTGATCATATCAATCTTGGAACTACTTCCAATACATATCGTCACTTCATCCTTTAACTAGTTTCTGTTCATTATGCAACTCCTATTTCGAGTTACTACTCTTTAGCAACTGAACCAATATCAAATACCGAGGGGTTGCTATGAACATTAGTAGAATACACATCAATAATCTGTATATCAAATATACCTTTGTTCACTTTGCCATCCTTCTTATCCGTCAAATATCTAGGGCAGTTCCACTTCTAGTGACCATTTCCTTTGCAGTAGAAGCACTTGTTTCAGGCTTGAGTTTAGCTTTGGGTTTCTTCATGGGAGTGACAACTTGCTTGTCATTCTTCTCGAAGTTCCCCTTCTATCCCTTTGCCCTTTACTTGAAACAAGTGGTCTTGTTAACCATCAACACTTGATGCTCTTTCTTGATTTCTACCTTCGCCGATTTCAGCATCGTGAAGAGCTCGGGAATTACTTTCGTCATCCCTTGCATATTATAGTTCATCACGAAGTTCTACTAACTTGGCGATAGTGTCTAGAGAACTTTGTCAGTTACTATCTTCTCTGGAAGATTAACTCCCACTTGATTCAAGCAATTGTACTACTCAGACAATCTGAGCACATGCTCACTGGTTGAGCTATTCTCCTCCATCTTGTAGGCAAAGTACTGTCAGAGGTCTTATACCTCTTGACACGGGCATGAGTATGAAATACTAATTTCAACTCTTGGAACATCTCATATGCTCCGTGGCGTTTCAAAACGTTTTTGAAGTCTCGGTTATAAGCCGTAAAGCATGGTGCACTAAACTATCAAGTAGTCATCATATCGAGCTTTTGTCAAAACGTTCATAACGTCTACATCTGCTCCTGCAATAGGTCTGTCACCTAGCGGTGCATCAAGGACATAATTCTTCTGTGCAGCAATGAGGATAATCCTCAGATCACGGAACAATTCCGCATCATTGCTACTAACATCTTTCAACTTGGTTTTCTCTAGGAACAAATGAAAAATAAACGGGGAGCAACATCGCGAGCTATTGATCTACAACATAGATATGCTAATACTACCAGGACTATGTTCATGATAAATAAAGTTCAATTAATCATATTACTTAAGAACTCCCACTTAGATAGACATCCCTCTGGTCATCTAAATGATCACGTGATCCAAATCAACTAAACCATGTCCGATCATCACGTGAGATGGAGTAGTTTCAATGGTGAACATCTTATGTTGATCATATCTACTATATGATTCACGCTCGACCTTTTGGTCTCCAGTGTTCCGAGGCCATATCTGTATATGCTAGGCTCGTCAAGTTTAACCCGAGTATTCTGCGTGTGCAAAACTGGCTTACACCCATTGTATTTGAACGTAGAGCTTATCACACCCGATCATCACGTGGTGTCTCGGCACGACGAACTTTCGCAACGGTGCATACTCAGGGAGAACACTTATACCTTGAAATTTAGTAAGGGATCATCTTATAATGCTACCGTCGATCTAAGCCAAATAAGAAGCATAATAAGATAAACATCACATGCAATCAAAATATGTGACATGATATGGCCATCATCATCTTGTGCTTTTTGATCTCCATCTCCAAAGCACCGTCATGATCACCTTCGTCACCGGCGCGACACCTTGATCTCCATCGTAGCATCGTTGTCGTCTCGCCAACTATTGCTTCCTCAACTATCGCTACCGTTTAGTGATAAAGTAAAGCAATTACATGGCGATTGCATTTCATACAATAAAGCGACAACCATATGGCTCCTGCCAGTTGCCGATAACTTTACAAAAACATGATCATCTCATACAAAACCGTATAACTCATCATGTCTTGACCATATCACATCACAACATGCCCTGCAAAAACAAGTTAGACGTTCTCTACTTTGTTGTTGCAAGTTTTACGCGGCTGCTCCGGGCTTAGCAAGAACCGTTCTTACCTACGCATACAAAACCACAACGATGTTTCGTCATGTATGTGCTGTTTTAACCTTCACAAGGACTGGGCGTAGCCACACTTGATTCAGCTAAAGTGAGAGAGACAGGCACCCGCCAGTCACCTTTAAGCAACGAGTGCTCGTAACGGTGAAACCAGTCTCGCGTAAGCGTACGCGTAATGTCGGTCCGGGCCGCTTCATCTCACAATACCGCTGAAGCAAAGTATGACATGCTGGTAAGCAGTATGACTAGTATCGCCCACAACTCATTGTGTTCTACTCGTGCATATCATCTACGCATAGACCTGGCTCATGATGCCACTGTTGGGGAACGTAGTATTTTAAAATTTTCCTACGATCACGCAAGATCTATCTACCAGATGTATAGCAATGAGAGGGAAGAGTGTGTCTACGTACCCTCGTAGACCGGGAGCGGAAGCGTCAAGTGACGCGGTTGATGTTGTCGAACTTCTTCGCGATCCAACCGATCAAGCACCGAACGTACGGCACCTCCGCGTTCAGCACACGTTCAGCTTGATGACGTCCCACGAGCTCTTGATCCAGTTGAGCTTCACGGGAGAGTTTCGTCAGCACGACGGTGTGGTGACGGATATGATGTGTTCACCGGCGCAGGGCTTCGCCTAAGCTCCGCGACGGTATGACCGAGGTGTGATTCTGTGGAAGGGGGCACCGCACACGGCTAAAACAATTCAACTTGTGTGTCTTTGGGTGCCCCCTGCCCCCGTATATAAAGGAGCAAGGGAGGGAGGCCGGCCGGCCCTTCCTGGTGCGGCTAGGGAGTGGACTCCTACTAGGAATAGGATTGCAATCCTATTCCTAGTAGGATTCACCAAAAGAAGGAAGAGGGAAAATAATAGGAGAGGTGGCGCCCCCCAATCCTAGTCCAACTAGGAACCCTAGGTGGGGGCGCCGGCCAGCCCTATGGGCTGCCTCTCTCTTTCCCTTTAGGCCCACTATGGACCATCCCCTCTCGTAGGGGGTTCCGGTAACCCCCTCCGGCATTCCCGATAAATCCGAAACTTTTCCGGAACACTTCCGGTGTCCGAATATAGTCGTCTAATATATCAATCTTTATGTCTCGGACATTCCGAGACTCCTCGTCATGTCCGTGATCTCATCCGGGACTCCGAACTACCTTCGGTACATCAATACTCATAAACTCATAATACCGATTGTCATCAAACGTTAAGCGTGCGGACCCTACGGGTTCGAGAACTATGTGGACATGACCGAGACTCATCTCCGGTCAATAACCAATAGCGGAACCTGGATGTTCATATTGGCTCCTACATATTCTACGAAGATCTTTTATCGGTCAGAACCGCATAACAACATACGTTGTTCCTTTTGTCAAACGGTATGTTACTTGCCCGAGATTCGATCGTCGGTATCTCTATACCTAGTTCAATCTCGTTACCGGCAAGTCTCTTTACTCGTTCCGTAACACATCATCTCGTGACTAACTCATTAGTCTTTTGCTTGCAAGGCTTATTATGATGTGTGTTACCGAGAGGGCCCAGAGATACCTCTCCGACACTCGGGGTGACAAATCCTAATCTTGATCTATGCCAACACCACGAATACTTTCGGAGACACCTGTAGAGCATCTTTATGATCACCCAGTTACGTTGTGACGTTTGATAGCACACAAGGTGTTCCTACGGTATTCGGGAGTTGCATAATCTCATAGTCATAGGAACATGTATAAGTCATGAAGAAAGCAATAGCAGAAAAACTAAATGATCATAGTGCTATGCTAACGGATGGGTCTTGTCCATCACATCATTCTCCTAATGATGTGATCCCGTTGATCAAATGACAACTCATGTCTATGGCTAGGAAACATAACCATTTTTGATCAATGAGCTAGTCTAGTAGAGGCATACTAGGGACATACTGTTTTGTCTATGTATTCACACATGTACTAAGTTTCCGGTTAATACAATTCTAGCATGAATAAAAGACATTTATCATGATATAAGGAAATACAAATAACAATGTTATTATTGCCTCTAGGGCATATTTCCTTCACCTACAGTAAAGAGTAATTAAGGCATTTACTACGATGAGTAAATACCAGACCGTTATTGTCCTAAGGGATCCTTGACCTTCGGGGGTCGAGTGCCTTGGATTGGTCGAGTGGAGTTGAGTCATCTTGTAGGCGATGTCTAGTCGAGTGGGATGTCCTCTTGGTCCGTCTCAGTCGACTGTTCTGGTCATCATAAGTTTTGTCTTTTGACCTTCTAGGGTAGCGATGTTGGGTGGGGTACCTTGGTTGGGCCTGTGACCCTACCCTAGGTCTGTAACCTCGTCAACGGCCCCGACGTCGACGAGCCCGCGCTCGGTATCGATGGGTGATTTCCTTTCGAGGTTGGCTGCCCTGCGTTTAATCGTGAGCTACGACAAGTCCATTGGCCGTTTGTTCGCACGTTCAAGCCAGAGATACCTGAGAAGTACGACGGGAGGCTGAACCCGGCAGAGTTCCTGAGCATCTACACCATCGCTGTTCAGGCTGCCGGGGGAAGAGATGAGAAGGTGTTCGCCAACTACTTTCCTTTGGCCCTCAATTCCAATGTGAGGTCTTAGCTGATGCACCTACCGAAGAACTCCATTTCGTAGTGGGCTGGCATGTGCCACGAATTCATCGGCACCTTTACCGGTGGCCACCAAGAACCAGGCAGGCCCAGCGATCTACAACTTCTCCTATAGAAGGAAGGAGAAACTCTCCGTAAGTATTTACAAAGATTCAGCAAAGTTCATAGAAATATCCCAAATATCCATCCAGCAGCTGTGATAACCGCCTTCTAGTCTAATGTGCGCAACCGTCAGATTTGTTCTAAGATGAATGTGCGGTTGCCCAAGACTGTGAAGGAGCTCTACACCCTAGTGGATAAGTGTGCTCGGATGGAAGAGGGAAGGAAGTTGCCTGGAGAGGAAGATTGCATCAATGTTGATTCAGAGGATGATGATGAATCAACCAGTCAGAACAAGAGCAAGAAGCACAATAAGAAGCGGAGATATACAGAAGTGATGATTTTTGGTGAGTCGGGTACGGCTAGTACCGGGAAGAAGGCCAAGGCTGAGGCCCCCTGCAAGGAAGATGTCGTGTGCACTGACTGCCGGGAAGCTGCTGTTGCCGAGAAAGCCAGGAAAGGTGATGGGCCGTATTGCAAGATTCACTGGACCAAGGGCCATGACCTTCAATAGTGTCATTAGGTTGAGCAGCTTGTCAAGAGACAGAGAGCATAATAGAAACGTGACAAGGAAAAGGGTCAGAATGTTGCTGGCGGGAAGGGCCGAGGTGGTGAAGTATATCGCCCCAGCAAACCCCTTCGGAATCAAGGAATGCCCGCCAAAGATAGAGAAAAGGGAGTCTGTGATGATGAGATGATGGAGGGGACGAAGAGGAAACCAGTGAGCAAGAGTTTCAGAAGGCCACTGACGCCCTATGCATTGATGGAGGTGCATCTCTGCACGCCTCTCACCGTCAACTCAAGCAGTGGGCACGAGAGGTCAATGCCATGGAGCCAACGCCAGAGGCCCAAAAGCCGCTCAAATGGTGTCGTATGCCCATCATCTTTGATAAGGAGGATTATCCTAGCGGTACCACTACGGTAGGATGCTTGCCGTTGCTGGTCTCCCCAACAATCCGCAACCTCAAGGTCACAAAGATGTTGGTGGATGGTGGGGCCGGGTTGAATCTGATTTCCCCAGCAGTTATCAGCAAGCTTGAGATAGCAGAGGAAGAGCTAGAAGTTACTGGCACGTTCAAGGAGTTAATCCCGACAGGAGTCATCCTAAGGGAAAGATCACGTTACCGGTAACATTTGGGGGAGAAATGAACTACCGGACTGAGAGGATTGTGTTTGATGTGGTTGATCTCCCCCTACTATACAATGGGATTCTTGGACGCTGTGGGGACCCCGACTTAGAAGTCGAGATCACCGAATGCACGTGTACAGTGATCCCAGAGATCAATGCTCACTGAACACACAGAAGCTGAAATAACAAGAGTCTTACATCCATACAAATAGTCTTACACGAATTAAGGCCATTATGGCCAAGTCTTACATAGATAGAGCCTCACGGGCTGAATGGGAAATAACACAAGTAGCGGAAGTCTTCGATAAACGGGTAGAACCCATGCCATCTGCCTTAACCCTACATGCATTCTGACTGGGATAGCGTCCTAGTTCGCATGGTCGTCTCCAAAGGACTCTTCCTCATAATCCTGTTCTTCCATGCCTGGCCAATTAAATAACCAGTGCTAAGCCAATGAGTACTTTGAATGTACTCGCATGCAACCCATGATGTGGCTCAAGTAACAATGCAATTGAATAATAATGAACAATCTAGCAGGAGGCTAGAACAATATGCTATCATCAAGTTATGCATCAATAACTTCGCGTAACCTCGAGAACAGGTTACCGACATCAACATGAATATGATTCATCTCATTGAGTCAAGTCACCATCTTGACTCATCACACACATACCAATACTGATGAAGTAAAATTCTGGACATAGTTTAAGTAGCACCACCCAACTGTCCATGACCGTGGACACGGCTATTCGAATAGTTTTACACTCTGCAGAGGTTGCGCACTTTACCCACAAGATCCGAGGAACTTCCGTGTCATCCACGACCCGCGGTACCTCAAGTACCCGGGGTAAGCACCCGGTCATTACCTTTCCTTAGACGACACTAACATAGAGTCCACTCGTTGGCACACGGCCCTCGGGTACAAACAATAGATCACGGGACTTGCCCAAATTTAAATGTTCACGCGTGCCCGAAGGGACCAACGGTGTGTCCGGTGCCCTATAAAAACAGTCATGGCCGTCTATCCAAGCACGACCCCGTCCCGGGAAAGACCTCAAGTCTTCCCGTCACTAGTAATGCGGGCACCATGCTAGTATCGACCTAAGTAATCAATAAAGCCCCGTCCCATAAGGGGTAGTGTGGTTGCACATGTTTGGTTGGGACGGTAGTCACACATAAATCTAATCCATCATTCCACCATGCACATGATATTACCGGCACATCACTTCTTCCTCAAGTGATGACCTAACACTTCATCACCCTCGGGCATTAGGGGCACCCGATGGGTTCATACAAAGTTTTCAACTACGGGGGTTCATCTCACACATGCATCATTTAGCATCATGTCCAACATGTCATCTAGCACATAGCAAGATCAACATTAAAGCATGCATCATGTGGTGGTTCATCTAGGTTATCATCGTAACCCTAATCATCATGCATCGGAAACAAACGGGTTCCGGAGAACAAGTGTATCATGGTCAAAGGGCTGCTTGCCTGGGTTGGCTTGGTCTTCAAGTCCTTCTCCTTCTTCTTCCACGGCAACTTCGTCAAATACGGGATCTATACGTCGCATAATAATAACGGAAAAATAAGAATACAAATAAAACAGAAAAACCAAAGTGCTCAGAAAAATGTCAACTCATTTTTGTAAAATACTAGAGGGTTTTCTAAGATGGGAAAAAATCTTAGTTGGAGTTTTGGAGTTACAGAATAGGATATATTGATTTTTGAACAGGAGTTATACTGCTCAAATTTGAATTTAAATTTGAACAGTACAGAAAAGTTTCATGGATTTGGATGAAAGTGGTACCATTAAATAGGTTGGAATATTACAAGATTTTTGGAGTTGGAAATAATTAATTTGGACCAATATTCTTTTCTGCATAAATGTTTAAAACATTAACAGAAAAGAAAAAGAGAAAAAGGGTCCTGTGCACTGGGCCAGAAGAGGCCACAGTGCACGGCCCAGACGGCTCGGCCTGGCCGCACGGAGCCAGCGCGCGCGCACGTCAGGTTTCAAACCTGACGGGCGGGGCCCGTGGGTCAGCGGCACAGAGGAGGGGAGAGAGGTGGGGGGATGACAGGCGGGGCCCGCCTGTCATCTCTAACCCCGCGGTCACGGCGGCGGCGAGCTCACCGGCGACGACTCCGGCCACGGCAACGGCAACGGAGGCCAGGGACGGACTCAGTGGCGTGTTGCGGTTGCAGTGGTGGTAGCGCGGCACGGCGGGGAGCCCTGGTTCACCGGCGGCGAGGTGCGACGGCGGAGGCTCGTCGGAGGGGAGTTGCTACGGCCGTTTCCGACTGCAAACAGAGGGGGAAAGAGAGGGGAAAGGGTCAGTGGTGTGCTGCGGTTCCGAAACGAGCGGAGGGAGAGGCAGGGGAGGCATGTACCTCGAGATCGCCGGCGGCCCGACGCGGCGGAGCTCCGGTCGATCCCGAGCACTGGGGCGCTCCGGGGTCGAACTGAGGGTGCAGGAGGGATCAGTGGAGAGGTGTGAGGCTTGTGGTGGAGTTGGAGAAGCTCGGGGAGGCCTATATATAGGGGTTCGACGAGGACCCGAGGTCCAGTGCGCCGGCGAGCTCCAGCTCGTCGCTACAGCGCACGGGAGGCTACGGGGATGAGTCTGGGGAGTTCCTGGACGAGCCCTACGCCCAGCTGAGGTAAGAGGAGGAGCGGGGGAGCGACAGAGAGGCGTGCGCGTGCGAGGTAGAGGAGTGGCTGCTGCGGGCGGCCGGTGCGCGTGCGGCGACGCTCACTGGAGGGTGCAGGAGGAGGGGGGACAGCGCCGGGGACGTTGCGGACGTCGAGGCGCCTCGACTGGCGCGAGGGGGAGGCTCGAGGTGGTCGGGGGAGGCTGGTTGGCCCGAGCCAGCGTGCGGGAGCACTGTTCACGCGCTCCAGAGCGCGCGTGTGACCGGCATCGACGCGCTCTCGCTGGTTTGGTCCGTTCCAGCGTGCCCAACAGTGTCTAGTGCATAGAGGGAGGACTAAAGAAATGCCCTGAGGCCTTGAATGCTCTGGGGTGCAGAGAGAGAGAGAGAGAGTGTTGGTACAAATGGTGAAAGTTGGCTGTACAGCAAGGTAAAGCTGGGGTTTCACCCCTCAATCATGGAGCTGGGGTGCTGGGGGAGTTACTGGGGTTTGCTGGTAACCCAATGAGTCTGTGGTAAGAAGTTGAGGCCATGGAGAAAAGTGAAAGTGGTAAAAATGGGGGTTTTAGAATTTCTGCAGAAGGTGTTTGATCATGGTTTGATCAAGCCAATGAAGTCCACTTGACATGGCACTTGACAGGGTTGAAATACATGAGAAAATAGGGTGCTTCACCAAATTTGGGCCCATTTGAAGAAACTAGCCAATGTAACTTTGGTGAACCCTAGAAATCAACAGAAACAGTTTCACCTTGATTGGGTCAAGCTAATCATCTCCCCTTGATGCACCACTTGGTGTGGCATCCTTATTTGGGGTATTGATCATGCTCACAAAGTCTGAGGCTCCAGATAAAAAGTTGGTAATGTAAAGTTGTTCAAATTTGCATTTGAACAGAAAGGGTTTTGAGGTGATCTGATCAAGTTGCTCTATTCCAAACCTTGTGCCATTTGGTCTAGGTGCCTTATTAGGCCATTCTAGCATGTGCACCAAGTTTGAGAGCATTTGGACAAGTTTGGCAATGTAAAGTTGCTCAAACTTCAAATATGGACAGAATGGTTATGAAGGGGTTTGAGGAGGTTTTCTTGCTTCCCAAGGCATGGGACTTGGCAAGATCATCAAATATGTCATATATGACATGATAGAATTTCCCTGGAATTTTTGGAGAAAATTTCCTTTGTAAATATTTCAAAAGCTTGAAATATCCAGAAAGGGTTTTAGAGGGTTTAGCCCATTATTTTGAACATGACCAAGTGTTGAAACTCTTATATATGGACAATATATGTCCTCTGAGTCTCTCTGAATTTTGGCAAATATTTTTTTGAAATAGTTAAATAATTTTCTCCTATGAAAGACCATTTCTGGCCTTAAGAAAAAGCTTTTAAATAAAATAGAAAAATAACATTTAAAATTATACCTTTGTGGTTTCTGGGAGTCCTATGACTACTAGGTCCCAAATAAACCTTTTGAAATAATTTTCTCACCCTAAATCAAGTACTTGCAGTGCAAATCTCAATTCAGGGGTTTTTGGAAAACTAATTTATAAAAATACTTTTTTGGCCAAATTAATTTTGTAAGAAAATACTATACTGCTATATATCACTTGGCATGATCATTGGGCAGAAGTTTTGGATAAGGAGATGAAATCTACAAGAGATCATAGTTGACTTTAAAGAGCACATGAAAAAGCAAATGAAGAAAACTCAATACCAAATAAAAGCCAAATGATGCTAAAATTTTTTGCTGGTCCAAATTTTCATGCTTCAAAGTTACAAATAACATGTTACAAAATGCAGGGTGTGACAGACGCCCGGCACTGGGTAAATTCATGGCGGCATCCCACTATGCCTACAACACCTTGAACATGCCTAGGCCACTGGGAGTTATCACTATCCCATCAGATGAGAAGGATGCGATCATCTGTGTGGACTAGATGTACCGGGATGCAGTCGCAGCAGAGACAACGGCATCAGCAGTCCCCGCCAAGGAAAGTAAAGGAAAGAAGAGGGATTGTAGGACCTCTAGCAAAGAGTCCGAGAAGCGTGCCCCCACTGAGTGCATGACACCCATTGACGACGTGCCTGAGTGTTCCTACAAGAAGAGATCCACGGTTGCTGCACCCCAAGTTAAGAAGGTCCCGGTAGAGCTGGCTAGTGTTGATGGTACATTTACTATCAGCGCCACCCTTGATGACAAATAGGAAAGCGCGCTCGTTGCCGTTTTGCTGGAGAATATCGATGTGTTTGCCTGGCAACCATCTGATATCCCCGGTGTTCCCAGGGTGGTAATCGAGCACCACCTTGCTGTCTGCCCACATGCCCGACATGTCAAGCAGAAAGTCCGGAAGCAGGCCTTGGAGAGGCATCAGTTTATTGCAGAAGAGATCAAGAAACTTGAGGCGGCTGGTTTGGTCAGAGGAGTGCTACATACAACATGGTTGGTGAACCCAGTGGTAGTCTGGAAGGCTAATGGAAAGTGGAGGCTTTGCATAGATTTCACACCTCTCAACAAGGCTTGCCCGAAGGACCCATTTCCCTTGCCGCACATTGATTAGATTGTGGATGCCACTTCAGGTTGTGATCTTCTCTCCTTCCTGGATGCATATTCTGAATATCATCAGATCTTCATGTCCAAGGAAGATGAAGAGAAGACGTCGTTCATCACTCCATGTGGTACGTACTGCTTTGTCCGCATGCCATTTAGATTAAAGAGTGTCGGGTCCACTTTTGCAAGGGTAGTTCAGATTGGTTTTGAGCCATGACTGCACAGAAATATAGAAGCCTATATGGATGCCATTGTGGTCAAGACCAAGGAGAGGGCCGCCCTTATTCAGAATTTGGAGGAGACATTTGCTAACCTGCGCAAGATCAATTTGAAGCTCAGCCCAGAGAAGTGTGTATTTGGTGTTCCCTCCGGCAAGCTACTTGGGTTCTTTGTATCCCACCATGGGATCGAAGCCAACCCCGACAAGACCAAGGCTATCGAGCAGATCCAAGCGCCGATGACGGTTAAGGATGTGAGGCATCTAATAGGATGTGTTACCGCGCTAAGTAGATTCATCTTCAAGTCTGCCGAGTGCGCCCTACCGTTCTTCAAGATTTTTAAGAAGGCAGGACCCAGGAAGTGGGCCCCGGAAGCAGATGCAGTTTAGCGAGAATTGAAGGCCTATTTTTCCTCCGTGCCTACCTTGGTCACTCCGAAGCCCCAGGAGCCGTTGTTGCTATACTTAGCGGCAACCAACCAAGTGGTCAGTGCAGCCTTGGTGGCACATCGAGAAGTAGATGAGGCAGAAAGTGAGCAGAGGCCGGCAGGGCTAGAAAAGGATCAGGATAGCAGTGAGCACGGCAGCGAGAACAACCCCAAAGACATGACAAGGAAGAAACTGGTGCATCACCCAGTGTACTTCGTTAGCTCTCTGCTACAGGGGGCTAGATCGAGGTACTCTGGCGTGCAAAAGTTCATCTTTGGTCTCATCATGGCCTCAAGGAAACTGCGCCACTACTTCCAAGCCCATGAAATTACGGTTGTCACTCGCTTCCCTTTGCAAAGGATACACCAAAACCCTGAGGCTATCGACAGAATAGTGGAGTGGGCTGGAGTTATCCATCTTTGGTTTGAGATTTGAAAGCACATAAACTATTCGGAGCAGGGCATTGGCAGCGTTTATTGTAAAATGGACGCCAACCCCTGACGAGGAGACAATAGAGATAGCTATCCCCAGCAAGGAATCACCCCAGGAATGGATTATTTATTTCGATGGTGCTTTTTCCCTACAAGGTGCAGGAGCTAGCGTGCTTCTCGTCGCCCCCTCCGAGGAGCACTTGGAGTACGTCGTCCAAATGCATTTTGCTCGGGATGAAGCAACCAACAATACAGTTGAGTATGACGGGCTCCTTGCCGGGATGAGGATTGCAACGGAATTGGGAATTAAGAAACTGATCATTCGAGGAGATTCACAACTTGTGGTGAGACAAGTCAACAAGGATTATCAAAGCCCATTTATGGAGGCGTACGTCGAGGAAGTGAGGAGATTGGAGGAGCACTTTCACGGATTGCAAACAGAGCACGTACCCCGTGCGGAAAACAGCATAGCTGATCATCTGTCAAAGTGTGCTGCGCAGAAGCTTCCTGTGGAAACAGGAACTTTTGTTCTCCATCGCACACAACCCTCCGTATCCCCAGCAACAATGGCCCAGAAGAGGAGAAAGTTGGACACCGGTAAGCCTCTCCCGACAGAGCCTTTTGCTCCCGGTAGAGACCCTGCCGGAAACAACTCCTCACAGCCTGCCGGACCATCCCCTCGAGTCGGGTCCACGAACCCCGCGAACGAGGCTGGTGCTCTCGCTGCAGAGAAGGTGCCGCTAGTCCTCGTTGCCGAGCCCCAGGTTCCAACTTGGGCAAGGCACATTGTCCACTTCCTCCAAACCGGAGAGCTTCCCGGCAATCAAGATGAAGTTGAGAAAGTAGCCCGGAGGGCCAGTATGTACCACATTGTCAATGACACTTTGTACAGAAAAAGGCCCAACAGTGTGAATTGAAGTGTATCTGCCGGGAAGCAGGAAAGGAACTGCTGGCTAAAATACACAAAAGCATGTGCAGGAGCCCATATTGGATCATGGGCATTAGTTGGTAAAGCATTCTGGCAAGGATTCTATTGGCCCACAACCCTCCGAGATGCGGTTGAGCTCATCACGAAACGTGTAGCCTGCCAGTTCTATTCTAGGAAAACCCGCCCGCCTGCCCAAGCGCTTCAGACAATTCCTCTCTCATGGCCGTTTTCAATCTGGGGGCTCGATATCCTCGGCCCTTTCCCCCGAGCCGCCCAGGGATTTGAATTCTTGTTTGTTGCCATCGACAAGTTTACAAAGTGGCCGAAAGTAGCTGCCGTGAGAAAGGAGACTGCCTAGTCAGCTACCAAGTTCTTGAAAGATCTGGTGTGTCGTTTTGGAGTTCCGGCAAGGATCAATACTGACAACAGCACCCAGTTCACGAGTCGTGCCTTCCTGCAATATGTTCATGCCCTTGGATGCAGGATCCCATTCGCCTCTATGGCACACCCCCGGAGCAATGGACAAGCTGAGAGGACAAACGCTGAAGTGCTGAGTGGACTCAAAATAAGAACATTTGATATGCTGCAGAAGCATGTCATGCGGTGGATCGAGGAGCAGCCGGTAGTTCTTTGGTCCCTCAGAATGACACCAAATCAAGCTACCGGGAAGACTCCCTTCTCCCTGGTCTACGGGGCAGAAGCAGTTATCCCCACATAACTCATTTACAGGTCGCCTTGGGTGCTTTCCTACGATAAAGTAGCGCAAGTTGAGCACCGGCGTGACGACGATGTGCTACTCGAGGAGAACCGTCTCCGGGCTGCTACACGTGTTGCACGCTATCGGCAAGCCTTGCGTTGCTATCATAGCCGCGGGGTTCATGCCCGGTATTTTGAGGAAGGTGACCTTGTCCATAGGCGCGTTCATTCCGCCAAGGGTACACACAAGTTATCACCGAAGTGGGAAGGCCCTTACCGGGTAGTACGAGTCATTAGACCTGGCGAGGTCTGTTTGGAGACCGGAGATGGCATTAAATTGCAAAACTCGTGGAATATTGAGCATCTCCGTAAGCTCTACTCATAAGGCGCGACAGTCGGGCCCTGCCCGGCAGCCACCCATTGAACAGGCCTTGCCTCAGTTGCATGTAGCCCCTTGTACAAGCGGAGGTGATGACCCCGTGCAAGAGAAAAATTAAGAAACGCTGCAGAGGGGGCCCCAACAAAGATTGCATGCATGCATGAGCATTCCAAATCACTGCATAAGCATTTCACGAGCATTTGCATATGCATATAGACAGGATTGCATCCTGCATTCATTCTCATCTACATAAAGTTGCAGGTTCCTTCCGTGAACTTGGCTTCAACAAGGAGTTGAGAAGACTACCTAGCACTGCAATCCTCGGCAAGCCAAAAAGATAAGTTCTACCTCATGTTCATTAGTGTTATGTAAGCTATAGCTTGTGCATAAGAAAACTTCGCCACTCTCTTGAACCTTGGGTGCTCCCATCCCAGACTCGAACCCTGCTTTGGTCAGGCTGGTTGTAGTAGCCCTTGATGAAAAGAAGTTGGCGAGTGGATGGCCCCTTTGTCTGTTCCCCGGCAGATAGGATTCTCCGGCAGTCAAAAAGAGTGCCGGCAATGTAGCTTGCTGGGAAAACTCGTTTATTTACATAAAGAGGGATCTCACCTCTGCATGGACATAAACATGCACAGGTCCCCGGCAAGTTTCACCTTTTTCATTAACATGCTGATACAAGTACAAGCATTACAGAACACAAACATGGACTCGAGGATTACATTATTTGAATTAAAGTTTCGCAAGTACCTACATGTTTAAGATTGAAGAAAGATAAGTGCTCTCTAAACTCCTCTCCCTGTTCCTCTTATCCCAGGTAGTGCAGTGGGAAGAGAAGAGGATGGACCGCACGCCAGCACAACGCCACCCCGATCCCTGTCAGGAACCAACAAGCGCAGCTTGACAAGATCGGGAGTGGTGAGGCTGCAAAAGAGGAAGACGCGCGGAACACCTCGACGGCCCTCTGCTCACCATCTTCAGGACTAGGCGGGGGACTCCAGCACAGGCACCAGCAGATGAAAACGGTGAGACCCATCCGGAAGACTCCTGAAGGAGACAGAAATGCCAGGGGGACAGACCCTTTCCCAAAAGCAGGAAGAAATGGTGATGACGGCACCGGGAAAAGGGGGGAAGTGCCAGGCAAACGGGTAGCAGCTCGCCAGTACGACACGAATGCATCGATGTAGTCATGCTCCTACTGGACGACCTGCCTCCCGTCTTCTCCTTTACCCCCGGATCCGTCCTCATCAATACCGTCCCAGGGGAAGGCCGAGGCTCAGGCCGGACACCCTCTTCGGAGAGACGGCGAGCAGCTAAGATGGCCAGGGGACTCAAGGCACGCCGCTCCCCACTTCAGCGGGAAGGAAGGCGCACCTCTCATCGACATCAGCCCCAAGGCTTCCGAGAGGAGCAGTGCTGGAATTATTGACGATCTCCATTCTGGCGAAGCTTTGAAGGAACCAAGGGATTTGCCCCAGCAAGGACCAGGCTCACTCCCAAGCGCTAGCACTAGCGTGCGGCAACGTTAGCCCCAACCAAGAGCCCGGGGTTGGCCCTAGGCTCTCTTCTTTGACATAACCAGCAAGAGCAGAAGGCAGAAGAGGAAGAATGCAAGGATGGGTAGCTCTGTCCTCATCCACTCCTCCTTTTATAGGCAGGCCGAGGAGGGGAGCCGCTCCCTCAGTGGGCGACGATCGTCCTCCTCCGCCAATTCAAGACGACCAGGCCCTCGCCTTGATGCTCTCCAAGGCCACATGCCACTGTTACCTACCCCGCGCGATGCATGCAACATACGTGGACAATGATAAGGGCGTGGTGGGAGGAGTGAATTGGTAGTTTCTACCCCATGCGTTAAAGTCATTCACGGGACATTATTGGAGCGGCCCCACAACCGTTGGCTCAACACGACGTGCGGGGAAACTGGAAATTGGCCCGGATTCAAGACTCATGAAGAAGCAAAAAGAAGACCACAAGCAACCAGCCTCTTTAGCAATCCCCCTGTGCACTTGTTAGGCCCTACCCCGATGCTGCTCGACAGCGAGTTCGGGGCAGGCCCTGGGGCTTCTGTCGGTACAACAAACCCTGGGTCTGTTGCCCTGACTGTGCATAGGCACGGGAGAAAGATTTAGGCACCAACCCAAGTTAGAGCAAAAGAAACCAAGAGGTTCAAGGAACCAGCAAGCAGATCAGAGAAACCAAGGCCGAGCCAGGGAAGCAATATATTGCCAGGAGAAGGGCCTCCCTTGCTGGGCAGGCGAGCCTGGCAAGGGGCAAGGCCACCCCCAGAAGAAGACAAGCAAGGCATCCCGGCAGAGCCCGCCGGGACAAGCGGAGGCTAAACTGCCTCACCGACCACTCCTCCACGACTCACGTCATCGATCAGTGTGGTGTCAAGCCGCAAAGTGATAAAGTGGAAACCATTAGCCACATGGCGGCCTCTCCCTACAAGAAGAACCCACATATGACACCCGTCCTCCAATGTGTCAAGCAAGCAGGCGCGGAGCTAGCAAGATAGCCCGACAAACCTTGCCGGCAACCCGTGATGTGACACTAAGTGGCGCATTTAATGCGCACTGTCAGGCCGCAGAGTTAGGTATGATAGCACTGTTGCTGTCATATCAGTGCATAATGACTACTTTGCCACTGTGGTGACCCCTTAATCTATAAAAGGAGGCCCATGGCGACCGTAGACGGGGTTAGAAGATTGGATAACTCACACACCCATACGCGCCTAGTCGCTGCTGCCCTGAGGCAACCCTTGCCGGGCAAGTGTACTGCGCTCCTCCACCGCATTTTCCACCATCAATCCACCAAAGTAGGAGTAGGGTATTACGCCACAACGGCGGCCCGAACCTGGGTAAAAATGTGTGCGTGATCTCTGCCGTGCTGTCCCACGCTTGTCTGCTCTTTGTGCAACGCGACGTCCCCCCGCCGAACTAGCAAGGGATCTCCTGGTCCCATTGCTGGCAGTGGTTTACCCCTACACCTTTATGATCACCCTGTTACGCAGTGATGTTTGATACACACTAGGCATTCCTCCGGAGTCTGTGAGTTGCATGATCTCATGGTCGAAGGAACATGTATTTGACATTAAGAAAGCTGTAGCAATAAACTAAACGATCATATGTTGTGCTAACCGATGGATCTTGTCCATCACATCATTCTCCTAATGACGTTTTGAGCGTTATCAAACGACAACTCATGTCTATGGTCAGGAAACCTTAACAAACTTTTATCAACAAGCTAGTCTTGTAGAGGCTCACTAGGGACTTTGTATTTGTTTATGTATTCACACATGTACTTAAGTTTCCGATCAATACAATTATAGCATGATTAAATAACTTTTATCATGATTAAGGAAATATAATAGTAACCATTTTATTATTACCTCTAGGGAATATATCCAGCACTAAGTCATCTATCAATGCTCTGCGTTACTTTGATTCTCGGCCACCCATTTAGATGTGGGTGGTTAAGAAGAAGAACTAATCTCTTATGGAAGGTCAAGTCTTCACACACAATAAATATCTAATGAATTTTCTGAAGGCCTGGCATAGTGCTTGTTGGGATGCAAGCTAATCGTGGTGAAATGAATTGTTCATTTGACACATCCCTATGCTATTAGTTATGTTCAATTGACCAAGTTTTTCTTTAAAAGATTTCATCATAGCATCAACGATATGTTTAGTGAAAGCCTTTTTTTGATCATAAGCATGAGGTCAATTAAGCATGGATTGCAACAAGGCAATACACTCAATCAAAGAACACTTATCATAATTAAAATCCTTGTAACCGAAATGAGTGGGCACATCACTATTTAAAGTTTTGACCTCACCAAATCCACTTTCATAAAAACAAATTCATTAAGATCACCACCCTCCAAATTATTTTGATGCCTTCTAGCTAAAGTTGACTCCTCACCAGTCCCTTTTCATCAGTTTTTATATTATCAAACAAAGATTCAATAGGAGTCACACCAATCACTTTAAGATCTTCATCATGATTGTCGCAAAAACTAGAAGAACACGCTTTTTCAAGCCATTTTGTCTTAGCTCGCATTCTAGCAACTCTCTCCCTACTCTCATTAATAGAAATTTGAATAGATTTTAGAGACTCGTTAATATCAAGCTTGCGTGGCATAGATCTAATCTTAAGGGAATCAACCTCACGAGAAATTCTATCAACATTTCTAGCCAGATTAGCAAACTTAAGAAAATTTTCTTCGATCATAGCATTGAAAATCTTTTGAGAGTTAATAAAATCTTCAATATTGTTCTCAAGATCGGAGGACATCTTATTATAATTTCCATAAGAATTGTTATAAGAATTACCATAATTATCAGATTAATTACGAGGAAACGGCTAGGATTAAATTACCTCTATAAGTGTTATTACCAAAATTGTTCCTACCAACAAAATTCACATTGATAGATTCATTATTATTATAAATCAAAGTAGACAAAAGAACATCAATAGGATAAACATGTGCACTCTTACTAGCAATCAATTTCATAACTTCATCCTTCTTTCCACTCTAAGTATTAATTTCTTCAATAGCATGCACTTTTTTATTAGTAGAAGATCTTTCGATATGCCATTGATAGTAATTTGCCATAATATTATCTATGAGTTTAGTAGCTTCTCCTAATTTGATTTCCTTAAAAGTACCACCCGCGGCTGAATCTAAAAGATTTCTAGATGCAAAATTCAACCCAACATAAAAATTTGTATGATCATCCATAAACTTAAACCACGAGTAGGGAAATTTCTTATCATTAATTTCACCCTCTCCCATGATTATGCAACATGTTCATGATCAAGTTGCTTAAAATTCAATATGTCGTTCCCAAGAGAGATGATCTTAACGGGAGGAAAATAATTGCAAATAAAAGCATCCTCACTTATTCCATGAATCAATGCTATTTTCAGGCAAGGATGAAAACCAAGTTTTAGCACGATCTCATAGTGAGAAAGAAAACAATTTCAATTTGACAATATCATTATCCACATCTTTTTTATTTTGCATATCACATAATTTATGGAAAGTATTAAGATGGGATGCAACATCTTCATTAGTGTTTCCAGAAAATTGTTGTTTCAAAACAAGATTCAGCAAAGCCACATTAATTTCATAATATTCTGCACTTGTGGCGGGAGCAATCAGAGTACTAATACAATCATTGTTATTAGTATTGAAAAAATCACACACCATGGCATTTTCTTGAGATAACATGAAAAAGCCAGCAATCTAGCACACAAGCAAACAAAAAGAAAATGAAAAGGCAAATGAAAAGAAGGCAAATAAAAAGGCAAATATTTTTGTATTTTTCTGAAAACATTTTAGAAGTGGGGGAGAGGAAAACGAGAGGTAAATGGAAAATATAGTAAATGCAAGAGATGAGAATTTATGATAGGTACTTGCTAGGCTTGATGTAGATCCTCCTCGGCAACGGCGCTAGAAATTCTTCCTGCTACTTGTTGAGCTTGCGTTGATTTTCCCCTTGAAGAGGAAAGGGTGATGCATCAAAGTAGAGATAATTATTTCGCTCAGTTAAGAACCAAGGTATCAGTCCAGTAGGAGGAACACACAATTCTCCAATAGTTGTACCTATACATACAAACAAATACTTGTACCCAACGCGATAAAGGGGTTGTCAATCCCTTAAATATTACTTGCAAGGATGACATCTGATAGTGACAGGTAAACATGATAAGTAAAAGTGCAAAAAGATAATCAAAGTAAATAAATTGCTAAAGGTATTTTTGTGTTTTTGATTTTATAAATCAAAAGCAATATGATAAAATATAGACCTCGGGGCCATAGTTTTCACTAGAGGCTTCTCTTTTGAAAGAAAACGTACGATGGGTAAACAAATTACTGTTGAGCAATTGATAAAAAAGCGCATAGTTATGACGATGTCCAAGGTAGTGATCATGTATATAGGCATCACGTCCCAGACAAGTAGACCGACTCCTGCCTGCATCTACTACTATTACTCCACACATTGACCGCTATCCTGCATGTATCTCATGTATTAAGTTAACAAAAACAGAGTAACGACTTAAGCAAGATGACATGATGTAGATGGATAGATCGAATCAATATGAATAAACCCCATATTTTTATATTTAATGGCAACAATACATATATGTGTCATGTCCCTTTCCGTCACTAGATTCAAGCCCAACAAGATCGAACTCATTACAAAGCACCTCTCCCATTGCAAGAAAAATCAATCTAGCTGGCCAAACCAAATCTATAGATAGGAGTGAAATACAAAGATATAACAATAATGCATAAAAAAAATCAGAGAAGACTCAAATAATATTCGTAGATAATTTAATCATAAACCCACAATTCATCAAATCTCAACAAACATACCAGAACAGAAGATTAAATCGAATAGATCTTCAAGAAGATCGAGGAGAACATTATATTGAAGATCAGAGAGAGAGAGAGAGAGAGAGAGAGAGAGAGAGAGAGAGAAGAAGCCATATCGCTTGTAGCTATGGACCCATAGGTCTATGGTAAACTACCCACACATCATCGGAAGGGCGACAAGGTTGATGTAGAAGCCCTCTGTGATCGAATCCCCCTCCGACGTAGTACTAGAAAAGGTTCCGAGATGGGATCTCACAAAGACAGATACTTGCGGTGGCGGAAAAAGTATTTTGGGTTGCCCTCGGGTCTTTGGGGAATATTTGGGCATTGATATAGGAAAAATTAGCGTTGGAAGTGCCACGATGGGCCCACAAGATCGGGGGGCACGCCCCTCGAGCTTGTGGCCATTTCGTGGCCCTTCTAGCCTCCTCCCAAAGCTTCCAGGGTGTCTTCTAGTCCAAGAAATTTTTTCAAAAAGTTTCGTTGCATTTGGACTCTGTTTGTTATTGATTTCCTATAAAGACAAAAACAAGGAAAACACATCAACTGGCACTAGGCACTGGGCTAATAAGTTAGTCCAAAAATGATACACAATAGCATAAACATGCATATAAAACATCCAAGATTGATAATGTAATCGCATGGAATAATAAAAAATTATAGATACGTTGGATATGTATCACCCCTCCCCTCTAGACCCATTTTCTAAATCCTACAATGAACTACTAGGATGTGATGGTAAAATGCTCGCAGTAAAGAAAATGTCAATATCTTACAAGTTTTTACCATGCATTAGGTGGTGGCTGGCAACCATCGGTGTCCAATAACTTCGAAGATTGAGTAAAGAGATTGCCAGGTGAATCAATGTATACACGGTGTAGATATATGTGGAGCTTGGAAGGCTTAAATATATGTGTAAGTCCATCAAGGGCCCCCTTAGTGGTTTTGGAGTATTGAATACAAATTAGTTGAGGGACTAATGAGTTTGTGAGTGTACACATGAATTATAGTCCCCGAAGATTTGGTTTAACACATGGAAGACAACCCCTGAAATGGATTTCTTCGAGTGAAGAATTTGGTGATAAAATTGGTACGACCTTTGAAGAAATCGATGCGAAGACTTGGAAACTTGAAGAGTTTTGTTTTTGTAGTTTATTTCTTCTTATTTGAGTAATAGGAAACCCGTACTATTAAAGGGGGTCTAGGTGAATCATAGTTCACATTTCCAAAGTGATGCTCAAACCTATACATACACAAGACCCTTCGAGTGATGCCTTTGAAATCTTTGAAATAGCTGACGCATTTGCTCTTGAGAGTGACGAAGTTCATCTGGTCGGTGAAGAATTTGGTCAGGCTGAGGAGCTAGGAATTCGCAAGTGCGATCTGCCAGAAAGTGAGGCAATTGAGTGTCCCAACGAACTTGAGCGTTAAAATTCCCACCGTTGTTGCTGATACGTCTCCAACCTATCTATAATTTTTGATTGTTCCATGCTATTATATTATCTATCTTGGATGTTTTATATGCATTTATATATTATTTAATATGATTTTTGGGACTAACCTATTAACCCGGAGCCTAGTGCCAGTTTCTGTTTTTTCCTTGTTTTTGAGTTTCGCAGAAAAAGAATACCAAACGAAGTCCAAACGGAACGAAAATTTATAGTGATTTTTGATGGACCAAAAGAAGCCCACTTAGCGCTGGAGGTGGACTAGAACAGCCACGAGGCCACCACAAGGGTGGGGGCGCCCCCTAGGGCGCGCCCCTAGCTTGTGGCCGCCTCGTGGGTCCCCATGACTTGCCCCCGATGCCAAAAATTCTTATAAATACTGGAAACTCCAAAAACAAACCTAGATCGGGATTTCCACCGCCTCAAGCCTATGTAGCCACAAAAACCAATCGGGAGCCCATTTCGGCACCCTGTCGGAGGGGGAAACCATCACCGGTGGCCATCTTCATCATCTTGACGGTCTCCATGATGAGGAGGGAGTAGTTCACCCTCGGGGCTGAGGGTATGTGTTAGAAGGGAGAGAGAGGTTTGGTGGAATAATTGATTGTATTGCTTTAGCCTCGTGGGCATATATATATAGGAGTACATGATCTATTTGGAGTACAAGGCAAGCCAGAATATTTCCTAGTCTAACCTATGTTTTCTAATACAATCACGTTACTCAACATCCCCCCGCAGTCACAATGGTAACGATGCAGACTGTGAGACTGGAGAAGAATCCGAAGGCAAGCCGACGGACACCCCCCCCCCACACAGTCGGAACGGTCGACGCATCGCGGAGTCGTGGCTGGAGTGGAAACCGACGAGGTTGCTCAAGCAGGCGGTAGCCCTTTGTGCCGTTTGTCGATGTAGCCGAGAACGTAAGGTGGTGGGGCCGTGGTCGAGGTAGCCGTGCGAAGAGTGCCGTGGTCGATGTCGAGTCGGGGTAGCCGATGTCGAGGAAGTCACCGTGCAGCCGCGGGCGCAAGGGGGCGCCGAGTTAGCATGGGCGCTGTGGTGTCGAAGTACTGGTGCCCCGGGAAGAAGATGTTGTTGACGACGCGTCGCGGCGGGTTTGCCAAGCACGGGGACACATCGTAGACGAAGGCACGCACCGGTGTTGCCTGCACCGGGCATGCATAGACGGACGAAGACGAAGTTGACGAAGCGCTGACCAGGCTTGCCAGGCCCGGGGACACGTCGTAGATGAAGGCACGCATCGGTGTTGCCAGCACCGGGCATGCGTAGACGAGGGACCTGTACGAGCTGTACGCCATGTCGGAGAAGTCGTAGGGGCCATCAGAGAAGAACTCGACGACGATTGCGGCATTCATTGGCGCGGGGCCGATGTAATGCCCCGGATGTAATACTTTCCCTTTTGGGCATATAATATATCTCTGGCTTCATCTATTCCATTCCGGGTTCTTTGTCTTTCGGGTTTTCGTCGTCTTGTTGTGCGTGTGTCTGGCATTCATTCATATCATGTAGTCGTGTGCATCGCATTGCTTTTGTGTTGTCTTTTGCATCCGGTCCCACGCGTTCCTTCCCGTTGTCCGTTTCGCGTTCCGGAGCTCCCTCACGTGTCCGTGGCGTCTCCGAGGCCTACTTTGGTGTTTGGCCGTGTAACGTTACCGGTTTGGCACGAGACTTGTCGTGTGTTGTTGTTTTGGTGTGTGTAACCCGCCTATCGAATCTCGTCGCGTTTGGAGTCCGTTTGGTGCTCCAACAGTTATTCTCGTGGGCTCAAAGTGCCTCCACTTTGAGGCCCAAGACACCCCTCCAACAGCCCACCAAACCAGCCCAAACCCCTCCCTTCATCTAGGCCATCCAATTCTAATCGCGTGGCCGAAAACCACACCCCATTTGGACAACCCTAGCTCCTTGTGCCTATATATTTGTCCACCTTCCTCAAATTTTGCCCTAGTAGGAAACCCTAGCGCCCCTAGACACTTCTCTTCCACCTCCAGCTACCTCGCCGGAGTCTCGCCGGAATCTCGCCGGAATTTCGCCGGAGTTCCTCCACCTCGCCGGAATCCTCCACCCCACCTCACCAACCACCGATGCCGCCCTAGATCCGCGCGCCCCTGACCTTCATCCGTCCTCCCGGGCCCTTCCCTCGCCGGATCCAAGCCTCCCCTTGCTCAGGAGCCCTTCCATCGAAGCCAGCGCCGCCGCCACCGCTGCGATCGAGGGGAGAGTAGCTCCCCCGATATGGATCCGTTGACCAGCCGCCTCCCGATCCCGCAGTCCTCCCGTTGGGCCGAGGCACCGAGGCCTCTCCCTCCCGCATCGCGAGCGCTCGCCGTCCCAGGCCGCGCGACGCCCCCACCTGGGCCTCGCTTCCTCCTTCGCCAGGCCAGCAACCCCACTGGGCCGACCCATCCCGCCGCCTCGCTCGCCTCTCCATCGCGAGGCCGATGCCAGCCACTGGGCCGAGGCGCTCGCAGCCGGCCCACTCGTCTACTCCGCCAGGCCGCCTCCTCCGCAGGCCTCCAGGGCGCCGCCGCCTCGTCGGGCTGACTGCAGCCCTCCTTCGACCCAGCGCCAGCGCCGCTCCCCTGGGCCTCTCCTCTGATCGCCAGGCCGCCTGCCCGAGCCGCGGCGCCAAGGCCCACGCTGCCTCCACCGCGTCAGATCGCCAGCCGGGCCGCGACACTTCGTCCGCGAGGCCCAGATCCGCAGTTCTTCGCGGGCCGAACCCCGTCTCCGCCGCAGATCCAGCCCGTTATCTCCAGATCTGAGGTTGACTTCAAAATTCCTCTAAGTCCCAGTTTTTGTGTTGTCTGATGCAATATTCAGATGATGATATCTTCTTGTGTGCTGCTCCGTTTTGCGCAAATGACATGTCCAAACGTTCGTGGAGACTTGTACTACATTTCATTCCATTGTGCCATACATGTTTGAGATCATCTAGGTGCTTAAAATTCTGTTGCAAGAGTGCATATTGCTGTAAACTGCTGTTAGTGTTGTTTTTCATGCCATCTTTGCATAGTGATAACTTGGTGCTCGTTTATCCGAATGATGCAAATGATATGTCCACGTGTTCGTCTTGCCATGCTCTCCATGTTAAATGCTTAGACTTGCATGATAGATTTTATCTTGCCATGTATATCTTCGTTGCAAAGTGCTATGTGGCTGTTAAGTTTTTAAGCTTGTTATGAAATGCCAACTTGTTGAGCTCATTGCTATTGTTGTGATTGTCCCCATGATGCATGCTTAGGTGTTTTGGATTCACCGTCATGTGTACCTTGCTGTAGTACTTACCACTTGCCATGTTTAGCTTTGAGGTGACTTAAACTTTCTCTCAAAGATGCCATGATGAAACTGCTGTTTTAACACAGTGAAATTTCACTAAGTCTGGAATCTGTAATTTCCAGATGCCATGTTTGCTTGTTGTTCTAGGCCAATCCATGATAGTTTTGGGGTGACTCTTGATGGTTACTTGTAGTATATATTGTTGGCTATCCATTCATGCTCTCGCATGCTTATTTGAGTGGCTGTAGCATATTTATCTTTTGCTCCAAAGTTGCAATAAATTACTGCTGTCAGGATTTTGTTGTCAAGTTCAATATGTCCAAGCTTGTTGCTATTGATCCGTGGCTCCTTTGGGGGTGCACCAATGGACTTATTTTCTGTAGGATATGTCTAGTTTATGTCCATACTCTTTGCCATGATGTTTGAGTGCTGTAGCTTAATTAATTCTTGCCCCGAAGTTGCTATGTTGCTGTAATTTTTCAGCTTTCGCATGTTTATTGTTTTATGTGTAACTTTTAGCCCGTAGCTCCGATTGCAGCAAGTCTTATATGAAACTTGATTGATTTTTCGTGTAGATTCACAATATCCTATTGTTATCTTGTTTTGAATCATTTTGCTTGATCGCATATTGTCATGCTCATTGTGCTCCCTTAGTGCATAAGTCATGCATCCATCATTTTTTTTTGTGCGCATTGCATCTTGTTGATTCGTGCCTTGTGTGGTTGTGTTGATTAGAGCTGGAAGCTGAGACCGAGTACGAGTACGAGCACGAGGTTACTACCGAGCTTGAGAACGAGGACCCCTCTTACGATCCGAACGACAACTTTTCAGGCAAGATGACCGAACCCGGATACCATTACTATTTTTGCCTATTGCTAGAAGTCTCGATCTATAGTTTTGCCTCGATGCCCATGTCTTTCCTGTCAGCCTCCTACTTGTAACCATGTCCATGTCTAACCACCCTACCTATGCAAACCATTGATTGGCCATACGTAGGCTTCGCTCAGCCTCTCTTATAGCGTTGTTAGCTGCAGGTGAAGATTGAAGATGCTTGCTTCATGTTGAAGTTTTGTTGGGTTATATCACACTATATAAATGCTTAAATGAAATCATCTATATATTGGCAATGGGTGGAAGGCTAAGCCTTTTTCTTGGTGATTTGTTTCACTCATGCCGCTAGGAACCGTATAAACCGGTGTTATGTTCCTTGATTATGCGTTCCTCACACGGTTGGGGTTATGGGGCCCCCTCAATAAAACGCTAAGTGCTAAGTCTTTTCCAGCAAGTCCCAACATTGGTACTATTTGCCTAATAACTAAATAAACTTGCATAGGGAGTAATTAACCCTCTTTCTTAATCAACAACCCCGGGCCAGTGCTCCACATTAGTGTTGGTCCGAAACGGGGAGCCTGCGGGGCCACCACGAGGGAACTCGAGGTTTGGTAAAAACCCGTAGCTTCACCCATCCGGTCGTGGCCTGAGACTAGATACGCGCGGCTATTGTCAGGGTGTCGGCACGCCGGGAGGATTTGTTGGATTAGCCTTACCTTAGTTCGTAGTATCTTGAGCACGGGATTCCGAGGACACTCGGGCCTTCCCACTTTGGAGTTGCGACTCCGCGGATCGTGGGCTTGTCATGGGCCAAGTTGGAACACCCCTGCAAGGTTATGAACTTTCGAAAGCCGTGCTCGCGGTTATGTGGCAAATGGGAGCTTGTTAATATCCGGTTGTAGAAAACTTGACACCATGTTCCAATACACTACCAGCGTGTGTACCGTGACTGTCATTTTCCGAAACGGTTTTCGGGAGATGAACACGGTGGGCTTATGTTTGACTGGCTTTAGTTTAGGATCACTTAGTGATCACCTCTCGACCGAGGCACCTTCTCTTCTCGCTCTCGTAAACGTAAGCTAGTGCTAGTTGCTGCTGCAGTCTCTTATTCTTTCTTCAGCCTTGTTCCACACCCAAGGCTTAAATAGTCGTGTTACCCGGGAACGGGATTGCTGAGTCCTCTGTGGCTCACAGTTACTTCACCACACCAGATGCAGGTTCGATGGTGAGCTATCCAGGTGATGGCACCAAGCTAGACTGGGAGTACGACGAGGAGCGTAGCTGTTACTATGTTCGTTATCCTGATGATCAGTAGTGGTACTTCTACTAGGATTCGATCCGGCCTGTGGATTTAAATTATGTTTGGTATCTTGTCATTTGGATTTTACCCTTAGATGGGCTGTGATGTTCATTTGTATGATGATTGAAACATGTAATGAATTTGTGTGACGTGGCGAGTGTAAGCCAACTATTTTTATGTTTTCCATCCCCATTTTTACATGAGTTGTGCAAAGATACCAAACTTGCGATCATTCCAGCATGGGGTTATGTCTCTAAGTCGTGCCTCGACACGTAGGAGATATAGTCCCATCCTGGGCATTACAAGTTGGTATTCAGAGCCTTCTCCGACCTAGAAGCCCCCACTGATTGATCGAATCGTTGACGGTCGAGTCTAGGCACACACTGAAAATATTTTGAGTCCTATATTTATATCGGACAGTAGGATTTCTTTGCTTCTCATCCCCTTTCTCTCTGGTGAGGACTCCTGACGACTACTCTTGCCTCTTCTACTTTCAAAAATTGCACCAAATTGTTTTAGGAATCTCGCGAGTATTGTTGGATTGTTTCGATGTTCTTGTGACGAGAATATTGTTCTCGATGCCTCCTGACATTAGGGGTTGTGGCAGTGTCCCGGGGAGTTGAGCTTCGGGGTATTGTCGTCACAAGCATATCGCGGCAGTACTAAATACTTAAGACGGCCGACATCGAAAATCTCTCCTATACGGTTAGTGGCAAGATAACCCCGACATCACCCAGTACTGGGGAGGTAGTTCGGGAGTATTGCCATAGCTTGTTATAGTGGATGCTTTTCGAAGGTCTGAGGTAGACGGTTTCCGAGAAAGACTGGTTATGTGTTGAAGGATGGATATAGCTGGATGTAGGTTTAGAGTTGATTGCGCGGTGCTTCTCCTGTATCCCCAACACCTGATTGCATAACTGGAATCTTTCGGAAATTAATAGGTGGGATTATCCAGTAGATCGTAGGCATTCTTCCAACGAATGCAGGTTAGCGAGTTCGGGGTTCTACATTGAGTGAAGTGGTTTTATGACCGATGTTCCGATCGGGAATTGCATCTTAAAGGGTCCTTGGCTATGCTGATCCGGGGATTGCAAAACCCTTTCGTAACGCGTTCATAAGCTTTCAGCACAAAGATGTTAGAACGAAGTTGCTATCTTGTGTTTGTTTCCATCTGTACCTTGTTGTTTTTCTTATTTACCTTTTGTCCCCTATGTGGCTTCTCGTGAAGATTGTTGTTATCATTAAGCTGAGAATTTCATTCGTTCCTCTTGTTCGAATGATTTCATTCGTTCCTCTTGTTTGAATGATTATTGTGAAGACTATGTTGCATTCAATCCGTTGTTTCAGCTTATACCTTCTTTCAATCAATTGCTGATTCGTGGTCATCTCTTTCAGGATGGCTCCGAAACGAGTTCCCAACGCTAACCCAGAGGGTGAAGAGGTCCCAGATCGTCCTCCTTCCCCTCCTCCTCCGCCTGAGGCTTGGAGAGCGATTATGCAGACTACAAATCAGAACACCCAGATGTTGATGCAGATGATGCAGCAGATGCAAGCTAATCAAGCTAATCAGGGTGTTCCAGGGAATCAAGGAAATTTCTTCAACCAATAGCACCATGCTACTCTCAACCAGTTCTTGGCCAATCAACCAAAAGCTTTCAGTTACTGTGTCGACCCTCTTGATGCTGAAGATTGGTTAACCGATATCAAGAAGCATTTTGAGTGCAGTAATGTAAGAGAAGAGGACTATGTGAAGTTTGCAGCCTTCCAACTCAAAGACCAAGCAGCTGACTGGTGGCAGCAGTACAAAGACTCCAGGCCAGGTCGTGTGATCTCTTGGGAGGATTTATGCAAGGACTTTCGCTCTCACCACATTCCAACAAGTGTCATCGAGGGTATGCGTGAGCAATTCCGCAACCTGAAGCAGGGCTCTATGACTGTCTACCAGTATAATGTCAAGTTCCAAAACCTCGCCCGCTATGCTAAGCAAGACATACCAGATGCCAAGAGCAAGATCTATCAGTTCCGCGGAGGCCTCAAGGATGAACTTCAACTTGCTCTCACCTTGTTCGAGCCCGATGAGTTCGACAAATTCTATAACATGGCGCTCAAGCAAGAGGCAGCCCAGCTCAAGATGGAGGCTTCTAAAAAGAGGATTTGAGATGCCGTTCACTCCTCCTCATCGTCTCAGATGGTCTCGAAACAACAGAAATTTTGGATTCCTCCTCCTCCAGTGATTCGAGCTCCCTACAACAACTCCAACAGCAACAAGAACTCTAGTGGCCGTCGTTTCTCCCACCCACCCAACCCGAGCAACCAGTCGAAGAATCAGTTTCAGTCTCAAGGTTCCAAGTCGAGTGGTTCTCATTTCCGTCCTCTCTCAGAGGTGGTCTGCAACAAGTGCACTCGGAAAGGTCACTATGCTAACAAGTGCCCCAACCCGAAGCGCCTTCCACCTCCTCCGCTTGTCAGTACAACTATTGTCAAGCATATTCCCAAGCAAGCAAGGGTCAATCTGATGAATGCAGTGGAAGCGGAGAATTCTTCGGATGTCATATTGGGTAACCTCTCAGTTAACTCTTTTCCAGCTAAAGTGTTGTTTGACTCGGGTGCTTCATGTTCTTTCATGTCTCAACCATTTGCATCCAAGTATAATGTTGACGTCCAAAGTCTGCCTCAGAAGTTGCAAGTCATTTCTCCGGGGAGACGTATGACTTCTAATATATTTGCTCCGGATGTATCTATTCGCATGGGGGATTATCGCTTTCTGGCTAAACCGGTGGTTCTTGGTAATTCCGACATTGACCTCATCCTCGGGATGGATTGGCTTTCTCAGCATGATGCTCACATTGATTGTGCACAGAAGGAAGTCAAGATTACTCATCCTGATGAAGATGTGATTATCTTCGCCTCCAGGGATAACACTATCAGGCTTTTCTCTCTCAATGACAAGGGCGAGATTAATGCCATCTCTCAAATTCCGGTGGTAAACGAATATCAAGACGTCTTTCCTGAAGAACTTCCAGGCATGCCTCCACACCGTCAGGTGGAATTCGTCATTGAACTCGAGCCAGGTACTGAGCCAGCATGCCGGCGTCCGTACAAGCTCTCTCCTAAAGAATTGAAGGAATTGAAGAAGCAGCTTGATGAACAGGAGCGTATGGGTCTCATCAGGCCTAGTACGTCTCCTTGGTGTTGTGGTGTCTTATTTGTCAAGAAGAAGGATGGCACGGAACGTCTCAGCGTTGATTACCGGCCATTGAACAAGAAGACAATAAAGAACAAGTATCTGCTCCCCAACATCAACGAACTGTTCGAGCAGCTCAAAGGAGCTAAAGTGTTCTCTAAGCTCGATCTCCGAATGGGCTATCACCAAATTCGCATTCGTGAGGTCCCCAAGACTGCCTTCAGAACGAGCTACGGCTCATACGAGTATACGGTCATGTCCTTTGGTCTCACCAATGCTCCACCTACCTTCTCGAGAATGATGCACTACATCTTCAACCCCTACACCGGCGAGTTTGTGCTTGTGTATCTGGATGATATTCTGGTATTTTCCAAGAATGAAGAAGATCACAAAAAGCACTTACGTCTGGTTCTTGACCGACTCCGTGAACATAAGTTCTATGCCAAGTTCTCCAAGTGCGAATTTTGGCTCGATAAGGTTTTGTACCTGGGCCATATCATCTCCGCTGACGGTATTGCGGTAAACCCCGAGAAAGTTGAAGCAATTGTCAACTGGGAAGCTCCTCAGAACGTCAAGCAACTCTGAAGCTTTCTTGGTCTTGCCAGCTATTGCAGAAGGTTCGTTGAGAACTTCTCCAAGATTGCCAAGCCCCTTTCCAACTTGCTGCAGAAGAATGTCAAATACTTTTGGTCTCCAGAGTGTGAAGTGGCATTCAGAACTCTCAAAGAAAAGCTCGTCTCTGCTCCAGTTCTAACTCCTCCAGATGAGTCCAAGCCCTACGAAGTATTCTATGATGCTTCTCTTCAAGGTCTTGGTGGTGTGCTTATGCAGGACAAGAGAATTGTGGCATACACTTCTCGTCAGCTGAAGCCAAGTGAGAAGAACTACCCCACAAATGATCTTGAACTAGCAGCTGTGGTACATGCTTTGATTACGTGGAAA
Organism: Secale cereale; assembly: GCA_902687465.1. Taxonomy (NCBI): domain Eukaryota; kingdom Viridiplantae; phylum Streptophyta; class Magnoliopsida; order Poales; family Poaceae; genus Secale; species Secale cereale. The sequence continues at coordinate 329,378,696 of LR738712.1, forward strand.
CATCTGTTGTTGGGCAGAAAATTCGACATCTTCACCGATCACAAGAGCTTGAAGTACATCTTCACACAGCCGAATCTGAACCTCCGCCAGACTCGTTGGGTTGAAATGATCCAAGAGTATGATCCCAGCATTGAATACACTCCTGGCAAGGCGAATGTGATTGCAGATGCTTTGAGCAGAAAGGCATATTGCAACAGCCTTCTTATCAAGCCGTTCCAGCCTGAGCTTTGTGAAGCATTCAGGAAGCTCAACCTCCAAGTTGTTCCGCAGGGTTTTCTTGCAAATCTTCAAATTGCTCCTACCTTGGAAGATCAGGTCCGTGAGGCCCAACTCAGTGATGCCATGGTGCAGAAGGTGAAACATGGTATTGCAAAGGGCACTCCGAAATACAAGTGCTATCGCGTTGATGAGAGAGATACCTTGTTCTTCGAGGACAGACTCGTTGTTCCCAAAGGTGATTTCAGGAAGCTCATAATGGAAGAATCACATGATTCTCTCCTTTCCATTCATCCTGGTAGTTCCAAGATGTACCAAGACCTCAAGCAATCTTACTGGTGGACACACATGAAAAGGGAGATTGCCCAATTCGTGAATGAATGTGATGTCTGCAGAAGAGTGAAGGCAGAGCATCAACGTCCAGCCGGTCTTCTCCAACCTCTTCCGATTCCCGAGTGGAAATTCGACCACATTGAAATGGATTTCGTCACTGGCTTTTCTAAAGAGAGGGAATGATTCTATCTTCGTGGTGATTGACAAGCTTACCAAAGTCGCTCACTTCCTTCCAGTCAAAGAATTCATCAATGCATCTCAACTGGCAGAGTTGTACACTTCCAGAATTGTGTCTTTACATGGCATTCCTCAAGTTATCTCCTCAGATCGTGGAAGTTTGTTCACATCCAAGTTCTGGGACTCCTTTCAGTCCGCCATGGGCACTAAGATCAGGTTCAGCACTGCTTTTCACCCTCACACTAGTGGTCAAGTCGAGCGAGTGAATCAGATTCTAGAAGACATGCTCAGAGCCTCTGTCATATCTTTTGGCATGAAATGGGAAGACTGCCTTCCGTTTGCCGAGTTCTCTTACAACAACAGCTTTCAAGCAAGTGCAGGCAAAGCTCCGTTTGAAATCCTCTATGGCAGAAAGTGCCGTACCCCTCTCAACTGGTCCGAAATAGGAGAACATCAACTTCTTGGCAATGACTTGATCTCAGAAGCCGAAGAAATGTGAAAAGTCATACGTGAGAATCTCAAGGCCGCTTAGTCGCGTCAGAAGAGCTACTATGACGGCAAGCATCGTGATTTGGCCTTCAACATTGGTGATCATGTCTATCTCCGTGTTTCTCCGATGAAAGGCACCCAAAGATTCGGTATCAAAGGAAAGCTTGCTCCTAGATACGTCGGGCCTTTCAAGATCCTTGGCAAAAGAGGCGATCTAGCCTATCAACTTGAGCTCCCTTCCAACTTCGCCAATGTTCATGATGGGTTTCATGTGTCTCAACTCCGCAAATGCTTCAAGGCACCCGAACGCATGATTCCGTTTGAAGAGATTGATCTTCAACAAGATTTGTCTTACCGAGAGCATCCCGTTGCTATTCTCGAAGAAATCGAGCTCAAGACCCGCAACAAGTCCATAAAATTCTTGAAAGTCAAGTGGTCACACCATACCGACCGAGAAGCTACGTGGGAACGAGAAGATCATCTTCGTTCCGAGTACCCTTCCTTTTTCCAGTCCTAGATCTCGAGACGAGATCTTTTTGTAGTAGAGGAGAGTTTGTAATGCCCCGGATGTAATACTTTCCCTTTTGGGCATATAATATATCTCTGGCTTCATCTATTCCATTCCGGGTTCTTTGTCTTTCGGGTTTTCGTCGTTTTGTTGTGCGCGTGTGTGGCATTCATTCATATCATGTAGTCATGTGCATCACATTGCTTTTGTGTTGTCGTTTGCATCCGGTCCCACGCGTTCCTTCCCGTTGTCCGTTTCGCGTTCCGGAGCTCCCTCACGTGTCCGTGGCGTCTCCGAGGCCTACTTTGGTGTTTGGCCGTGTAACGTTACCGGTTTGGCGCCAGACTTGTCGTGTGTTGTTGCTTTGGTGTGTGTAACCCGCCTGTCGAATCTCGTCGCGTTTGGAGTCCGTTTGGTGCTCCAACAGTTATTCTCGTGGGCTCAAAGTTCCTCCACTTTGAGGCCCAAGACACCCCTCCAACAGCCCACCAAACCAGCCCAAACCCCTCCCTTCATCTAGGCCATCCAATTCTAATCGCGTGGCCTAAAACCACACCCCATTTGGACAACCCTAGCTCCTTGTGCCTATATATTTGTCCACCTTCCTCAAATTTTGCCCTAGTAGGAAACCCTAGCTCCCCTAGCCACTTCTCTTCCACCTCCAGCTACCTCGCCGGAGTCTCGCCGGAATCTCGCCGGAATTTCGCCGGAGTTCCTCCACCTCGCCGGAATCCTCCAACCCACCTCACCAACCACCGATGCCGCCCTAGATCCGCGCGCCCCTGCCCTTCATCCGTCCTCCCGGGCCCTTCCCTCGCCGGATCCAAGCCTCCCCTCGCTCGGGAGCCCTTCCATCGAAGCCAGCGCCGCCGCCACCGCTGGGATCGAGGGGAGAGGAGCTCCCCCGATCTGGATCCGTTGACCAGCCGCCTCCCGACCCCGCAGTCCTCCCGCTGGGCCGAGGCACCGAGGCCTCTCCCTCCCGCATCGCGAGCGCTCGTCGTCCCAGGCCGCGCGACGCCCCCACCTGGGCCTCGCTTCCTCCTTCGCCAGGCCAGCAGCCCCGCTGGGCCGACCCATCCCGCCGCCTCGCTCGCCTCTCCACCGCGAGGCCGACGCCAGCCACTGGGCCGAGGCGCCCGCAGCCAGCCCACTCGTCTACTCCGCCAGGCCGCCTCCTCCGCAGGCCTCTAGGGCGCCGCCGCCTCGTCGGGCTGACCGCAGCCCTCCTTCGACCTAGCGCCAGCGCCGCTCCCCTGGGCCTCTCCTCCGATCGCCAGACCGCCTGCCCGAGCCGCGGCGCCAAGGCCCACGCCGCTTCCACCGCGTCAGATCGCCAGCCGGGCCGCGGCACTTCGTCCACGAGGCCCAGATCCGCAGTTCTTCGCGGGCCGAACCCCGTCTCCGCCGCAGATCCAGCCCGTTATCTCCAGATCTGAGGTTGACTTCAAAATTCCTCTTAAGTCCCAGTTTTTGTGTTGTCTGATGCAATATTCAGATGATGATATCTTCTTGTGTGCTGCTCCGTTTTGCGCAAATGACATGTCCAGACGTTCGTGGAGACTTGTACTACATTTCATTCCATTGTGCCATACATGTTTGAGATCATCTAGGTGCTTAAAATTCTGTTGCAAGAGTGCATATTGCTGTAAACTGCTGTTAGTGTTGTTTTTCATGCCATCTTTGCATAGTGATAACTTGGTGCTCGTTTATCCGAATGATGCAAATGATATGTCCACGTGTTCGTCTTCCGGTGCTCTACATGCTAAATGCTTAGACTTGCATGATAGATTTAATCTTGCCATGTATATCTTCGTTGCAAAGTGCTATGTGGCTGTTAAGTTTTTAAGCTTGTTATGAAATGCCAACTTGTTGAGCTCATTGCTATTGTTGTGATTGTCCCCATGATGCATGCTTAGGTGTTTTGGATTCACCATCATGTGTACCTTGCTGTAGTACTTACCACTTGCCATGTTTAGCTTTGAGGTGAATTAAACTTGCTCTCAAAGATGCCATGATGAAACTGCTGTTTTAACACTTAGTGAAATTTCACTAAGTCTGGAATCTGTAATTTCCAGATGCCATGTTTGCTTGTTGTTCTAGGCCAATCCATGATAGTTTTGGGGTCACTCTTGATGGTTCCTTGTAGTATATATTGTTGGCTATCCATTCATGCTCTCACATGCTTATTTGAGTGGCTGTAGCATATTTATCTTTTGCTCCAAATTTGCAATAAATTACTGCTGTAAGGATTTTGTTGTCAAGTTCAATATGTCCAAGCTTGTTGCTATTGATCCGTGGCTCCTTTGGGGGTGCACCAATGGACTTATTTGCTGTAGGATATGTCTAGTTTATGTCCATACTCTTTGCCATGATGTTTGAGTGCTGTAGCTTAATTAATTCTTGCCCCGAAGTTGCTATGTTGCTGTAAGTTTCAGCTTTCGCATGTTTATTATTTTGTGTGTAACTTTTAGCCCGTAGCTCCGATTGCAGCAAGTCTTATATGAAACTTGATTGATTTTTCGTGTAGATTCATAATATCCTATTGTTATCTTGTTTTGAATCATTTTGCTTGATCGCATATTGTCATGCTCATTGTGCTCCCTTAGTGCATAACTCATGCATCCATCATTTTTTTGTGTGCGCATTGCATCTTGTTGATTCGTGCCTTGTGTGGTTGTGTTGATTAGAGCCAGAAGCTGAGACCGAGTACGAGTACGAGCATGAGGTTACTACCGAGCTTGAGAACGAGGACCCCTCTTACGATCCGAACGACAACTTTTCAGGCATGATGACCGAACCTGGATACCATTACTATTTTGCCTATTGCTAGAAGTCTCGATCTATAGTTTTGCCTCGATGCCCATGTCTTTCCTGTCAGCCTCCTACTTGTAACCATGTCCATGTCTAACCACCCTACCTATGCAAACCATTGATTGGCCATACGTAGGCTTCGCTCAGCCCCTCTTATAGCGTTGTTAGCTGCAGGTGAAGATTGAAGATGCTTGCTTCATGTTGAAGTTTTGTTGGGTTATATCACACTATATAAATGCTTAAATGAAATCATCTATATATTGGCAATGGGTGGAAGGCTAAGCCTTTTGCTTGGTGATTTGTTCCACTCATGCCGCTAGGAACCGTATAAACCGGTGTTATGTTCCTTGATTATGCGTTCCTCACACGGTTGGGGTTATGGGGCCCCCTCGATAAACCGCTAAGTGCTAAGTCTTTTCCAGCAAGTCCCAACGTTGGTACTATTTGCCTAATAACTAAATAAACTTGCATAGGGAGTAACTAACCCTCTTTCTTAATCAACAACCCCGGGCCAGTGCTCCACATGAGTGTTGGTCCGAAACGGGGAGCCTGCGGGGCCACCACGAGGGAACTCGAGGTTTGGTAAAAACCCGTAGCTTCACCCATCCGGTCGTGGCCTGAGACTAGATACGCGCGGCTATTGTCAGGGTGTCGGCACGCCGGGAGGATTTGCTGGATTAGCCTTACCTTAGTTCGGAGTATCTTGAGCACGGGATTCCGAGGATACTCGGGCCTTCCCACTTTGGAGTTGCGACTCCGCGGATCGTGGGCTTGTCATGGGCCAAGTTGGAACACCCCTGCAGGGTTATGAACTTTCGAAAGCCGTGCCCGCGGTTATGTGGCAGATGGGAGCTTGTTAATATCCGGTTGTAGAAAACTTGACACCATGTTCCAATACACTACCAGCGTGTGTACCGTGACTGTCATTTTCCGAAAGGGTTTTCGGGAGATGAACACGGTGGGGTTATGTTTGACTGGCTTTAGTTTAGGATCACTTAGTGATCACCTCTCGACCGAGGCACCTTCTCTTCTCGCTCTCGTAAACGTAAGCTAGTGCTAGTTGCGGCTGCAATCTGTTATTCTTTCTTCAGCCTTGTTCCACACCCAAGGCTTAAATAGTCGTGTTACCCGGGAACGGGATTGCTGAGTCCTCTGTGGCTCACAATTACTTCACCACACCAGATGCAGGTCCGATGGTGAGCTATCCAGGTGATGGCACCGAGCTAGACTGGGAGTACGACGAGGAGCGTAGCCGTTACTATGTTCGTTATCCTGATGATCAGTAGTGGTACTTCTACTAGGATTCGATCCGACTTGTGGATTTAAATTATGTTTGGTATCTTGTCATTTGGATTTTACCCTTAGATGGGCTGTGATGTTCATTTGTATGATGATTGAAACATGTAATGAATTTGTGTGACGTGGCGAGTGTAAGCCAACTATTTTTATGTTTTCCATCCCCATTTTTACATGAGTTGTGCAAAGATACCAAACTTACGATCATTCCAGCATGGGGTTCTGTCTCTAAGTCGTGCCTCGACACGTAGGAGATATAGTCCCATCCTGGGCATTACAGCCGATGTCACCAATGGTGGTCAGAATAGACGAAGTGGTCGGGGTAGATGACGACGACGCTGGCGACGGGCTGGTGCTGGTCGAAGACGAAGGGGGTGGATGGGCGACGGCGGCAGCGGTCAAAGAAGAGCGGCAACGGCGGCCTGACGGCAGCGGCGGCCAGGTTAGGAGTGCGGCGGCGGTGCTCGAAGTAGGCGAAGAACCCTGACAGCGCGACGAAGACCGGTGCGGACGGTGACGTTCCCGCGCCAAGGGAGATGGCGTGGCGCATACCACGGGAAGTCGACGCGCGGTGACGGCGGAGTGGACCGCGGGCCGCGGCGCTATGGCCCGAAGGGGCGACGCAGCGGCGGCAGGCGGGTTGGGGCGACAGCGGGAAGACCTCGGGGCGGCGGCGGGGACTGCTTATCGCGGCACTACGGCCCGAAGGGGCGACGCAGCGGCGAAGCAAGAGTCGATGCAGCCGCGAGGAGAACCACGGGGCGGCGGCGCTGCGGCCCGACGGGGCGACGCAGCGGCAGCCCGATGCTCGATCGGCGGAGGGGCGCGCTGAACTCGGGACAATCTTCACGGGACCTGCGGAGGCGCGCGCAACCAACGGGCCAGGTTGGTCGCGTGGCGTAGATGAGGCGGATCGCGGTGGCGAGCGGGTGATCAAGCCGATCGCGCGCGAGGTCGGGGACGCCTCTCGACGGAGGCGTGGTGGCGGCGGAGTCCTGGATGAGGCCGGTGACGGCGGACGGCGTGGGACGTCAGCGCCGGCGCCCGGGCAGCGAGGCCCGAGCGACCAACGGAGCAGCAGCGCCCGAGTTGAGGCAGCCGACGAGCCTGATGCAGTTGAGGACGAGGCGGCGAGGTAGACCGCCGAGCCGCCGTGCAGAAGCGGCGGAGGCGGGTGACGTGGATCGATGGGCGGGCCGGCGCGCGAGCGATGGCTATGATGGGCCGTCGCATGGCGCGAGGCCGCCGGGTCGGTGATGCAGGTGTCCCGGTCGGAGCAGGGCGGTGACGGCCGGCGCAGGGCGACGGGCGGACCGACGCACGGACGACGGCTGGCCCGAACGGGCCGCCTCGGCGTGCATGGCCGCTGGATCAGAGGAGAGGCCGGCAGGTCGCGCCAGGGTCGAAGTAGAGGCGCACGGGGGTCGACGGCGGCGGCGGGCGACGCAAACCGACCAAGATTAGATCGGAAAACCAAAAAGAAAGACGCCGATCAAAACGACCGGTGAGAGAGCGAAAAAACCCGGAGCAATGGCTCGGGAAAAAGACTCTCTAGGGCAGCCGGCCAACACGGCCGGCAGACGAACCCTAGGTACGGGTGGCGCGGCCCCCGGCGGAGGTCATGGAGGCCGACCGCCCTGGGGGCGGCGCGTGGGTGCGGAAGCGGTGGTGGCTAGGGTTTAGGATCGACTTGTGACTGATACATTGTTAAAAGGGAGAGAGAGTTTTGGTGGAATAATTGATTGTGTTGCTTTAGCCTCGTGGGCATATATATAGGAGTACATGATCTATTTGGAGTACAAGGCAAGCCAGAATATTTCCTAGTCTAATCTATGTTTTCTAATACAATCACGTTACTCAACAGTATGTACCAATAGCTATGTGTTTGATCTCTTTATCTCTCTCTCTCTCTCTCTCTCTCTCTCTCTCTCTCTCTCTCGTGTTCTTGATTTGGCACGATCTTGATGTACCGCGAGCTTTGCCATTATAGTTGGATCTTATGGTGTTTCTTCCCCTCTACCTTCTTGTAATGGATTGAGTTTTCCCTGAAGTTATCTTATCGGATTGAGTCTTTAAGGATTTGAGAACACTTGATGTATGTCTTGCATGTGATTATCTGTGGTGACAATGGGATATTCACATGATCCACTTGATGTATGTTTTGGTGATCAACTTGCAGGTTGAGTGACCTTGTGAACTTATGCATAGGGGTTGGCACACATTTTCGTCTTGACTCTTCAGTAGAAACTTTGGGGCACTATTTGAAGTTCTTTGTGTTTGTTTCAATAGATGAATCTGAGATTGTGTGATGCATATCGTATAATCAAACCCGCGGATACTTGTGGTGACATTGGAATATCTAGGTGACATTAGGGTTTTGGTTGATGTGTGTCTTAAGGTGTTATTTTAGTATGAACTCTAGGGTTGTTTGTGACACTTATAGGAATAGCCCAATATACCAATTAGAAAGAATAACTTTGAGGTGTTTTCGTACCCTATAATAATCTCTTCGTTTGTTCTCCGCTATTAGTGGCTTTGGAGTGACTCTTTGTTGCATGTTGAGGGATTGTTATATGATCTAATTAGGTTATCATTGTTGAGAGAACTTGCACTACTGAAAGTATGAACCCTAGGCCTTGTTTCTAAGCATTGCAATACCGTTTGTGCTCACTTTTATCATTAGTTACCTTGCTGTTTTTATATTTTCAAATTACAAAAACCTATGTCTAACATCCATATTACGCTTGTTTCACCATCTCTTCATTGAACTAGTGCATCTATACAATTTACCATTGTATTGGGTGTGTTGGCGACACAAGAGACTCTTTGTTATTTGGTTGCAGGTTTTTTTGAGAGAGACCATCTTCATCCTACGCCTCCCACGGATTGATAAACCTTAGGTCATCCACTTGAGGGAAAATTGCTACTGTCCTACAAAACTCTGCGCTTGGAGGCCCAACACGAGTCTACAAGAAGAACGTTGTGTAGTAGACATCAAGGTCTTTTCTGGCGCCGATGCCGGGGAGGCTAGGTAAGCAACACTCACATCCCGTCAATGAAGCTCTTTTCTGGTGCCGTTGCCGGGGAGGTGAGTGCTTGAAGGTATATCTTTAGATCTTGCAATTGAATCTTTTAGTTTCGTCTTTTATCACTAGTTTGGTTTATAAAAGAAAACTAGAAAAAATGTAATTTAGGTTGCCTCATATGCTTCATCTTTTTAATGTCTTTCATGAAAATGATGGAAAGGAAAATTGTGCTCAAGTGTTAGAAGAAGAAGTTGATAAAATGTTTGGCATAAAATATTTGAATGATGAGCATGATTGCAATGTTGTTAGTATGAATTGTTTGAATATCCATGACGCTAATGATATGCAAAGCCACAAGATTGGGGATGCTATGTTTGATGAGGATGATATTTTTAGTCCCCCAAGTTTTGATGAGCAAACTTGTTATGATAAAAGCATGACTCCTATTTATGATGATTATTGTAATGATACTTATGTTATAAGAAGTGGTGATAATTATTGCCATTATTTTGAATATCCTTTTACTGAACATTACTCTTTTAATGTGGAAGCAATTTATAGTATTGAAGTTTCATATGATGCTCCCACTACTATTCATGAGAATAAATTTTCTTATGTTGATAGTAGAAAAATTTCTATGCTTGTAGATCATGAAAAGAATGTTTTATGTAATATCTATATTGTTGAATTCATTCATGATGGTACTGAAAATTATTATGAGAGAGGAACATATGCTTGTAGGTGTTGCAATAATATCAAGTTTCCTCTCTATGCGTTGAAAATCTTGAAGTTCTGTTTGTAGATTTTGGTTCCCATAAATTATTTGCTCACAAAATCTCTATGCATATGTAGTGGGTTAGACTTAAATATGTTTGCAATGTGATTCATGATGCTCTCTTTCTGTTTCAATTCTTTACTTTTATGTGAGCATCATTGAAATCTTCATGCCTAGATAAAAAGGCGTTAAAGAAAAGCGCCTGTTGGGAGGCAACCCAATACTTTTACCTACTATTTTTGTGTGTCCACATGATTAAGCTACTGTAGTAATCATGTTTTATAGCTTTTTTTTAAATAAAGTGCCAAGCAAAGCCTTTGGGATAGTGTGGTTGATAGTTGATTCGATTCTGTGTAAAAACATAAAGTTTTGCGTCCAGTGCAAAAAATTCAATAAATCACTAGAACGTGATAATTATCTGAAACTTTTACACATGATTTAAATACAAACTACCTACGTTGTCCTAATTTTTCAGAATTTTTAGAGCTCCCGAAGTATGCGAAGTTTTCAGATTACTACAGACTATTCTGTTTTTAATAGATTCTGTTTTTCATGTGTTGTTTGCTTATTTTGATGAATCCATGAGTACTATCGGAGGGTATGAACCATGGAGAAGTTGTAATACAGTAGATATAACACCAATATGAATTTAGAATGAGTTCACAAAAGTACCTAAGTGGTGATTTGCTTTCTTATACTATCAGAGCTCATTACATTTTCTGTTGAGTTTTGTGTTGTGAAGTTTTCAAGTTTTGGGTAAAGATTTGATGGACTATGGAATAAGGAGCGGAAAGAGCCTAAGCTTGGGGATGCCCAAGGCACCCAAGGTAATATTCAAGGACAGCCAAGAATCTAAGCTTGGGGATGCCCCAGATGGCATCCCCTCTTTCGTCTTCGTCTATCGGTAACTTTATTTGAGGCTATATTTTTATTTACCACATGATATGTGTTTTGCTTGGAGTGTTATTTTATTTTGTTTATATTTTCTTACTGTTATTTATAATAAGTTTTAGTAACTTTTGTTTCAATAAAAATACAAGTATAGCCTTTACCAGGCTTATTTTGCAAGTATATATGTTGCTGTTTGAAAGCAGAAAGTTTTCTATCATTGTCTGAAATTTTCTGGATAGTCAAAACGTGATAAAATCTTGAAATTTTTACACAGTTATCATGAATAAGTTATCTACGATGTGATAATTTGTCAGAATTGTTAGAGCTAGGGAAGTATGAGAACAATTCCACTCTTTACAGACTGTCCTGTTTAGATAGATTGCTGTTATGTTTGCATTGTTTGCATATGTTTGCATGTTTAATGATTCTATTTGAGGATAAGAGTATTAAATATGTGTAGACATTTAGTATGAAATGTTGAATTATAATTTTAGTGATTTTCTACAGTATGAAATGATAAGGTTTTGAGTTGGTGTATACTAACTAATCTCACGAGTTCTTGTTGAGTTTTGTGTGGATGAAGTTTTTGAGATTTAGGAAAACCGCGACATGATAGGAATTAATGAGACACAAAATCTCAAGCTTGGGGATTCCCAAGGCATCCCAAGATAATATTTCAAGAAGTCTTAAGCATCTAATCTTGGGGATGCCCCGGTTGGCATCCCATCTTTCTTCTTCGACAACTATCGGTTAGTATCGGTTTAGCCTAAGTTTTTGCTTCTTCACATGATATGTGCTATCCTTGCAATGCCATTTTATTTTGTTTTACTTTCTGTTTGAATAAAGTACCTAAGATCTGAAATTTTTAAATGAGAGAGGGTCTTCTCATAGCTAGTTAATTATTTGACCACTCATTTAACTCCACTTATATCTTTTTGAGTAGTTTGTCAGTTGCTCTAGCGCTTCACTTACATCTTTTTAGAGCACGACAGTGGTTTTATTTTATAGAAGTTGATTAACTCTAGTGCTTCACTTATATTATTTTGAGAGTCTCTAAATATCATGGTAATTTGCTTGAATTGTGAATTTAGTCCTAATATGATGGGCATCCAAGGGAGATATAATAAAAACTTTCATCTAGAGCATTGAATCTAGGAGAAGCATTCATTCCTTGTGATTGTTTTGAGATATGAAGATGGTAATATTAGAATCATGCTATTAGCAAATTGTGGGATTGAGGAAACAATTTTGTTAAGGTTCGTGATTCCCGTAGCATGCATGTATGATCTCCAAAAAGTGCAACCAAAACGAAATGCTTGTGTCTTGATTTTTCACCTTTGTGTGAAGGTCGGGGGCGCGCGATGGTTAACTCCTACCAACCTGCCCCCTAGGGTCATGCGTAGTAGTACTTTGCTTCGAGGGCTAATCAATCTTTTTCAATAAGTATGTGAGTTCTTTATGACTAATGTTGAGTCCATGGATTATACGCACTCTCACCCTTCCACCTTGCTAGCCACTCTAGTGCCGTGCAACTTTTGCTGGTGCATAAACCCTCCTATACCTTCCTCAAAAAAGCCACCGTACCTACCTATTATGGCATTTCCATAGCCATTCTGAGATATATTACCATGTAACTCCACCGTTTCGTTTATCATGACACACATCATTATTGTCATATTGCTTTGCATGATCATGTAGTTGACATAGTATTTGTGGCAAAGCCACTGTTCATATTTTTCATACATGTCACTCTTGGTCATTGCACATCCCTGTACACCGCCGAAGGCATTCATATAGAGTCATATCTTTGTTCTATTATCGAGTTGTAAGTAAATAAAAGTGTGATGATCGTCATTATTAGAACATTGTCCCATGTGAGGTTATCAATAAAGAGGCCAAATGAGTCTCCCAAAAAAGAGAGAAAAGGGTCTCCAAAAAAAAGAGAGGAGACTACAAAACAAATGAGAGAAAAAGAGAGAAGGGACAATGTTACTATCCCTTTCCACACTTGTGCTTCAAAGTACCACCATGTTCTTCATGATAGGGAGTCTCCTATGTTGTAACTTTCATATACTAGTGGGAATTTCCGTTATAGAAATTGGCTTGTATATTCCAACGATGGGCTTCCTCAAATGCCCCAGGTCTTCATGAGCAAGCAAGTTGATGCAAACCCACTAGTTTTCTTTTTGAGCTTTCATACACTTATAGCTCTAGTGCATCCGTTACATGGCAATCCCTACTCGCTCACATTGATATCAATTGATGGACATCTCCATAGTCCATTGATTTGCCGAGTTGATGTGAGACTTTCTCCCCACTTTTGTCTATTACCACCTTCTATTCCACCCATAGTGCTATATCCATGGCTCACGCTCATATCTTGCATTAAATATTGAAAAGGCTGAAGCGCATTAAAAAGTATGAACCAAATGCTTCACTGACACCGGGGTGGGCATCATTTCCTTGTGTTGAGAAGAGGGATCATAGTAAGACTATATGATTTTGTAGGGATAACTTTCTTTAGCCATGTTATTTTTGAAGCTTAATGATTTATTATCTAGTATGCTTGAAATATTATTGTTCTCATGTCAACATAAACTTTTGCTTGAAACATACGGATATGAATATTCATGCCACAATAAAGAATGTTGCATTGATAAATATGCTGGGTAGCATTCCACATCAAAAATTCCGTTTTTATCATTTACCTACTCGAGGACGAGCAGGAATTAAGCTTGGGGATGCTTGATACGTCTCCAACGTATTTATAATTATTTATTGTTCCATGCTATTATATTATCTATCTTGGATGATTTATATGCATTTATGTGCTATTGTATATGATTTTTGGGACTAACCTATTAACCCAGAGCCCAGTACTAGTTTCTGTTATTTCCTTGTTTTTGATTTTCACAGAAAAAGAATACCAAACGGAGTCCAAATGGAATGAAATTTTACGGTAATTTTTCATGGACCAAAAGAATCCCACGGAGCGCAGGAGGTGGGCCGGAAGAGCCACGAGGCCACCACAAGGGTAGGGGGCGCGCCCCCTAGGGCACGCCCCCTACCTTGTGACCACCTTGTGGGTCCCCCTGACTTGCCCCCGACGCCAAAAATTCATATAAATACTCGAAACTCCAAAAACAAAGCTGGATTGGGAGTTTTGTCGCTGCAAGCCTTTGTAGCCACGAAAAACCAATCGGGAGCCCATTCTGGCACCCTGCAGGAGGGGGAAACCATCACCGGTGGCCATCTTCATCATCTGGGCGGTCTCCACAACGAGGAGGTAGTAGTTCATCCTCGGGGTTGAGGGTATGTACTTGCAGTTATGTGTTTGATCTCTCTCTCTCTCTCTCTCTCTCTCTCTCTCTCTCTCTCCCTCTCTCTCTTGTGTTCTTGATTTGGCATGATCTTGATGTACCATGACCTTTACTATTATATTTGGATCTTATGATGTTTCTCCCCTTCTACCTTCTTGTAATGGATTGAGTTTTCCCTTAGAAGTGTGAAGGTGAACAAGTGTGTGAAGGTTTCAGAAGTCTACCTTGAAGACTTACAACGAGGGATTGGGCGATGTCTGAGTGAATTTAGCTCAAGAGGAATACAGTGAGGACAATGTGTCCTCTGAGTTCATCTCGACCGCCTCAACCAGACGTATAGTTGATACAACAACTGTAACATGTAACACCCCTGATGTCACACTACAGTAACCCATACTAATGGTGCCATGTCATCACAATTAGCTGAGCTAAATTGCCACTTAAAAAAAATTCAAATTCAAATTTAAATACCAAGTGAAATTATTACTTCTTCAAACATTAAAATAAAAAATGCATGTTTGGTTTTCACTAACTAATTGTTATATAAGAACCCAAAATTATTTGAATAATTAAAATGCCCTTACCCTGTTTAAAATTTGTCTGACATCATTTATTTGAGCCAAATTGTTTTAAACAAATATTTGAACAATTCCAAATAAATTAGAACTTACCGTGCTAGCTCAAAACCCTGCCTAGTATTTATGTGCCAAAAACCATGTTTAAGTATTCATTTACTAGTTATAAAATGCAAAACAATAAAAGAAATAAAACTAACAAAAAAATAAAAAAATATATAAATAAAAACTAAAGTCTCTTGTGCCCTTCGGCCCACCCTGAAAAACGGCCCAACTCAATTGGGGCATCCCTAACCTATCGCTACAGTGGGAGGCAGGGGAACCGTGGCGGCCATCCCACGACCATGGCCACGTGCCGGCCATCCCCGACCTCCCCGGCGCCCTACAAAACACCGTCGCACCCCCTTGCAACCCTAGGCCACTTCGTTCCCCTCGCGCCCCCACGCTTTCTCTCCCGAGCTAGTCCGGCTGCTACCGTCGCCGTGGCGTCACCGTTGTCGTGACCTCACCCACTCCCTCACCACACCGACATGTTTGGGAGCAGCACCGTCACATTCTTTATCTCCCTCGCCACTGGATCGGAGCCGGGGAGCATCACCGCCGCCTCCCGCGTCGATCCCCTTTGCTGGACGCCACCCCTGCCTCGTCATCGACCCGCTCGCCCTCGACCTCCTCCAGCTTCACCGAGCTGCTCCTCGCCGTCAATGTGAGCACCTCGTCGACCCCCCTATTTCTGTGGTTTTTCCCGTTCCCTAGCTACCATCGCCATTGCCGGAGCACTGTCGTCGCTGCCGAGCTTCATGTACTCGATGTAGTCCCCCACGGGCTTAGCCAAATGCGTCAGCATGCTCGGGTGTCGCATGGAATCCGTCTCACCCGTCACCTCATTGCGCGCGAGGTCGTAGCCTCGAGTTCCTCGGTCAGAACCTGCTGTCGACGCCCGCCGTTGCGTACCTGCTGCTACTTATTGTTCCCCGGTTGTCGCTGCTTGTTGCTGCTCACTGTTGCTCCAGCCTACCTGCTGCTTCTTGCCGCTGCGTCGCTGTGGCTGCTCGCCCCAGCCGCGCTCGCTTGCCGCTGGCCGCGCTCGCCGCGAGCATCTGCCACAGCCCGGTCGCCCAGCCAGCTCCCCGCGCGTGCACTTCCATGCGTCGCGACGCCCTTGCCTCGCCCCTGCTCACCTCCGCGCGCACCCAGCGCCCGCCCTATCCTGCTCCTCCCGCACCGTGCCGCGCCCGGGCGTCACGACGCGCTGCCACGGCTCGCCGGCGCCACCCGCTCGCGCCCCGTTGTCCCGCGTCGGGGCCACGCCCCTGGCCGTGCCTGGCCGCGCTGCCCCGCCCCCAGGCGGCTTGCTTCACCGCGCCGCCGGCCGCGGTGCCCTGCCGCGTCGGGCTCAGCCCTCCGCTTGGGCAGCACCCGCACCGCGCGTTCGGGATCGCCCCGCTCCGCCCCGTTTAGCCACCCGCACCCGCCATGGCCTATGGGCCTTTGACAGGTGGGGCCCAGCCCGAAAAATAAATAAATAAATAAAAGGATTAAAAAATGTGTTAAAATAAATTAATTAGTGATCAACAATTAATTAATGAGTTAATTAAGGTAATTGATCATGTTTAGCTAATCTAATTAAAACGAATTAACCTAATCAATTAGTTAGTCTAATTAGCCTATTTTAGTTAGTCCGAGGCAATGACGTGCGGGCCCCGGTTATCAGTTTGACTGGTCTTCGGTCATAGTTGACCGCTGATGTCATCCTGACGTCTGACTGATGTAATTAAGATTTTTGAATTAAAATATCTCAGAATATTGCTAAAACTTTAGAAAATCATATAAAATAATCTATAACTCGGATGAAAAAGTTTTATATATGAAAATCGCTCAGAACGACGAGACGAATCCGGATACGTGGTCCGTTCGTCCTCCACACATCTCTATCATACTGAACCTGCAACTTTCCCCCTCCATTTCATTTGTCCGAAAACAGGGAACACCGGGGATACTTTCTCGGATGTTATCCCCCTTTGCCAATATCGTGTAGCACCGCGTTAGAGCACCCTAGCACTGCGTGTTAACTTGTCGTGCTTGTTTATTGCATCTGTATGCTTTGTATTTATTGTTTCTCCCCCCTCTTCTCTCCGGTAGACCCCGAGACCAAAGATGCCCCGGTGATTGACTACGGTGTTGTCGACCCCTCCTTCTTACCAGAGCAACCAGGAAAGCCAACCCCCCTTGATCATTCCGATATCGCCCACTCTCTTCTCTCTTATGCTTGCATTAGAACTACTACTGCTTTTTGTATGATCCTATTCTGATGCATAGCCTGTTGTTGATACTGCTTTCATACCTAGTATAGGCTGGTTAGAGATCCACCAGTGACCCCCTACCTTG
Organism: Secale cereale; assembly: GCA_902687465.1. Lineage (NCBI taxonomy): Eukaryota > Viridiplantae > Streptophyta > Magnoliopsida > Poales > Poaceae > Secale > Secale cereale. The sequence goes on from LR738712.1 coordinate 329,395,504, forward strand.
TCCCGACTGCCCCGCTGGATTATCAGAAGACCCGATCAACGGGATCGAAGACCAGGACCGGGCACCGCACATCACTTTCCCCTTAGTTGCTCGACAGTACTGGGTTACTATCGAGTGCCGAGGGTGAGACCTCATCAGCACTTCTGATGTTAACCTTGTAGGTTAGTTCATCGGTTGTGGTCATCGAGGGTGATTCCTCTTTCTCCACTCCCGATAACGACACTGTCATGCAACTCCTCAAGAGTGGACCTCGAGGGTGACTCCTCTTTCGTTCACCTTGACGATAAACATCAGGTGGAATTCCATCGAGGGTGATTTCCTCAGGTTTTCCTTTGGTGTCAGACACACAGTTACTATGGTTCCTATGACTTTACACTGAACCTGGTTACTAAAGATGGGTCGACCCTGAGGGGTACCCGCGCGAGCTTAATTGGGAGTGATGTGTAGTCGGGTTGACCTGGAAGGTGCCCGCGAGATAAAAACGAGGCGTGACCGGACATTCGCCTTTGCCGCAAGTCCTCGAGATGGGGTGATGGGGTCACATGTTCGTGAGTCTCTGCTCGTTACTGCGCGTTCCCAAGACACTAAACGGTTTGGATATTTGATCCGAGGGGCCTCTGGCCTGATAGCGCTAACCATCACGTGGGCATAGTATGGGCGTTCTGCGTCATATGCATCAGCCGAAGATTAACTGACGTCATTGCGACTGAGCGGCGCGCGCCGGGTTGGACTGGTTAGGCTCCTACCTTATTGAAGGAGGTTGCTAGGTCTGCTCACCGGCCGCGCACGCAACGTGCAGGAGTTCTCGGGGCGATTTTGCCCATGATCCTTGGGGTCATAGGGTTTAGTCCAGCGTGCATGACCTCTCTATTAAGTCTAGGTCGGGTTGCGGCGTATTGTTTGGCCGAGGGCGGGCATGACCTGATGGTGTGTCCGGCTGGAGTTAAGCAAGCGTGATGGGTAAGTTGGTGCACCCCTGCAGAGAAGAAAACATCTATCGATAGCCTCTCCTACGGTAACGGACACTTGGAGTTGTATCCCGATCGCTACAACTAGAACTGGATGTTGAGGCATTGTTTGGATATGTTGCTTCGGGAGTCGAGAAAGGATCCCGGAGCGCTGGAACAACAACATAATTATGACTTATGATATACTACTCTACCCCCCTGTTGCTGCAAGACGGTGGTTTCCAGAAGATGCTAGTCTTCGATATGATTAGCTTCTCCCCTCTTATTCTGGCATTCTGCAGCTTAGTCCACAGATACTACCCTTTTCATTGATGCCGATGCATATGCAGTGTAGATCCTTGCTTGCGAGTACTTTGGATGAGTACTCACGGCTGCTTTGCTTCCCCCTTTTCCCCCTTCTTCTTCTTGCTGGTTGATGCAACCAGATGGTGGAGTCCAGGAGCCAGATGCCACATTTGACGACTACTACTACCCCGACAGAGGCTACTACTACGTGAAGACCGCCGAGGACTAGGAGTAGTTAGGAGGTCCCAGGCAGGAGGCCTTGCCTTTTCGATCGTGTTGTTTTTGTGCTAGCCTTCTTAAGGCAAACTTGTTTAACTTATGTCTGTACTCAGATATTATTGCTTCTGCTAACTCTTGTGTTTTCGAGCTTATGTATTCGAGCCCTCGAGGCCCCTGGCTTGTAATATAAAGCTTGTATTATTATAATTTGTGTCTAGAGTTGTGTTGTGATATCTTCCAGTGAGTCCTTGATCTTGGTCATACACATTTGTGTGCATGATTAGTGTACGGTCAAATCGGGGGCGTCACAAGTTGGTATCAGAGCTGACTGCCTGTAGGAACCCCCTTTCCAACTCCTTGGCCGAAGTTGAGTCTAGTCTTTGAAAAACTTTTTACTAACTTGGCTGTGTGGCTTACGGGCCCACGTCTCCAATTGGGTGGTATTAAGATCTTTTATTCCTCGTCTATACTCTAGGATTCTGACATCTCTTCTCTTCGGGTTAAATGGTTTTGCTGACTCTAACTCTAGGTTCTCGTAAATATTTTCTCCCGGAGAGCCCTTCATTCATGATAATGGTCTGCTACACCAGAAGCTTCCAAAGATACTTTACGATGTTCTCTCGAGACCTTGTGCCCTTCACCATTGCTATTCCATATCACCGATAAATCCCTAAGGATAGCTGCATATACTTGTCGTCCATACCTTCATTTCAATTGATCTTGGTATTACAAGATACCCTAAGATACTTCGGATATCCCGAGAATCCTTTGTGCCCGCGCAACTCCTTTTCCGCATGAATACATGTATGAATAATTCCTCACACTCATTAGAGATTTGTTTATCCCCAGTTGTTCATGCATTTCACAAATGTTTTCGAAACGTTTTTCAGTCTTCGAAAATCCTCAGCAACCTATTGCTCTGGAAAGTTTTGCCTGGTTGCATTATGGTTAATTCCATATGAATATCAATATTTGTTAAAATCCTTTGTGCTTGACTTTCTGATCTTATTGATTCAATAGGTTGCAAATACTCGCAATCATTAGTCAAACTACAATTCGTTCTTCCAGCTTAGACGTCATTCCGAATATGAGCTAGTTCTCGACCAATCAAATTGCCGTCGATTGTACCCGTAAGTCTATTCAACTTATCCATCCTTTATCAGAGCATTTGCTTCTGATCCCCTGATTTGGAAATCATAATTCCTTCGCAATTGAGTTTGGATTAGTCAGTTATTTCTATGATCCAATGCCTTGCATTGTTTCTTCCTTTGGTTGTGTGTCGATGCTCACATCAGCTCCATTATGAACTGCCCGATCCTTTGTTGGATTATTATCCGACATTGTCCTTCATATCCTATAACTTTGTGAGTCTTTCCTCAGATACATAATGCCTCTGGTAAATTGTATCCTCTGCTTTTGTCAACCATGCCCTACCTTCGAGCTGGTGTTATTACTCTTGAAGCTTGTGGTAAATATTCCTAAGATGCCGCTATGGGTTGAACCTATGCCTTCCCTAATCCGTGTGAACCCAAGAGTTTTCACGAGTCATACTATTCTGGTGTTTTACCAGATATAATTTCTACACTACAACTTCATCGAAATCAAGAAGTGAATGGAAGGGAGTGGACCTCGAACTTTCTGTTCATGCCCATGGACACAGTGTAGATCTTACCATTAAGGCTTCTCTTAAAATTAATTATCCCCTTGATATAAGTTCATCTTATATCAGGGATCTAGCCTTTTGCAATCGTGGTTCCGACCATGCTCTCCTTTAAATACCATTTCTCGGGAAGTTAAACCACTTGTCCTCTGCAGGTCAATGCACCTGTCCAACCTTTATTATGATCTACCATCGAGTATTACCCCGTGGCATCTCGATAATGTCACAGAACCATATTACTTCTTATGAGTTCTTCAAGTATTACTTCTCACCGATTCCAGTTTTCCCCGGGTTCTGAGTTGTTAGACACTCAAGGACATCGATAAATGAATCAATTCTTCACTCCGATTCAATAACTCTGAGTAATCTCCATTGCTTATGAGTTTATTAATTCTTCAAGTCATATCTAGACAGAGCGGCTATATCATTATCTTGCATCTATTAACTGTGCTACCTGGTCCTTCTTCCCGGAGCATGATTTCGACAATAAGCTAAGCTTACACCGAACTTCCTCGGCATATCATTTCACCTTGAACAACTAGCTTGATTTCAAGTTTGTATTGTACTAGTGGTTTCAATAACCTTTCGCTCCATCATTCACTTGAGTTGATGTCATCGCCGATCGATTACATCTTAATGAAATCTCTCGACAAATGTGTCGTGATCATCATCAGCAATGATTTGCTTCCTTCCAAATAGTAAATCGAACTCGTGATGGGAAATACCATCCTTTCCCTTCGATGATTTGTATTAACACCGACAACATTCTTGCATTCCCTCCATCACAAACTTGTTCATGCTATGGAGATCTCGAGGATTTGTTGCTGTGCCCATCGGCCACATCCTCATCTTCCCTTGCTGATATTGTATGACTTATTCTACAAGTTATTCCTGATGGATCCTTTGTGTATTCAAAGTCTGATCTTTACCCAGTGACCATGTCGGTGCTATCTCGAAGCATGTCTATGGTACTCCGGAGATCCACAAGAACATTGTAAGCGCAATGCTAAATGTTTCTTGATCAACTATCCAACATCGTCGTGTGGGTACATATCATAATTCTTCTTACCCCTTTTGTCTATACGGTGATGAATTTGATCTCCTGACACGTATATCATGCCCTGCTTAATCATGGGAATGATATATTCTTTTTCATTGTGTTTAAGCACATTTTCCTTTCCATTGTTTGTTTGACCTTCCTTTGATCTACATATAATCTAAGCAGTAATAATTTTCTGCTTACGTAAACACCTTGGTGTACAACTCTGTCAGTAAGACCCTGTTACTATTGTTGATAATATTCCGGTAACTACCGATGGACGAGAACTTTGCCTATTGGTCCGCCTCGTGTCAACGAGCAGGAAAGTGGTTCTCTTCATCCCTCGCCCTTGGTACCAATGTTGTTGCCGACATAACTGACGGGATTTTCTCCGACATTCATTGCTTTCATAGCTGCGCCAGATGGCAGTGCCCTTCCTACTTTATCCCACATGGTGGGCCCATAACCTACAGTTCCACATGATCGAAACCTGACTCTCCTGTACATCCCTGTTTTCCAAAGTTGATCATCGTACTTCGCTTCGTATGTAAATCACGAGCCACATTCCTAGTGATCTATTTTGGCATCAAACGCAATACTTATTTCCATTGCTCTGAACCCATTGCAACCTCTGTTTCAGGCAATGAACGATTGCTTACCCGGTTGAAGCTTCTAATTGCACTCATTACTTTGCTCTCGATGGCTTTCTTGAATTTCAACTCGAGAGATGCATCTATGCCATGTTCACTGAGATAGTCCCCAGGAACCTATCTTGTGTTGAGCACCGTCCTTCCCGGGTCTTTCTCCCCTTACTCTACCTCCTAAATCTTGGGATGAGATTTTTTGTAGTGGAGGAGATTTGTAACACCCCTGATGTCACACTACAGTAAACCCATACTAATGGTGCCATGTCATCACAATTAGCTGAGCTAAATTGCCACTTCAAAAAAAATCAAACTCAAATTCAAATTTAAATAGCAAGTGAAATTATTACTTCTTTAAACATCAAAATAAAAAATGCATGTTTGGTTACAATTTTTCACTAACTAATTGTTATATAAGAACCCAAAATTATTTGAATAATTAAAATGCCCTTACCTTGTTTAAAATTGGTCTGACATCATTTATTTGAGCCAAATTGTTTTAAACAAATATTTGAACAATTCCAAATAAATTAGAACTTATCGTGCTAGCTCAAAACCCTGCCTAGTATTTATGTGCCAAAAACCATGTTTAAGTATTCATTTACTAGTTATAAAATGCAAAGCAATAAAAGAAATAAAACAAACAAAAAAATATAAAAATATAAAAAATAAAAACTAAAGTCTCTTGTGCCCTTCGACCCACCCTGAAAACGGCCCAACTCAATTGGGGCATCCCTAACATATCGCTGCAGTGGGAGGCAGGGGAACCATGGCGGCCATCCCACGGCCATCCCACGGCCATGGCCACGTGCCGGCCATCCCCGACCTCCCCGACGCCGTACAAAACACCGTCGCACCCCCTTGCAACCCTAGGCCACTTCGTTCCCCTCGCGCCCCCAGGCTTTCTCTCCCGAGCTAGTCCGGCTGCTACCGTCGCCGTGGCGTCGCCGTTGCCGTGACCTCACCAACTCCCTCACTACACCGACATGTCTGGGAGCAGCACCGTCACATTCTTTATCTCCCTCGCCACTGGATCGGAGCCGGGGAGCATCACTACCGCCTCCCGCGTCGACCCCCTTTGCTGGACGCCACCCATGCCTCGTCGTCGACCCGCTTGCCCTCGACCTCCTCCAGCTTCACCGAGCTGCTCCTCGCCGTCAATGTGAGCACGTCATCGACCCCCCTGTTGCTGTGGTTTTTCCCGTTCCCTGGCTACCATCGCCATTGCCGGAGCTCTATCGTCGCTGCCGAGCTTCCTGTACTCGATCTAGTCCCCCACGCCAAGTGCGTCAGCATGCTCGGGTGTTGCATGGAATCCGTCTCACCCGTCACCTCGTTGCGCAAGAGGTCGTAGCCTCGAGTTCCTCGGCGAGAACCTCCTGTCGACGCCCGTCGTTGCGTACCTGCTCCTACTTATTGTTCCCCGGCTGCCGCTGCTTGTTGCTGCTCACTGTTGCTCCAGCCTACCTGCTACTTCTTGCCGCTACGTCGCTGCGGCAGCTCGCCCCAGCCCGCTCGCCCAGCCAGCTCCCCGCGCGTGCACTACCGTGCGTCGCGACGCCCTTGCCTCGCCCCTGCTCGCCTCCGCGCGCACCCAGCGCCCACCCTGTCCTGCTCCTCCCGCGCCGTGCCGCGCCCGGTCGTCGCGACGCGCTGCCACGGCTCGCCGGCGCTACCCGCTCGTGCCCCGTTGTCCCGCGTCGGGGCCACGCCTGACGGCGCCTGGGCCGCACCCTTGGCCGTGCCTGGCCGCGCTGCCCCGCCCCCAGGCGGCTTGCCTCACCGCGCCGCCGGCCGCCGGTGCCCTGCCGCATCGGGCTCAGCCCCCACTCGGGCAGCACCCGCACCGCGCGCCCAGGATCGCCCCGCTCCGCCTCGTTTAGCCGCCCGCACCCACCATGGCCTATGGGCCTTTGACAGGTGAGGCCCAGCCCCAAAAATAAATAAATAAATAAGAGGTTTAAAAATGTGTTAAAATAAATTAATTAGTGATCAATCAATTAATTAATGAGTTAATTAAGGTAATTGATCATGTTTAGCTAATCTAATTAAAACGAATTAACCTAATCAATTAGTTAGTCTAATTAGCCTATTTTAGTTAGTCCGAGGCAATGACGTGCGGGCCTCGTTGGTCAGTTTGACTGTTCAACGGTCATAGTTGACCGCTGATGTCATCCTGACATCATACTGATGTAATAAAGATTTTTGAATTATAATATTTCAGAATATTGCTAAAACTTTAGAAAATCATATAAAATAATCTGTAACTCGGATGAAAAAGTTTTATATATGAAAATAGCTCAGAACGACCAGACGAATCCGGATACATGGTCCGTTCGTCCTCCACACATCTCTATCATACTGAACCTGCAACTTTCCCCCTTCATTTCATCTGTCCGAAAACACGGAACACCGGGGATACTTTCCCGGATGTTATCCCCCTTTGCCAATACCGTGTAGCACTGCATTAGAGCACCCTAGCACTGCGTGTTAACTTGCCGTGCTTCTTTATTGCATATGTATGCTTTGTATTTATTGTTTCTCCCCCCTCTTCTCTCCGGTAGACCCCGAGACCGAAGATGCCCCGGTGATCGACTACGGTGTTGACGACCCCTCCTTCTTGCCAAAGCAACCAGGCAAGCCAACCCCCCTTGATCATTCCGATATCGCCCACTCTCTTCTCTCTTATGCTTGCATTAGAACTGCTACTGCTTTTTGTATGATCCTATTCTGATGCATAGCCTGTTGTTGATACTGCTTTCATACCTTACATGTTTATACTAAACTGCTTAGTATAGGCTGGTTAGAGATCCAGCAGTGACCCCCTACCTTGTCCCGACTGCCCCACTGGATTATTAGAAGACCCGATCAACGGGATCGAAGACCAGGACCCGGCACCGCACATCACTTTCCCCTTAGTTGCTCGACACTACTAGGTTACTATCGAGTGCCGAGGGTGAGACCTCATCAACACTTCTGATGTTAACCTTGTAGGTTAGTTCATCGGTTGTGGTCATCGAGGGCGATTCCTCTTTCTCCACTCCCGATAACGACACTGTCATGCAACTCCTAAAGAGTGGACCTCGAGGGTGACTCCTCTTTCGTTCACCTTGACGATAAACATCAGGTGGAATTCCATCGAGGGTGATTTCCTCAGGTTTTCCTTTGGTGTTAGATACACAGTTACTATGGTTACTAGGACTTTACACTGAACCTGGTTACTAAAGACGGGTCGACCCTGAGGGGTACCCGCGCGAGCTTAATTGCGAGTTATGTGTAGTCGGGTTGACGTGGAAGGTGCCCGCGAGATAAACACGAGGCGTGGCCGGACAATCGCCTTTGCCGCAAGTCCTCGAGACGGGGCGATGGGGTCACATGTTCGTGAGTCTCTGCTCATTACCGCGCGTTCCCAAGACACTAAACGGTTTGGATATTTGATCCGAGGGGCTTCTGTCCCGATAGCGCTAACCATCACGTGGGCATAGTATGGGCGTTCTGCGTCGTATGCATCAGCCGAAGCTTAACTGACGTCATTGCGACTGAGCGGCGCGCGCCGGGTTGGACTGGTTAGGCTCCTACCTTTTTGAAGGAGGTTGCTAGGTCTGCTCACCGGCCGCATACGCAACGTGCAGGAGTTCCTGGGGCCATTAGCCCATGACCCCTGGGGGCATAGGGTTTAGTCCGGCGTGCATGACCTCTCTATTAAGTCTAGGTCGGGTTGCGGCGTATTGTTTGGCCGAGGGCGGGCATGACCTGATGGTGTGTCCGGCCGGAGTTAAGCAAGCGTGATGGGTAAGTTGGTGCACCCCTGCAGGGAAGAAAACATCTATCGATAGCATGTCCTACGGTAACGGACACTTGGAGTTGTATCCCGATCGCTACAACTAGAACTGCATGCTGAGGCATTGTTTGGATATGTTGCTTCGGGAGTCGAGAAAGGATCCCGGAGCGTTGGAACAACATCATAATTATGACTTATGATATACTACTCTACCCCCCTGTTGCTGCAAGACGGTGGTTTCCAGAAGATGCTAGTCTTCGATAGGACTAGCTTCTCCCCCTCTTATTCTGGCATTCTGCAGCTTAGTCCACAGATACTACCCTTTTCATTGATACCGATGCATATGTAGTGGTGATCCTTGCTTGCGAGTACTTTGGATGAGTACTCACGGTTGCTTTGCTTCACCCTTTTCCCCCTTCTTCTTCTTCTTGCTGGTTGATGCAACCAGATGGTGGAGTCCAGGAGCCAGATGCCACATTTGACGACTGCTACTACCCCGACGGAGGCTACTACTACGTGAAGACCGCCGATGACCAGGAGTAGTTAGGAGGTCCCAGGCAGGAGGCCTTGCCTTTTCGATCGTGTTGTTTTTGTGCTAGCCTTCTTAAGGCAAACTTGTTTAACTTATGTCTGTACTCAGATATTATTGCTTTCGCTGACTCTTGTGTTTTCGAGCTTATGTATTCGTGCCCTCGAGGCCGTTGGCCTATAATATAAAGCTTGTATTACTTTAATTTGTGTCTAGAGTTGTGTTGTGATATCTTCCAGTGAGTCCTTGATCTTGGTCGTACACATTTGCGTGCATGATTAGTGTACGGTCAAATCGGGGGCATCACATAACTGGTCTACCAAATTTTTGTTTGTTCACCGAGCCAACCTGGTTTCAAAGTCCTCACCCTTCCTTTACATTATTCCGCTGCTAAAGAATTTGTGATCTACTTTGTGAAGAATTTGAACTGAACACTTTCATCACATTGTATTATATTTCTTCAGTTCATATTCCTCATGCTTGTATGACTGTATGATTGCAAGTTCTTCATCTATATGTATCTCGTATGCATGCTTTTAATTTCTGTGATGACTTAGTTCCCTCGCGGTTCTAATTCTTCACTCTGATCTTTGTCAAATTCTTTAGAGTATGATGAATTTTAAAAAAATTCCCTTTTAGCCTGTAATGCCCAGGATGAGACTATACCTCCTACGTGTCGAGGGACGACTTAAAGGTATAAGCCCATTCTGGAATGATCTCAAGTTCGGTATCTTTGCACATCTCATGTAAAAATAGGGATGAAAAGCAAAAGAGATAGTTGGCTTACACTCGCCACGTCACACAATTCATTACATAGCAAAACATCATCCAAATAACATCACAATCCGACTACGGGTGAAGATCCAAATGAAAGATACCAAATACATAAAGCCACATGTTCGAATCGCCCCTAGTAGAAACCACTACTGATCATTGGGATAGTGCACATAGTAACGGCTACGTTCCTCATCGTACTCCCAGTATAGCTCTGTGCCGTCACCTGAGTAGTTTGCCATGGTACCTGCATCTAGTGTGGTGTAGAATTTGTGAGCCACGGAGGACTCAGCAATCCCGTTCCCGGGTAACAGAACTATCTGAGCCTTGGGTGTGGAACAAGGCTGAAGAAATAATAAAAGGCTGCAGCAGCACTAGCACTAGCTTACGTAATAAGAGCGAGAAGAGAAGTGCCACGAGCGATAAGGTGATCACGAAGTGATCCTAACTAAGCATGTCAATCATAACCCCACCGTGTTCACTTCCCGAACCCCTTTCGGAAAATGACCGTCATGGTACTCACGCTGGTAGTGTGTTCTGAACATGGTGTCAAGTTTTCTACAACCGGATATTAACTAATTCCCATCTGCCACATAACCACGGGCACGGCTTTAGAAATTTCAAAACCCTGCAGGGGTGTTCCAACTTGGCCCATTACAAGCCCACGATCCGCGGAGTCGCAACTCCAAGGTGGGAAGGCCCGAGTATTCTCGGAATCCCGTGCTCAAGATACTCCGACTAAGGTAAGACTAATCTAGCAAATCCTCCCGGCGTGCCGACACCCTGACAGTAGCCGCGCGTATCTAGTCTCAGGCCACGACCGGAGGAGACGTCCTACAGGTTTATACCAATCCTCGAGTTTCCTCGTGGTGGCCCCGCAGTCCGCTCAGTTCGGACCAACACTCATGTGGAGCACTGGCCTGGGTTGTTGATTAAGAACTCGGGTTTGCAAAGCCCTATGCAAGTTTTAGTTATTAGGCAAATAGTACCAATGTTGGGACTTACTAGAAAAGACTTAGCGCTAAGCGGTTTATCGAGGGGGTCCCATAACCCCAACCGTGTGAGGAACGCAAAATCAAGGAACATAACACCGGTTTAAACGGTTCCTAGGGCGGCATGAGTGGAACAAACCACCAAGCAAGAGGCTTAGACTTCCACCCATTACCAATGTATAGATGATTTCATTTAATAGATATATAGTGTGATATCCCAACATAACTTCAACATGAAGCAAGAATATTCAAATCTTCTCCTGCAACTAGAAATGCTATAAGAGGGGCTGAGCGAAGCCTACATAGCCAAACAAAGGTTTGCATAGGTTGGGTGGTTAGACAGATTCATGGTTACAATAGGAGGCTGACAGACAAACATGGGCATCGAGGCAATAAGCTAAAGAGCAAGACTTCTAGCAATAGGCAAAGATAGTAATGATATCTGGGTCAGGTCATCTTGCCTGTCGAGTCGTCGATGGGATCGTAAGACGGCTCCTCGTTCTCAACCTCGGTAGTAACCTCATTCTCATACTCGGTCTCGGCTTCCGGCTCTACTCAACACAAGAACACACGAGGCACGAAATCAAACAAGGTGCAATGCGCAAACTACAGGATGCATGTATGATGCACTTAGGATGCACTGCAGATGCACTTAGGATGCATTACATGATAACATAGGAAGCACAGAGAAACAACACAAGAAACATGACAATATGCTCAAGCAAGTAGGATGCAAGACAAGTCTCTTTAGGATGCAAAACATGGAAAGGTAGGAAGCACAGAAAAAAACACAAGAAACAACAGGTTTAAATGAGGCCGGAAACTACTTAAGACAAATCTGGTAAGTCCTCATATGCATAGTTTGAAATTAGTTCAGATCTGATCAAACCTTAAGTTAAAGTTGTTAAACAGCAAGTTAACATGCACCAACATAATCTACACGAAATTCTAGTCAAGTTTCATATAAATTTTATTTAAAACGGAGCTACGGTCTAGAAGATATGATCAAAACAAGATAAGCATGGCAACGGTGCAAGATGCACCCCAAACATCAAGCAAACATACTCCAAACATATTAACAAGATGATATTATGAATCTACATGCAAAACCACACAAGTTTCATGTAGGACTTGCTCAAAACGGAGCAACGGACTAAAAGATACACCTGATACAAGAAATAGTGCAAAGCTGAAATTAACAGCCACATAGCAACTTCGGAGCAAGAAATATATACTCTACAGCACTCAAACATGGTGACAAGAAGAATGGACATGAATTAGACATATCCTACAGCAAACAACTCCATTGGAGCATCTCCATAGGAAGCATGGATCAATAGCAACAAGCTACAACATTTTGATCATGACAATAAAAACCTGACAGCAATATTTTATAGCAACTTGGGAGCAAGAATTAAATATTCTACAGCAATCCAAAAGAGCATGTGAGGGCATGGATGTATAGGCAACAACATATACAACAAGCAATGATCAATGGCTACCCCCAAACTAACATGGATTTGCCTAGAACAACAAGCAAACATAGCATCAGGATAGTAGAGATTCCAGACAATTTCACTAAGTGTTAAAACAGTAACATTATCATGGCATGTTTGGGAGCATGTTTAAGTCATCTCAAAGCATATCATGGCAAATAGTTTGCACCACAGCAAAGAACACATGATGGGGAATCTAAAACATATGAGCATGCAACATGGGGACAAACACATCAATAGCAACGAGCTCCTCAACTAGGCATCTCATAACAAGTTACAAAACCGAACAGCCACATGCACTTTTGCAACAGAGATAAACATGGCAATATGAACTCTAACAAGCATGCTATAGCAACCAACATGTAGGGCATCTCATGATGAACATTTGGACATATCATTTGCTTCATTTGGATAAACATGCACCAAGTTATCACATCTCAAACATGACACGAAAATAACTAGTAGCAGCAGTTTATTTCAAGTAGCACTCTTGTCATGAAGATTAAGAGATCTAGATGGACTCAAACAAGCATGACACAATGGAACAAAACATAGTACATGTCACCACGATCATTTTGACATATCATACACACAAAACGGACAAGCACAGTAAAAGTTATTGCCATCACAAGAATGCATCAGACAACTAAAAACTAAAAGGACTTAGTAAAATAAACAAGGGTCAACCTCACTGGTCAACGCAGGCGCGGGTCAATGGGTCGGGCGCGGAGCGGGTTGCGGGTCCGTACCCGTTAGGGTTTCGGCCCGGAGGAGCTGGATCGGGATCAGGCTGGATCAGCGCTCGCCCGCTGCCCTCGATCCTGGCGGCGGCGGATGGACGGCGCCGGCGACTGGCACGGGAGGCTCGGCGAGGATTGGTGGTCGGAGGAGGCCGGCGAGGCACGGCGGCGGCCTGGGACCGGCGGCGGCGGAGAGGCCTTGAGGGGCGCGGCGGCGGTGCGGCAGCCGGCGCCGACGAGCGCGGCAGCCGGCGGCGAGCACAGAGGCGGCGCGGTGCCCAGCTCCGGCGGGCGGCGGCGCGGTGCCCGGCCGGCGCGGCGACGGGGCGAGGAGCCGCCGCGGCTGACGGCTCGGGGTGGTCGGGCCGGGCGGGCCCCGCCTGGGCCCGGCGGGCCGGCGCGGTGCGAACGGCGGCGGTGCCACGTGTCAGGCGCAGATTGGCGGCGGCCGTCGGCTGGACGCGTCCGGTGGCGGTCGGACGTGGCCGGCGCGGCGGGGAGGAGCGGAATTAGGGTTTTGGACGAGAAAATGGCATGGGGGGATGTTTTTATAGGCACAAGGAGCTAGGAGACTCCAAATGGGGAGCGGTTTTCGGCCACGTGATCACAATTCGACGACCGAGATGATGGGAAGGGTTGTGCTGGGTTGGTGGGCTGTTGTGGAGGGGGTCTTGGGCCTCAAAGAGGAGGTACTTTTAGCCTACGAGGTTAACTGTTGGAGTACCAAACGAACTCCAAACGCGACGAAACTTGACAGGCGGCCTACACGTACCAAAACAACATCGCACGACAAGTCTCACGCCATTCCGGAAACGTTACACGGCCACACACGAAAGAAGGACTCGGGGATGCCACGGGCACGTGTGAGAGCGTCGGAACTCGAAACGGACAACGGGAAGAGATGAATGGGACCGGATGCAAATGACAACACAAATGCAATGCAATGCACATGACAACATGACATGGATGAAATGCACACACGCACACGACAAAACGAAGAACCCGAAAAATAAAGAAGAACCCGGAAAGGAAATGATGAAGCCAAAGTTGATATATTGCCATATAGGGAAAGTGTTACATTCGGGGCATTACAAACTCTCCTCTACTACGGAAAGATCTCGTCCCGAGATCTAGGACTGGAAGAAGGAAGGGTACTCAGAACGAAGGTGATCTTCTCGTTCCCACGTAGCTTCTCGGTCGGTATGGTGTGACCACTTAACTTTCAAGAACTTGATTGACTTGTTGCGGGTCTTGCGCTCGGTTTCTTCAAGAATAGCAAGGGGGTGCTCACGATAAGACAAGTTTTGTTGAAGATCAATCTCCTCAAACGGAATAGTGCGTTCAGGTGTCTTGAAGCACTTGCGGAGTTGAGACACGTGAAACAGATCATGAACATTAGCGAAGTTGGAAGGGAGCTCAAGTTGATAGGCTAGATCGCCTCTTTTGCCAAGGATCTTGAAAGGGCCCATGTATCTAGGAGCAAGCTTGCCTTTGATACCGAATCTTTGGGTGCCTTTCATAGGAGAAACACGGAGATAGACATGATCCCCAATGTTGAAGGCCAAATCACGATGCTTTCCGTCATAATAGCTCTTCTGATGCGACTGAGCGGCCTTGAGATTCTCACGTATGACTTTGCACATTTCTTCGGCTTCTGAGATCAAGTCATTGCCAAGAAGTTGACGTTCACCAGTCTCGGACCAGTTGAGAGGAGTACGACACTTTCTGCCATAGAGGATTTCAAACGGAGCTTTGCCGGCACTTGCTTGGAAACTGTTGTTGTAAAAGAACTCGGCAAATGGAAGATAATCTTCCCACTTCATGTCAAAAGAGATGACACAGGCTCTCAGCATGTCTTCTAGGATCTGATTCACTCTTTCGACTTGACCACTAGTCTGAGGGCGAAATGCAGTGCTGAAACAGATCTTAGTGCCCATGGCAGACTGAAAGGAGTCCCAGAACTTGGATGTGAACAAACTTCCACGGTCTGAGGAGATAACTTGAGGAATGCCATGTAAGGACACAATTCTGGAAGTGTACAACTCTGCCAGTTGAGCTGCATTGATGGATTCTTTGACTGGAAGGAAGTGAGCCACTTTGGTAAGCTTATCGATGACAACAAAGATAGAGTCATTCCCCTTCTTGGACTTGGTAAACCCAGTGACGAAATCCATTTCAATGTGGTTGAATTTCCACTCGGGGATAGGAAGAGGTTGGAGAAGACAGGCTGGACGTTGATGCTCTGCCTTCACTCTTCTGCAGACATCACATTCATTCACGAATTGAGCAATCTCCCTTTTCATGCGAGTCCACCAGTAAGATTGCTTGAGGTCTTGGTACATCTTAGAACTTCCAGGATGAATCGAAAGGAGGGAGTCATGTGCTTCGTTCATTATGAGCTTCCTGAGATCACCCTTGGGAACCACAAGTCTGTCCTCAAAGAACAAGGTATCTCTCTCATCAACGCGATATCACTTGTATTTGGGAGTACCCTTTGCAATATCATGTTTCACTTTCTGCACCATAGCATCACTGAGTTGGGACTCACGGATCTGATCTTCCAAGGTAGGAGCAACTTGAAGATTTGCAAGAAAGCCTTGCGGAACAACTTGGAGGTTGAGCTTCCTGAATGCTTCACAAAGCTCAGGCTGAAACGGCTTGATAAGGAGACTGTTGCAATATGCCTTTCTGCTCAAGGCATCTGCAATGACATTGGCCTTGCCAGGTGTGTATTCGATGCTTGGATCATACTCTTGGATCATTTGAACCCAACGAGTCTGGCGAAGGTTCAGGTTCGGCTGTGTGAAGATGTACTTCAAGCTCTTGTGATCGGTGAAGATGTCGACTTTTTTGCCCAACAGAAGGTGTCTCCACGTGATCAAGGCGTGTACCACAGCTGCTAGCTCGAGATCATGTGTGGGGTAGTTCTTCTCACTTGGCTTCAATTGACGAGAAGTGTATGCCACAATTTTCTTGTCCTGCATTAGCACACCACCAAGTCCTTGAAGAGAAGCATCATAGAATACTTCGTAGGGCTTGGACTCATCTGGAGGGGTAAGAACTGGGGCAGAGATGAGCTTTTCTTTGAGAGTTTTGAATGCCACATCACAATCCGGAGACCAGTTGTACTTGACATTCTTCTGTAGCAAGTTGGAGAGAGGCTTGGCAATCTTGGAGAAGTTCTCAACGAACCTTCTGCAATAGCTAGCAAGACCAAGGAAGCTTCGGAGTTGCTTGACGTTCTTAGGAGGTTCCCAGTTGACAATTGCTTCAACTTTCTCGGGGTTGACCGCAATACCGTCAGCGGAGATGATATGGCCCAGATACAAGACCTTATCGAGCCAGAATTCGCACTTGGAAAACTTGGCATAGAACTTATGTTCACGGAGTCTGTCGAGAACCAGACGGAGGTGCTTTTCGTGATCTTCTTCATTCTTGGAGAATACCAAGATGTCATCCACATACACAAGCACAAATTCGTTGGTGTAGGGGTTGAAAATGTAGTGCATCATTCTCGAGAAGGTAGGTGGAGCATTAGCGAGGCCAAAAGACATGACTGTATATTCATAGGAACTGTAGCTCGTTCTGAAGGTAGTCTTGTGGATATCTTCTTCACGAATGCGAATTTGGTGATAACCCATCCGGAGATCGAGCTTTGAGAACACTTTTGCTCCTTTGAGCTGCTCGAACAATTCATTGATGTTGGGGAGCGGATACTTGTTCTTTATTGTCTTCTTGTTCAATGGCCGATAATCAATGCAAAGGCGCTCCGTGCCATCCTTCTTCTTGACAAATAAGACACCACAGCCCCAAGGAGAAGTTCTAGGCCTGATCAGACCCATACGCTCTTGCTCATCAAGCTGTTTTTTTAACTCCTTCAACTCTTCAGGGGGGAGCTTGTATGGACGCCGGCATGCTGGCTCAGTACCTGGCTCGAGTTCAATGACAAATTCAAATTGACGATGCGGAGGCATGCCTGGAAGCTCTTCAGGGAAAACGTCTTCATATTCATTGACCACTGGAATTTGAGAGATGGCATTAATATCGCCTTTGTCAATGAGAGAGAATAGCCTGATTGCGTTATCTCGAGAGGCGAAGATAATCACGTCTTCGTTAGGATGAGTAATCTTGACTTCCTTATTTGCACAATCAATGTGAGCATCATGCTGGGTAAGCCAATCCATCCCGAGAATAAGATCAATGTCGGAATTACCGAGAACAACCGAAGAAGCCAGAAAGCGGTAATCACCCATGCGAATAGATACATCCGGAGCATACAATCTAGAAGTCATGCATTTGCCCGAAGAAATAATTTGTAACTCCTTTGGCAAGGCCACTGTGCCCACATTGTGCTTGGATGCAAAACATGGCAAGGTAGGAAGCACAGAGAAACAACACAAGAAGCATCAGGTTTAAATGAGGCCGGAAACTACTTAAGACAAATCCGGTAAGTCCTCATATGCATAGTTCAAAATTAGTTCAGATCTGATCAAACCTTAAGTTAAAGTTGTTAAACAGCAGGTTAACATGCACCAAGATAATCTACACGAAATTCTAGTCAAGTTTCATATAAAGTTTGTTTAAAACGGAGCTACGGTCTAGATGATATGATCAAAACAAGATAAGCATGGCAACGGTGCAAGATGCACCCAAACATCAAGCAAACATACTCCAAACATGTTAACAAGATTATATTATGAATCTACATGCAAAATCACACAAGTTTCATGTAGGACTTGCTCAAAACGGAGCAACGGACTAAAAGATACACCCGATACAAGAAATAGTGCAAAGCTGAAATTAACAGCCACATAGCAACTTCGGAGCAAGAAATATATACTCTACAGCACTCAAACATGGTGACAAGAAGCATGAACATGAAGTAGACATATCCTACAGCAAACAACTCCATTGGAGCATCTCCATAGGAAGCATGGATCAATAGCAACAAGCTCCAACATTTTGATCATGACAATAAAAACCTGACAGCAATATTTTATAGCAACTTGGGAGCAAGAATTAAATATGCTACAGCAATCCAAAAGAGCATGTGAGGGCATGGATGGATAGGCAACAACATATAAAACAAGGAATGATCAATGGCCACCCCAAAACTAACATGGATTTGCCTAGAACAACAAGCAAACATAGCATCAGGATATTACAAATTCCAGACTTAGTGAAATTTCACTAAGTGTTAAAACGGTAACATTATCATGGCATGTTTGTGAGCATGTTTAAGTCATCTCAAAGCATATCATGGCAAATGGTTTGCACCACAGCAAAGAACACATGATGGGGAATCTAAAACATATGAGCATGCAACATGGGGACAAACACATCAATAGCAACGAGCTCCTCAACTAGGCATCTCGTAACAAGTTACAAAACCTAACAGCCACATGCACTTTTGCAACAGAGATAAACATGGCAATATGAACTCTACAAGCATGCTATAGCAACCAACATGTAGAGCATCTCATGATGAACATTTGGACATATCATTTGCTTCATTTGGATAAACATGCACCAAGTTATCACATCTTGTCATGAAGATTAAGACATCTAGTAGCAGCAGTTTATTTCAAGTAGCACTCTTGTCATGAAGATTAAGACATCTAGATGGACTCAAATAAGCATGACACAATGGAACAAAACATAGTACATTTCACCACGATCATTTCGACATATCATATGCACAAAACGGACAAGCACAGTAAAAGTTATTACCATCACAAGAATGCATCAGACAACTAAAAACTAAAAGGACTTAGTAAAATAAACAAGGGTCAACCTCACTGGTCAACGCGAGCGCGGGTCAACGGGTCGGGCGCGGAGCGGGTTGCGGGTCCGTACCCGTTAGGGTTTCGGCCCGCAGGAGCTGGATCGGGATCGGGCTGGATCGGTGCTCGCTCGCTGTCCTCGATCCTGGCGGCGGCGGATGGACGGCGCCGGCGACCGGAGCGGGAGGCTCGGCGAGGAGCGGTGGCCGGAGGAGGCCGGCGAGGCACGGCGGCGGCCTGGGACCGGCGGCGGCGGAGAGGCCTTGAGGGGCGCGGCGGCGGTGCGGCAGTCGGCGCCGATGAGCGCGGCGGCCGGCGGCGAGGGCGGAGGCGGCGCGGTGCCCAGCACCGACGGGCGGCGGCGCGGTGCCCGGCCGGCGCGGCGACGGGGCGAGGAGCCGGCGCGGCTGGCGGCTCGGGGCGGTCGGGCCGGGCGGGCCCCGCTTGGGCCCGGCGGGCCGGCGCGGTGCGAACGGTGGCGGTGCCACGTGTCCGGCGCAGATTGGCGGCGGCCGTCGGTTGGACGCGTCCGGCGGCGGTCGGACGTGTCCGGCGCGGCGGGGAGGAGCGGAATTAGGGTTTTGGACGAGAAAATGGCATGGGGGACGTTTTTATAGGCACAAGGAGCTAGGAGACTCCAAATGGGGAGCGGTTTTCGGCCACGCGATCACAATTCGACGACCGAGATGATGGGAAGGGTTGTGCTGGTTTGGTGGGCTGTTGTGGAGGGGGTCTTGGGCCTCAAAGAGGAGGAACTTTTAGCCCATGAAGTTAACTGTTGGAGTACCAAACGAACTCCAAACGCGACGAAACTTGACAGGCGGCCTACACGTACCAAAACAACATCGCACGACAAGTCTCACGCCATTCCGGAAACGTTACATGGCCACACACGAAAGAAGAACTCGGGGATGCCACGGGCACGTGTGAGAGGATCGGAACTCGAAACGGACAACGGGAAGAGACGAGTGGGACCGGATGCAAATGACAACACAAATGCAATGCAATGCACATGACAACATGACATGGATGAAATGCACACACGCACACGACAAAACGAAGAACCCGGAAAATAAAGAAGAACCCGGAAAGGAAATGATGAAGCCAAAGTTTATATATTGCCATATAGGGAAAGTGTTACATCCAGGGCATTACATAGCCCCCCTCTGGGAGTAAACATGCGCTTTCAATTGGTATCAGATCAAGGCACTCCCTTGTTCTGTGTGATGATTTAGTACCCTCGTAGTTTAACTACCTGGAGTTTTAGTTATATCGACCGCAGGTATGACTAAGTTCTCCGCTGCGTGCCCCATCTTCGATGGCACAGACTATCCTTACTGGAAGAACAAGATGTGCATGCATCTTGAGGAAATTGAGGTAGGAACCCAATGACTTGAGATCATCCCATGGGAATATACGCTTTGTTACTTATTGCTTAGCCATGCTTGTTGACGTGGATTGGTATGAGTCATTTCATGAAAGTTGTGAGTGTAATAACAACTAATGGTTTCTTTAAGGTGGAAATTTCATACATATCTCAGTGGATTGGTTGTGGCACCCTGGGGATGGACCAGTGGTTGTCATGGCACCTGGGGATATACCAATGTTGTCCAAGGAATGCCGCCCAGGCTCAAACGGATCATATATCATTCATGCCTAGAAACTTCCGTGTGCAGCCACAATGCCATTATGGGCTCTGGCATAGTTGAGTATATCGTGTGACCTCTTTCCGTGGTATACTAGAAGATGTAGGTGGTACGGTCTACCAGGGTTAAGAGTTAATGCTTCTGAAAGACTATGTCTCGGTCATCCATTTCTCAAACACCATGCAGTGCGAGAAAACAAATGGAGGAGATCGAGTCGTGTGGGGAAAAGTGTACAAACCTCTGGAGAGTGTACAAACTGATCATGATTAGCCGTGTCCCTGGGTATGGACTTTCTTGAGTATCTTTGTATTTGAATTATGGACTGATCTCATCACGTTATTAAATTGTTGGGTTATTAATGACTTTGGTTTTGGGATTGAGATGGGGGTACCATTCTCAATTGTTCATGATTAAATTTAACAAAGTAGTTAAGCAAATACATTCCTTTGTTGTAGGGAAAAACTAGCGTATGCAAAAATAAACCTTTCAACCTCCACCAGCCAAATATGCATGTAGCTGTAGGCATTGCTCATTTTCAATACAGTGTGTTCTTGCCAGCATATTCAATGTGCTGACCTACATGGCTGCAACGTATCATGTTGAAGAGTTTTTAGACAAAGATTAAGGTGCGATAGGTGTTGTCATGCACTCAATGTTTGTTGTGGAGTTGGATGGACTCAACTACTCTTCATAGCTTCCTCGGTTTATTTTATTTACATGGCCTTCGGCCATTCTCGTGTAAAGGATATTGCCTCTTCGAGGACTTTCGATGTAATAAAGTGTGATTGAACCTTTGTTATAAATCCTCGAGTACTGTGTGTGTCAGCATACCGATCCAGGGATGACACTGAGCACATAGACTTTGGTTCATTGGAATGCTGGTCGCTACAAGATGGTATCAGAGCGCACGTTGACTGTAGGACGCAACCACTAGGATAAGTCATATGATGTTCTTCTCTATTCATTCTGCTTCTTATCTACTCATTCAAATTCTTCTCTATTTCTTAACTATAGATGTCGGGCCCAGTGAGCAAGTTCACTCAGCCAGATGATGACACCCCTTTCGGAAAGCACTTGAAGGAAGTCACTAGATATTTGCACATTGGAATATCAAGTATCACTGGAGATCTCTACGCAACATCGCCGGACGAGGAATGATGGAAGATCAAAGTTAGTGTACCTGGGAGGACTATTGCACCATTCATAGAGCCACTGGAGCTAGAATTCGATGCACCGACATGGAGCTTAGGAAAGAGTATGGCAGCTCACATCACCCTTGGATGCATATGTGAAGTCTACAACAAGGACCTTGAAGACACCATCTACCAGATTTGTGGACGTCGAGACCAGCAAC
Organism: Secale cereale; assembly: GCA_902687465.1. Classification (NCBI taxonomy): domain Eukaryota; kingdom Viridiplantae; phylum Streptophyta; class Magnoliopsida; order Poales; family Poaceae; genus Secale; species Secale cereale. The sequence continues at coordinate 329,417,414 of LR738712.1, forward strand.
GGGAGATGCTTCACACCAGGAAGGATGGATCCATTGCAGCTTACATCCAGGAGATGGACCAACATATTCAACGCTACGAGAATCAGATGTGCGCACTTATGTAGAAGACCACATGGTGATAACCCGGAATGTGGAGCTGATAACCCTCAACCGTAAGGGATCGAGATAGTCTTAGCGGGTAAGAATAACCCAATTTATTGATTCGACACACGGGGAGCCAAAGAGTATTTATAAGCTTTGACAGTTGAGTTGTCAATTCAACCGCACCTGAAATATACTTACTTGCAACAAAATATAAGTGGTAACGGTGATATGGTAATGATGGTGGTGATAGTAAAAGTAAACAGCGAAAGTAAATAGCAAAAGTAGCAACTAGTAACCAGCAGGATTTAAAACACTGTAGACTAGGGAGATGGATGGTTGGGCGCTGCATGGATGAGATATATCACGATTCTAACTTGGGGCAAGGCACACGGAAAAGTAATGATCATCTAGGCAAATATCAAACATTAGGCATGTATCCCGTAGGTAGTTGTACGTGCTTGCAATAAGAACTTGCACAACATCTTTTGTCCTACCATCCCGCTACGAACGGGGCCAAAAGGAACTTATGGAGATTAAGGTGCTCCTGTCAAAGAGCACCGCAACAAAGCAATAAACTCAATGGATACATGTAATCCTCAAACTACGGACCATCCCCTTTGGTGTCCCAAGCTGTCACTTTTGGGATCGCCGGTTCCGAACCGTAATAGGTGCAAACAACTCATAGATAGGATCAAGAACACAAATATATTCATGCAAACACATATGGTTCAGATCTGAAATCATGGCACTCGGGCCCTAAGTGACAAGCATTAAGAATAACAAGTTGAAGCAAAGATGATAAACACCATAGTAGATGATAGGCAACATGCCCCAACGATCTGACAAACTATTACATGATCTAACTCATCCAATCCCTACCACCCCCTTTGCCTACTGCAGGGGATTACTCACACATGAAAGGAGAAGTCATGGAGGGAGGATGGAGTGGTGATGATGATGACGGTGGCGACGATCTCCCCTCTCCGGAGGCCAAATCAGCCTCCAGATTAGCCCTCCCGAAGAAGAACAGAGGGTGGCGGCGGCTCCGCGACGAAAACTGGGAAAATAACTTCTGATCTGGGATTTTTCCGTCGCGAGCTAAAATACGGGTCAAAGTAGGGCACCAGGGGAGGTGGGGCCCACCCAGGCGGCCTCCTGGCGCGGCCAGGGGGTGGGCCGCGCCACCAGGGTGCCTGGAGCCCCCCTGGCCCCCCTCTGGCCCCTCTTCTGGCAACAGGTTCCTTCGGGTGCGTGGATTTTCTGTGATTTTTCATGGAATTTTCTGAGATACCTAAAAATCCGTTTTCCTGCACACAATAAAACCATACAGGCAGCTCTGCTGAAAACAGCGTCAGTCCAGGTTAGTTTAGTTCAAATCATGCAAGAATGAGGTCAAAACAATATCAAAAGTGTTTGGAAAAGTAGATACGTTTGAGATGTATCAACTCCCCCAAGCTTAGCATATTGCTTGTCCTCAAGCAATTCAGTTCAATGAATTGGACGCGACAAAGAAAACTTTGACAAACACTTTTGCTTCATTAGATGTATATAAGCATGTACTACGAAAAGAGTCTAGCAAGTATTGAAACAATGCTATGAGGACAATGCACGGAGCAATCCTTCTTTCAAGTGACCAATCACAAATACCTAAAAGTAAATAATATACTACTGAAAATCAAGACAAGATTACATTGCACATAGCTTGAGCATATTAGGGTGGTATCTCGCTAGCCTCCATGAGTGAAGCAAAACATAAATGCAGAAACTCCTCCAGAGTTTTAAAGGAGACTAGAACTAAGAATTTCAGAATAAATAATATCACAAGCATGCAGAAGACAATGTAATACTTTGGGACAATGCACATTACACTCAGAATGATAATTATGCTCTCCTAGTTGGTGCTTTGAAGAAAGAAGGTGGAGACTCTCGAACCGTGGAATTTGATGGCAAGGTTGAAAACCCGTGGTCGGAAACAAAAACTAAACATGTACCAGAGCTCTTGGTTTTAAAAACACAGGAAAGAATGTATTTGAGAGGTGCATATTTTGTCAACGAATGCTAGCAGATAACTCAATCACTTCTTGAGTTGGACAAGTTTCGAGGAACGACTCCCGCATGAGGACGATCACATCCTCTTAATCTCCTTTGTTTATCACTGCCAAAGTTTTCTGATTTCTCATGAACAAAGCGTGAAGGAGGGTTTGTTTGTTGTATAATTTTTAATGAGCCGGTTGCACTCTATGCCAGTTCCTTCTCGTATTATGGGTTTGCAGATTAGACATGCAATCCCGGGGTGAAACTTGTCCAACTTAAAAAGATCATGAATTAACTACTACTTCCTCATGAGCTAAAACTGAGGCACAAAAAGAGAAATGCTTTTGATTAATTTCGAGATGGTACACGAAAGTCTTCGTTAGGAATGGCAGGTAAATACCATGTATAGGAAGGTATGGTGGACTCATATGGCATAACTGGTTTAAAGGATTTTGGATGCACAAGCAGTCAGTCCGCTTAGTACAGGTGGAGGTTAGCAAAAGACTGGGAAGCGACCAACTAGAGAGCAATAACGGTCATAATCATGCAGAGCGACAAAGCAACATTGAATCGGGCATGGAAGTGATATAACTATTCTAAAACTCAAAGATCATCAAGGCAGAGCAGAACTTTTAGTCTTAAACATGTGTAAACATGTGCCAAGTCAATCAAAAAATTCTCCAAAGGGAAATACCACCTTAGTATACCGAACTATGAACAGTGCAATGCATGTAAATCATTTCAATAACACATTATATACTCTAGCTATTCGAGACTAGCCACAAGGAAAGCATGAACCACTGGAAGAGCATTGTAAACATAGCACTATGTCGCTACAAGCTGGTCTCTAGATCATAAGTACAGGCATATGTAAAAAAGTAGAAACAAGAAGAGTTCATACCGGTCTTCCTTGTTGCTTCCCTTCAGTCGATCTTCGTCATTACTGCCTCGTCACTTGCACGATCGAACGTAGGAAATATAATTAAATGCCATCACGGACTCGAGCTGAACTGTGAAAACAAAGCAAACTAAGGAGAAAAAAGAAAACTTTTTGGATTATTTCAAAGGTTGAACGAAAGCAAAAGAAAGAGAAAATCTTTTTGTTGTTTTTGCAAAGAGAGAAATAAATAAGAACGGGCAAAAACTTCGAAAAGATCAAAGCGAATAAAACGGATAATACAATGGAAAAGTGAGAGGGGCACGTACTCCCCCAAGCTTAGGCTTTTGGCCTAAGTTGGTAGCAGCTACTGCCCCCAGGAGCCTCCTGCTCCGGGGGTATGGTGGTGAGTCCAAGGGTCGTAGAAGGATGCTGGCGCGTACTCCGAACTCCTCGGAGTCTCCCACGAGGAAGGGTCCGTACGCCAAGCAGAGGAAGACCCTTCACCAAACTCGGTGGCGGTTTCCTCCTGAAAAGGTGGTAACTCACCGTGCTCCTCCTCGTCGGGCACAACCCCCTCCATGGGGTTATGAAACTGATGCTGGGCCATGAACTCATCGAACTGGATAACATCAAAGGACCATCCGTTCCTGCGAGAAAAATCAAACAAAAGAGGTGCAGGTAGACAGATCCCGTGTTCCGCGGTAGTTCCGAAACGCAAGATATAAACAAGATTATCAAGCTCAGAAGTCATGGTAACAAACTTATGCCTTTTCATAGCAGCAAGATCAAAGCTTAGATAAGTAAAAGGATTATCATCAGGGTGTGGGGTGCCTCCAAGATGTTCTAAGATAAGTGTGGCATAAACGCCACCATATAAGTCTCCCTTGTTACCGTTCATAGCAAGGCGTCGAGCAATTAAGGCACCCAGATTATAATCAGACCTCCCTGAGAGGGCGGCTGCCAGGACAGCAATATCCGGCGCAGAAGTGTTGCTCGTGTTGTCACGAGCTAACACCCCTCTAGCAACATAATATGCAAAATACCTGAGGTGAGGGAATAAGATGTTGGAGATCTTTGACCGATGAATATCCCTCGTACCCATGCTGCAGAGAGAGTTGAAGACGGTTTTCAGCTCGGAGGGCTGAGAGGTCATCCTAGCCGTTCTCCCAACGTTTGGCACACCTATTATTTCACAAAACTTTCCCAAAGGCATGGTGATAAGATCATTGTAAATTTTAAACTCAATAGCACCTGAATCAGGATTATATCTAAAACTGTTAATGAAACTGGAGGTGAGTGTTTGATACTGAGTAACACGGCACGTGACGAGCCGTGTCAGACCTGCATTAGCACAAAGATTATAAAACTCATCCTTGATTCCCGCAGCTTCAAGGAATTCATCACATGGAAACGTCATAGAACGTGCTGGACTTGTGTCTTCCAACAACTCTAGGGGCACATGATCTTCATTATAGCTCACCCTAGCAGTTGAGGGTGAAGCTGCGGCTCTAGTAACTCGATCGGAGTGCGTGGGCCTCCTCTTCTCAAGCCACCCCTTTGCCCTTCCTAACAAACTCATTCCTGAAATTTTTGGCAAATTACAAAAACAAGGATTAAAACAAGGTGGGTTAAGGCAAACTACTCAACTCTCTTGCCCAAGGCATAAACTTGCATCAAAACTTGGAAAATAACTTTCTACACATGCATGCAAGCTCATCTATACAGCACCAAGAACTACTAAATACTCACAAATGAAGCCACCAATCAGAAATCGAATTGGAGGGGTGGAGGAGTCACATACCAGGGAGTATTTGTTCAAAATCTCAGCTCAAATGGTAGGCTGTAGAGAGAGATCGAAGAATCGCCTCCAAGAGCAGCAAGAACGCAAGAACAAGTGCAGAACTCGCGTTTTTGGAGAGAAAGAGAGAGGGAGGAAGAAGACTTACGTGGAGGGGGGCCTTGTGGGCCCCAGGCGCCCTGTGGGCGCGGCCAGGGGGCAGGCCGCGCCAGCTGGCCGCCTGGGCCACTGGTGGGTCCCCCTGGCTGGCCCCAGGTACCTCTGGATCACTCCCGGCATGGACATTTTTATTTTTATTTTTCTGGAATTTTTCTAAAAACTTCACAGTTGAATTTTTTTTGAAGTTCAAAAAGCTGCAAGACTTTCTGAAAACTTAATGCAGTGATTAGTATTGTGAAGCTTCAAAACATAAACACTTGGTACAACAAAGAGAACAAAAACTAAAACAAATGAAAACATAACAAGCTCAACTTTTTATCTATATAAAACATGTTTACTAGTAATGTTGATCAAGTCTTACCAACAAACAGGCGATATATAGAGCAAAAAGTCTCACCTCTTACGAAGTAATCACTGAACCTTTACTTTGATGGACCTTGTCCCCACCATAATAGTTTTGTATTTGTGATGCACATGTAGTGGACAGTCCCATTCTCCAATCTTCACGGTCTTGATATTTTATATAGAGTTGAGGCCATGTCTCCTGTCGGTCTTCTTTGGGAAATACACCATGTGTTCTTTATCATTCACATTGAAGGTAACCTTCCCTTTATTGCAATCAATAATAGCACATGCGGTGTTAAGAAAAGGTCTACCAAGAATAATGGACATGCTCCCATCCTCGGGCATGTCAAGCACAACAAAATCAGTAAGAATCAAACAATTAGCAACTTCTAATGGAACATCCTCACAAATACCTATCGGAACGGCGGTTGACTTGTCAGCCATCTGAAGAGAGATATCTGTAGGAATTAGTTTCTCTAAACAAAGCCTCTTGTAAAGAGAGAGAGGCATAACACTCACTCCTGCTCCAAGATCACATAAAGTAGTTTTGACATAATTATTCTTTATGGAGCAAGGAATGGTGGGTATACCTGGATCACCGAGCTTCTCAGGAATCTTGCCACTGAAAGAGTAGTTAGCAAGCATAGTAGATATTGCTTCATTAGGAACTTTTCTTTTATTAGTGACAATATCTTTCATATATTTTGAATAAGGAGGTAACTTAATAGCATCAGTTAAAGGGATTTGAAGAAAAAGAGGTTTAATCCACTCACAAAACTTATTGTAATGCTCTTCTTCTTTAGATTTGAGAGACTTGCCTGGAAAGGGCATGGGTTTCTGTACCCATGGTTCTCTTTCCTTCCCATGTCTTCTTGCGACGAAGTCTTCTCTAGTGTACCTCTTACGTTTGTCAGGTGCTTCTTCTTCTCGAACTTCAGGCGGATCATTCTTCTCATTACGCTTACCTTCAGGTTCAGCACCGTCTTCAGTCTCAGCATCGGAGATAGATACACTGTTGGGATCAACAGCTGGCTCTTCATCTATAATAGGATCATTGGAATTGTCAGTCTCCTTATGTTTCTTCTTCTTCTTTTTTGGAGAGCCAACAATTTCTCCTTCCTGCATTTGAAAATATTCCTCGATTCTCCTCTGATGCCCCTCTGGATAGAGAGGATCTTGAGTGCTAGTTCCTCCTCGGGTCTTAATCCCGAAGGCCTGCAAATCATCTTGTTTGGCATTGTTATCAAGCAAATCTTTTTGCACATTAGAAATTTGTTCAAGCTGAGTTTGAACCATATGAAAATGCTTCACAAGACATTGAACATCATTAACTGTTCTACCTAGGACATCAAGCAAACTTTTGATAGCAAGGGAATTATCATGCAATTGACTTTGTATCCTCTCATTAAAATGATTTTGTTTCATAATAAAATTATCAAACTCATCTAAACGTTGATCAGGAGGCTTACCATGAGGGATTTCACTTGCATTGAAATCTAAAAGAGAGTGTACCTCTACCATAGGAGGGTGAGTGGTAGGCTCACACAGCTTCTCAATAGGGGGTAGATTCTTCACGTCTTCAGCTTTAATACCCTTCTCTTTAATAGACTTCTTTGCTTCTCGCATATCTTCGGGGCTTAGAACAAACATGCCCCTCTTCTTTGGTGGTGGAGGTGGTTCAGGGACGGACCAATCTTCATGGTTTTTGGCAATCCTGCCCATCAAATCCTCTGCATCGTCCGGTGTTCTTTTCCTGAAAACACAACTAGCACAACTGTCCAAATAGGACCTGGATTCATCAGTTAGACCAGCATAAAATATATCGATTAAGTCATTCTTAGGGACTCCATGTCCTGGTCTAGCCCGAATCAGACCACAGTACCTCCCCCAAGCTTTAGGGAGGTGCTCATCCTGCAACTGTTTAAAGTTATAAATTCTTTGTAAAGCAGCATGTTGCATGTGAGCAGGAAAGTACTTATCAAGAAAAGAGTAAGCTAAGTCTTGAGGACTCTTAATGGAACCGCATGGGAGTGAATCATACCATGTTTTAGCACCTTCCTTCAAGGAGAAAGGAAGAAGCTTGGTCACATAAAAGTATCGTATCTTCTCATCCGTGGTAAACAAGCCACCCAACTCACCGAGTTTAGTCAGGTGTGCAATAGCATCATCATTTTCTCTGCCATAAAAGGGGTCAGCTTCAACCATAGGTATAAGTGAAAGATCAACAGAGAAATCATAATCAGGATCATCAATGCATATAGGAGATGTAGCAAATTTAGGATCAGGAACGGTTTTGTTCTTCAAAGAGTGTTTTTCAAACAGCTTCTTAATAACTTCAGGGTCAGAGCCGGCAAACTCTGTCAGTTCCCTGCATAAATCTTCATCAAGCATATAGTAGTCATCATCAAGGAGTCTCTCCTTGAGTTTACTCAAATCAGGATAATCGTAAGTTCCACCAATAGGGTAGCGAGTAACAGGAATTTCAATTCCAGACTTTTTTGCAGCAGCAGCGATCTGTTTCTCAAGAGCATAACCAAGTGAACTAATATCATCAAGAGTAGTAGAAGCATCATCAAGAGTATCGGACATAGTAACAAATTCAGTAGGAGCATCATGTGTGGCGGTGAGGCAAACTTACTCATAACAGAAGGTGAATCAAGTGTAGCACTACTGTTCAGAACTGTACCTCTTCTTGTAGTGGATAGTAAGATCGGAACCTTGGGGTCTCCTTTCTTACCCATAGCGGATGAAGTGCAGCAGGTAGGATACTTCAAGTAGACTTGTAAATATTGCTATGCTCCCCGGCAACGGTGCCAGAAAACGGTACTTGATAACCCTCAACCGTAAGGGATCGAGATAGTCTTCACGGGTAAGAATAACCCAATTTATTGATTCGACACACGGGGAGCCAAAGAGTATTTATAAGCTTTGACAGTCAAGTTGTCAATTGAACCGCACCTGAAATATACTTACTTGCAACAAAAGATAAGTGGTAACGGTGATATGGTAATGACGGTGGTGATAGTAAAAGTAAACAGCGAAAGTAAATAGCAAAAGTAGCAACTAGTAACCAGCAGGATTTAAAACACTGTAGGCTAGGGAGATGGATGGTTGGGCGCTGCATGGATGAGATATATCATGATTCTAACTTGGGGCAAGGCACACGGAAAAGTAATTATCATCTAGGCAAATATCAAACATTAGGCATGTATCCCGTAGGTAGTTGTACGTGCTTGCAATAAGAACTTGCACAACATCTTTTGTCCTACCATCCCGCAACGAACGGGGCCAAAAGGAACTTATGGAGATTAAGGTGCTCCTGTCAAAGAGCACCGGAACAAAGCAATAAACTCAATGGATACATGTAATCCTCAAACTACGGACCATCCCCTTTGGTGTCCCAAGCTGTCACTTTTGGGATCGCCGGTTCCGAACCGTAATAGGTGCAAACAACTCATAGATAGGATCAATAACACAAATATATTCATGCAAACACATATGGTTCAGATCTGAAATCATGGCACTCGGGTCCTAAGTGACAAGCATTAAGAATAACAAGTTGAAGCAAAGATGATAAACACCATAGTAGATGATAGGCAACATGCCCCCAACGATCTGACAAACTATTACATGATCTAACTCATCCAATCCCTACCACCCCCTTTGCCTACAGCAGGGGATTACTCACACATGAAAGGAGAAGTCATGGAGGGAGGATGGAGTGGTGATGATGATGACGATGGCGACGATCTCCCCTCTCCGGAGGCCAAATCAGCCTCCAGATTAGCCCTCCCGAAGAAGAACAGAGGGTGGCGGCGGCTCCACGATGAAAACTGGGAAAAGAACTTCTGATCTGGAATTTTTCCGTCGCGAGCTAAAATACGGGTCAAAGTAGGGCACCAGGGGAGGTGGGGCCCACCCAGGCGGCCTCCTGGCGCGGCCAGGGGGTGGGCCGCGCCACCAGGGCACCTGGAGCCCCCCTGGCCCCCCTCTGGCCCCTCTTCTGGCAACAGGTTCCTTCGGGTGCGTGAATTTTCTGTGATTTTTCGTGGAATTTTCTGAGATACCTAAAAATCCGTTTTCCTGCACACAATAAAACCATACAGGCAGCTCTGCTTAAAACAGCGTCAGTCCGGGTTAGTTTAGTTCAAATCATTCAAGAATGAGGTCAAAACAATATCAAAAGTGTTTGGAAAAGTAGATACGTTTGAGACGTATCAGGAGCTAGAAGAAGAACTCAAGACAGTACGAGATGGATATGAAGAGGAAATTGTCGTACTATTGGAGCAGAATGAAGCACTGAAGAAGAAGGTTGTAATTGGCACAGTGAAGCCGGAACCGGAGATAGGAATTACTATGGAGAACTACATTCTGATAGACGACACCGACAGTGATGAAAGTGACTATGAAGACGAAGCTAGAGCAGATATCCTGGAGTCTTGAGATGAAAGTGATTAGATGACCACCCTGTAATCATTAGTATTAATCCGAGTAGTTAGAATCGTTCGCAAGCTTTGTAATAGGATCATGTTTGCTCTTGTTTGAAATTGTGTGATATGATATGAAATTGTTTTTCTCATGTGCATATGGGTAGTGATTTCCCCTATACCTCATTCTATTCTAAACTCTCCCCTCTATACCCCTCAGATGCCTCCGAGACGTGATCCCGGATTTGAGTTTCCCCCTGAGCTCACCCAGTTGATCCAGCAGCAGAACACTTTGATGCAACTTCTTGTCCAGAACCAGAACAACAACAACAACAACAACAACCCACCTCCACCTCCCCATGACAACTTGACCCGGTTCTTAATGTTGCAACCGCCGGTGTTCTCTAGTAGCACCGAGCCTATTGTTGCAGATGACTGGCTCCGTAAGATGGAAAGAGAGATAGAAACTGCAGGATGCACAGATGCAGAGAGAGTGCGTTTTGCTGCACATCAGCTTGAGGGACCAGCAGCCGCTTGGTGGGAGAACTACACCGCCAGCTACCACTTGCTGTAATTACTTGGGATCAGTTTCAGCAAGCTTTTCGCACAGCACATGTCTCAGCAGGAGCCATGAGCCTGAAGAAGCGTGAGTTTCGCAACTTGCACCAAGGAAACCGTACTGTGGGGGAGTACGTGGATGACTTTAGGCAGTTAGCTCGCTACGCGCCAGATGATGTGTCCACTGACGCTGCGAACCAAGAGAAGTTTTTAGAAGGACTCAATGATGAGATGAGCATGCAGCTGATGCTAGCAACCTACAACAACTATCAAGAGCTAGTGGACATAGCTATTATGCTAGAAGTGAAGCAGCAACAGATTGACAACCGAAAGAGGAAGTATGGAGCTGGGAAGTTTAACTCTGGAGCCCAGCAGAAGCCCCGCTATACCCCATACACAGGAGTTCACAACCATCCCACCCATAACCATGGAGGCCATTCTAATAATGACGAGAATGCACACAACCACAATGGTACTACAAATGGCAATGGGAATGGAGGAAACAACAGCCAGAATCGTTCCACTCCCTCAACGCCTGCCAAGAAGGATTTGAGCCACGTTACTTGTTTCAAGTGTGGAAAGACCGGACATTACGCCAATGAATGGCCCGAGTCAAAGAATGGGAATGGAAATGGAAGTTCCGGAAAGAAGCTCAACCCGCTCACTAGAGGACAAGTGAACCACGTCAATGTGGAGGAGATTGACGAGCAGCCCGACGCAGTTGTCGGTAAGTTTTTGATTAACGCATTTACTGCCCTTGTTCCTTTTGACACTGGTGCACCGCATTCATACATATCAAGGGGTTTTATGGAAAAGTATAAGTTGCCCACCGTAGCCCTTAGGACGCCTATGTTAGTGAGTTCCCCTAGAGCAGAGTATATGGCAAGCCATGGATGCTATCAAGTGCCATTGACCATTGGAAGACATGTATTTCCCACGAACCTTATTCTTTTGGAATACCAGGGTTTGGATGTAATCATAGGTATGGATTGGCTATCAAAATTTGGAGGAAACATCGGTTGTGCCAGTAGATCAATTCTTCTCACCACCCCGGAAGGAAAGAGGATCAAGTATGTGTCGAGGCGCACACCCAGGAAAGCGCATGTGAACACACTAACGGGAGTTGTTCAGGAAGAAGTGCCAGTTGTGAAGGATTACCCCGATGTATTCCCGGAGGAGTTACCCGGCATGCCACCAGATAGAGACATAGAGTACTTAGTTGAACTATTACCCGACACCGAACCAATATCTAAGAGACCATACCGGATGCCCACTAATGATCTAGAGGAGATCAAGAAGCAAATCAAGGAATTAATGGGTAAGGGTTACATACGACCAAGTTCATCGCCGTGGGGAGCCCCAGTTATCCTAGTTGAGAAGAAGGATGGATCATTGAGAATGGTTATTGACTATCATGCAATGAACGAGGTTACAATCAAGAATAAGTACCCACTACCGATGATCAATGATCTGTTTGACCAGCTGCAAGTAGCCAAGGTATTCTCTAAGATCGATTTGCGATCAGGATATCATCAGGTGAAGATCCGAGAACAGGATATACCCAAGACAACTTTTACCACAAGGTATGGGCTTTATGAGTATACAGTTATGTCATTTGGTCTGACTAATGCTCCTGCCTGTTTCATAAGTATGATGAACAAGGTATTCATGGAGTTCTTGGATAAGTTTGTGGTAGTATTCATTGATGACATATTGATCTACTCCAAGAATGAAGAGGAGCACAAGGAACATTTGCGTTTAGTTCTCAAGAAGCTCCGAGAACATCAGTTATACGACAAGTTTAGTAAATGTGAGTTTTGGTTGAAGGAAGTTGGATTCCTTGGACATGTTATATCAGGAGATGGCATATCCGTAGACCCCGCCAAGGTTGAGGCAGTCACACAATGGAAGGCAACCACCTCAGTTGGCGAAATTCGCAGTTTTCTTGGACTCACAGGATATTACCGGATATTTATTGAGAATTTCTCGAAGATTGCAAAACCTATGACGAACTTACTAAAGAAGGAGATTAAGTACAAGTGGACCGAGGAATGTGAAGCCAGCTTTCAGGAGTTGTAGAAACGTTTGGTTACAGCCCCAGTGCTGATTCTTCCGGATATACGCAAAGATTTCCAAGTGTATTGTGACACGTCTCTACAGGGACTTGGAGGTGTTCTCATGCAAGACGGAAGAGTTATGTCGTACACCTCACGGCAGCTTTGACCACATGAGTTGAATTATGCTACGCATGATTTGGAGTTAGCAGCTGTGCTGCACGCACTCAAAACATGGAGACATTTTCATATTGGAAACCGTTGTGATGTATACATGGATCATAAGAGTTTGAAGTACATCTTCACACATAAGGAGTTTAATCTCAGGCAAAGGAGATGGCAGGAGCTCATAAAGGATTACGACATGAGGTTGCATTATCATCCAGGAAAAGCCAATGTCGTGGCAGATGCTCTAAGCCGCATGAGTTATGTGAACACCATCATTTCCGGAGGTTTACCCCATGAGTTAGCCGATGATCTTAGGGATTTGCAAATGGAGATAGTCCCTATAGGTTATGTTGCCACCTTGGAAATTCAGTCCACTTTGTTGGGAAAGATTCGGGAAGCCGAGAAGATGGACAAAGAGATTACCGAAATAAAGGAAAGAATGGTTGAGGGAAAGGCAGAAGGATTTCGTGAGGATGAATAAGAAACACTTTGGTTTGAAAAGCGTATTTATGTGTGCAATGACCCCGAGATTAGGAAGTTGATACTCCAGGAGGCTCATGATTCGCCGATTCGATTCACCTAGGCAACATCAAGATGTAGTTGGATTTGAAGAAAAATTTCTGGTGGACCGGAATGAAGAAGGACATTACCGAGTATGTAGCAGTGTGTGACGTTTGTCAGAGAGTCAAGGCTGAACATCAGAAACCAGCAGGGTTATTGCAGCCGTTGCCCATACCCGAATGGAAGTGGGATAAACTTGGAATGGATTTTATCACAGGACTACCCGGGACATGTTCAGGGTACGATTCTATTTGGGTGATGGTTGATCGTTTGACGAAAGTAGCTCACTTTATACCTGTGAAGACCACCTACATGAGTGCTAAGTAGGCCAAGATTTACATGACCAGGATCGTACGTCTGCAGGGAGTTCCGAGGACCATTGTATCAGATAGAGGAACACAGTTTACCTCAAAGTTTTGGAAGCAGTTGCACGAGACTTTAGGTACGAGGCTAGAATTTAGTACAGCCTTCCATCCATAGATAGATGGACATACCGAGAGAGTCAATCAGATCATGTAGGACATGCTTAGAGCTTGTGCGCTCGATTATGGATCTAGTTGGGATGATAACTTGTCGTACGCAGAGTTCTCTTACAACAACAGTTATCAAACCAGTTTGCAAATGGCCCGTTTCGAGGCTTTATACGGAAGGAGGTGCAGAACACCGTTGATGTGGGAAGAAGTTGGAGACCGTCAGTTATTTGGACCCGATTTGATCAAAGAGTCAGAAGAGAAGGTCAAGATGATCCGCGACAGACTTAAGGTAGCCCTGTCCAGGCAGGAGAGTTATGCAGATATGAAGCGCAAGGAAGTGACCTACGAAGTTGGGGATAGAGCATATCTTCGTGTGTCTCCACTTCTAGGAGTTAAGCGTTTCGGAGTTAAGGGTAAATTCGCACCAAGATTTGTGGGACCGTACAAAGTTTTGGAGCGCAAAGGAGAACTAGCTTATCAGCTATAATTGCCCGAGACTTTGTCGGGAGTTCACGATGTGTTTCACGTATCTCAGTTGAAGAAGTGTCACGTAGAGATGGTCGAGATTCTGTTACATGATACAGTGCCCCTGGAAGCAATACAGTTAGAGAGCGACATGACCTACGAGGAGAAGCCCGTTAAGATTCTAGACTTTGCTGATAGAGTTACCTGCACAAAAGTCATCAAGTTCTGCAAAGTACAGTGGAGTCACCATACAAAGGACGAAGCCACCTGGGTACGAGAGGATGATCCACGCCAGGACCACCCACACCTACTTTCTAGCCAACCCGAATCTCGAGGGTGAGATTCATCTTCAGGGGGGTAGGTTTGTAACATCCCAATTTTCAATTTGGATGATATCATAGATCATTCACATGCATTCATCATTTGAGCATTTTTTAGCATGATTTTATTTGGGAATTGATCGAAGACTTTAAGCAACTCAAGGACCCAAGTGAGAGAGTTGGAAGTTTTCTAAAGAGAAGCCCACTATTTTATTTATTTTCCCAATGGGGTTGGATCAATAATATTTTTGCCAAATTTCATTTTTCCAATATTTAAAATAAATGAGCGAAAATAATATGACTTCTTCAAAAAACAAAATAAAAATGTTGGAATTTGATTTTTTGAGTAAAAATAATTTTCATTGAATTTTATTTGCGGTTTGTTACTATTTAAAAATTGCATTAAAAAGTTATTTTAAGGCATTTTAATATCAGAAAAATGTTCACTTTGTTCTAAATAATAGGTTTAGACGGTGAAAATTGTTTCTGGTGTTTTTAGAATTTTTTTATATATTATTTTGAATTTTCTGTTCAAGTGATTATATATATATAGTCTATTCTCATAACACCCCTTAAGACCTTATTCTTATAACAAAAAACTTATTCTCATAACACCCCCACTTAAATAGGTTTCTAGCGCGGAGCGCCCCGAGGACATCAACCACTGCCCCTCCTCCTACCCCCGCGCTGCCGCCCCGCCTCCTTCCCCCAGCACCGTCGCGCCGGCTCCTACCCTGATGCAGTGCGGTTTTCTTGTGCAGTTCGGAAGCGCAAAAAAAACAAAACGCTCGCTGCCATTATTCGTCGGTCGCACAGTTTTCAAAACTGCTCTTAAACCATGCGGAATCTCGAAAAGTGTTCAACATGGAGAAGTTGCGTCTGCTCCATAGCTTTTCAACGGTATATTACACGCATAATTCCGATAAACGGTTAAAAAACTAGAGCAAAAAAGGTATCGAAAAAACAACACGTATAATTTTTTCAAACATGCAGTTCACCGTATTCAAAACTGCTCTTAAACCGCGCAGAATCTCGAAAAGTGTTCAACATGGCGAAGTTGCATCTACTCCATAGCTTTTCAACGATATATTACACGCATAATTCCGATAAACGGTTAAAAAAACTAGAGCAAAAAAGGTACCGAAAAACAAAACGTACAGTTTTTTCAAACATGCAGTTCACCGTTTTCAAAACAGCTCTTAAACCGTGCGGAATCTAGAAAAGTGTTCAACATGGCGAAGTTGCGTCTACTCCATCGCTTTTCAACGGTATATTACACGCATAATTCCGATAAACAGTTAAAAAACTAGAGCAAAAAAGGTACCAAAAAAACAACATGTACAGTTTTTTCAAACATGCAGTTCACCGTTTTCAAAACTGCTCATAAACCGCGCGGAATCTCGAAAAGTGTTCAACATGGCGAAGTTGCGTCTACTCCATAGCTTTTCAACGATATATTACACGCATAATTCCGATAAACGGTTAAAAAACTAGAGCAAAAAAGGTACCGAAAAAACAACACGTACAGTTTTTTCAAACATGCAGTTCACTGGTTAAAAATTAACAAACGCGGTGCACTTTGGTCTAAAAAAAGTCCATTGCAAAGACAACAGCAAATCATGAGGTTCACTTTTGGTAGTGTTCCGTTTCACTTTCGGGAGTGTTGCGGTCCACTTTCCTTCGAAAAAAAAAGTTGGAAAAAAGACAACAAAACTTCTCTGAGAAAAATCTATGTCCAACAAAATAAATCATGAGGTTCGATTGACTGTCGGATACAGTGCGTTTTTCAGTTTGAAACAGTGCGCTTTTCTGTCCGATGCAGTGCACGCGTCGATTTTGTTGTCGCGAAAAACAGAGTTTCCGCGTTTTTGTAATTTCAAAACTGCTCTTAAACCGTAATGAATTAGAGGGAGTGTTCTACATGAAAAAGTAGCGTCTCGACGATATCTTTCCAACGGTGTATCATTTGAATCATTTCGGCCAACGTTTTGTAAAAATTTCACGAAAAAACGGCCGCTGCCCTTCGTAGTCAGCCGCACGATTTTCAAATTTAACAAAAAACCGTAAGGAATCTCAAAAATATTTCAACATATGAAAGTTTCACCTCGTTCGTAGCTTTCCAACGGTATATTACACGCCTTGTTTCGACAAACGGTTAGAAAACTACAGTGAAAATAGTACCGAAAATTTGAAAAAATTCGAAAAACATAATTCCGCGATTTAGTAAATTCAAAACTGCTCTTAAACCGTAGCGAATTAGAAAAAATAATTGATATGAAAAAGATGCGCGCCGATGATATCTTTCCAACGGTGTGTCATATGTTTCATTCCGACGAGTGGTTTAGAAAAAAATGCCAAAAAACGCTCGCTGTCATTCGTTGTGAGCCGCACGATTTTCGAAACTGCTCTTAAACTATGATGAATTTTGAAAAGTGTTCAACATGGCGAAGTTGAATCTACTCCATAGCTTTTCAACGGTATATTACACGCATGATTCCGATAAACGGTTAAAAAACTAGAGCAAAAAAGGAATAAAAAAACAACACGTACAATTTTTTCAAACATGAAGTTCGCTCGTCTCTGTGGTGCAGTGCGCATAGCTTTCCAATGCAGTAACATAAAGCACTTCAGAAGTATTATGAGAATATTATTCTCATAATGTTATGAGAATAGACCGGCTGTATATTTATAGGAAAATGGGTTGATACTCCTAGGAGTATGTACCACAAGACCGGCTGTATATATATATATATATATATATATATATATATATATATATATATATATATATATAGGAAAATGGGTTGATACTCCTAGGAGTATGTACTCCTTCCTCAATCCACCGTAGCATAGCCACTCCTAACGGGCTGAATCCTTTGAACCCATTAGATTTTGTAAGTTAAACTAATTTGGATAATCCCGCTAGAGTTGGCTGATCCGCTGAACTAATTCCTGGTTTGTAGGATCACACACATGTTTATTGTGTCAACAAAATACAAAACGCTCTTGTCTAGCTAGCTTCGTGGCCACCGGCGATGAAGGCACATGCGGCTCTCCTGCATGTTTTCCTCAACCTGTCGCCCGGGTATGTTTGGGCGACGGTGGCGACGGCCGTTTGGAGATGCACACTAAACCCATCCGCAGGGAGACGACATCGTCGACATGCTGATGAACCAGCAATCAATCAGGCCGGCTCACAACATGCTCTCAACATGTAGAACAAACGTATGAAAAATCAGTAGCAAGTATTTCGATACAGAGGGAGTACAATTTAAGTCATGAAATTTGCTTCGGCAAATACCAGTATTCAAAATGGATTATACTTCTTTTAGGTTCATACTCCATCCCTGTGGGTAAACTATACTAGCTCTATGAGTAGTATTTATAGTCTATAGCCAAAATGTGGTATACGCCACAAAAATGTGGTATACGTTCCAACGCAAAGAAAAGTGGTCTATTATTATTGAGGAAGATGTCGTACATACTCCATCGAAAAAATATGGTATATACCCCCTTCATGAAAAACTGTTATATATGTGCTTCATATACTTCACCGAAAGAACTTGGCATATACTTCATAACAAAGGGAGATATACTCCGATCTCAAACAAACTGCGGCATATACTTCACCAAATAAACGTGGCATATACTTTATTAAAAAAGGTTATACACTCCCATCTCAAACAAATTGCGGCATATACTTCACCGAAAAAATGTGGCATATACTTCATAAAATAGGGTATATAGTCTGGCAAAAATTCGCCATCTCAGTATGGCATATACTACCATATCAAAGTAGTATATATGACCTATAAAATTTAATGCATGTAAGCTCACAGAATTTGCATATACCTCATGTGTGTGTACTAATTCCCTTGAAAGTATATACTTGTTCATACTACATGGAGCATGCATCATGTGGTGTAAAAATAGTTAAAAATAGGTACCATGCGGTGGCCAGAAAGATTACCTAAATTCTAGGATCAAGCACCTACACCACGCACCTTTGGGAAAGTTGTTACATGTTTTTTTTCATGTGCATTAATTTGTTAGTGGGTCTATTCAAGTCAAAGGATCTCTTCAGGGGTGGGAGTATGTACCCCCGGGAGTACGGAAGAGGAGTCCTATATATATATATATATATATATATATATATATATACTTCGCTCGGACCGCACTGGGCCGAAGCCCAGCCGGCCCACCAGGCCACAGCCAGTCTCCCCACCACCTTCCTCCTGAGCGGGAGGAGTCCCGCCGCCGCACGAGTCGGAGTCCGGCTCGAACTCGCCGCCGGCCGCCCCCTTCCCCAAGGCAGGCTGACCCCCCTTTATAAGCGGAGCCGCCACCCCCTCCTCTCGCCTCCTCCCACCGCCGCCCGCGCCGTTCGCCGCCGCCCGCCGGTGCTGCAGCTGCCGCCACGCCTCCCACCGCCGCTGCTGCTGCTTCCGCCGCGCCACCGCCCCGATCTGCCGCCCACCGAGCCGACCCGCGGACCGGATCCAATCCGCAAGGTAATAAACCGCCCATTGTATTTTTTTAGTTAGTTTCGGTTTTTAAAAACCCTAGATCGGTTTTTTAAAACCCTAGTTCGTTTTTTTTCTGGTTTTATTATTTAACGAGCGTCCGCTGTTTAGTTACAGAAAACAAACGTTGGCAAATTAGTCTTTTTTTGTTAATTTTCATCAAGGACTTATCCGTGATGATTTTTTTTACAAATCTGTCCCTGATCTTCAAACCCTCGTAACTTTTTACTCGTTAGTCGGAAGTAGGTGAAACCAACACCAATTTCTTCGTTTCGATCTTATCATTCCAGAAGCGCAACTCAAAGTTGATTTTGGAAGTTTTAAATTTTGAATTCAAGCAGTTTTGTGTTTGAACTTCATTTGATCGTAACTTGAGTTTCGCAACTCCGTTTGAGTTGATTCTTTTTGCAATTCGAAGATCTTGACCTAAACTTTTTGATAAGGCCAAATTCACTTAATTTTGGTGCTATTAGCAATTGTTTTCTGTTGCAAAAGTGATTCGTTTGTTTTGAAGACCTTCGAGATCTGTTCTTCGATTCTGTTGCATGATTGCTTATGTATGCTATTGTTTGATTGCGATAGAATTCCCGAAGTGCGAAGCGTGCCACTACGAGTCTTTAGGTTTCAGCGATCATCAGCAAGGCAAGTTCATACTTTGATCATACTCTCCAATACCCAGTTTTTATTGCATTAGTTATATCCTCAAACACTTCCATGGATAGGACTGGTTACATAACATGATGATTTGTAGTTCATGAGGTAGGAACCCAATGACTTGAGTTCAACCAAAGGGAATATACGCTTTGTTACTTATTGCTTAGCCATGCTTGTAGACGTGGATTGGTATGAGTGATTTCATGAAAGTTGTGAGTGTAATAACAACTAAGGGTTTCTTTAAGGTGGAAATTTAATACACATCTAGGTGGATTGGTTGTCGCACCCTGGGGATGGACCAGTGGTTGCCAGGGCACCCGGGAATATACCAATGTTGTCCAAGGAATGCCACCCAGGCTCAAAGGGATCATATATCATTCATGCCTAGAAACTTCCGTGTGCAGCCACAATGCCATTATGGGCTCTGGCATAGCTGAGTATGTTGTGTGACCTCTTTCCGTGGTAGACTAGCAGATGTAGCGGATGTAGGTGGTACGGTCTACCCAGGGTTAAGAGTTAATGCTTCTGAAAGACTGTGTCTCGGTCATCTGTTTCTCAAACACCATGCAGTGCGAGAAAACAAACGGAGGAGATCGAGTCGTGTGGGGAAAAGTGCACAAACCTCTGCAGAGTGTACAAACTGATCATGATTAGCCGTGTCCCCAGTTATGGACTTTGTTGAGTATCTTGGTATTTGAATTATGGACCGATCTCGTTACTTTATTCAATTGTTGGGTTATTAATGACTTTGGTTTTGGGATTGAGATGGGGGTACCATTCTCAATTGTTCATAAATTTAACAAAGTAGTTAAGCAAATACATTCCTTTGTTGTAGGAAAAAACTAGTGTTATGCAAAAATAAACCTTACAGCCTCCACCAGCCAAATATGCATGTAGCTGTAGGCATTGATCATTATCAATAGAGTGTGTTCTTGCCAGCATATTCAATGTGCTGACCTACATGGCTGCAACGTATCATGTTCCAGAGTTTTTAGACGAAGATTAAGGTGCAATAGGTCGTTGTCATGCACTCAATGTTTGTCGTGGAGTTGGATGGACTCAATTACTCTTCATAGCTTCCGCGGTTTATTTTATTTAGATGACCTTCATCCATTCTCTTGTAAAGGATATTGCCTCTTCGAGGACTTTCGATGTAATAAAGTGTGATTGAACCTCTGTTATAAATCCTTGAGTACTATGTGTGTCAGCATACCGATCCAGGGATGACACTGAGCACAGAGACTTCGGTTCATTGGAATCGTGGTCGCTACATTTGTTCTGACTTAGAAGTGAGGATTCCGCGAGTGCGAATTGTCTATAGTGAGGAACATGATAGCCCTAAGGATTTTTACGGTTTGAATTTCCAACCATTGTTGTGCTTCGAGCCAGCTGTCCAAAATATATTGTCCATCCAAAGGTTATATCGTTAGGGGCATTTATGTCTTATCATGTTGGGTTGCACCCTGTCTAATAGCCGCCCCCTCTACCACTAGCTAGTTGGCTGCTCCAAGAGAACTTGGCACTTGCCATTTAGAGCATCCTATCCTCTGAGGACTTTGAGAGAAAATCATAAGTGAGGAAAAACCCAAAACCCCAACACCTAAAACACAAAGTGATTAAGCATCACTAATGAGATTTTTCCTGTATGGAACCGATGCTTTTAACCTTTGAAGACAGTGCATCTTCCAGACGGTTAGGCACCATGGTCTAGAGCATCCAAGAGGAATTGTGGATCACCGGGTAACCGAGTTTTTGAAGGTTTGGATGTCACCTTAAAGACTTACCTCGAGTGATTGGGTGAGGTATGTGTGACCTTAGCTCATGGATAATACGGTAAGGACTGTGTGTCCTTCGGTTTAAATACCAAGTCGCTCCAACCAGACTTACGACTGTTGCTGCACTTGGAACTGGTATACCAAATCATTTTCTTCACCGAGCTACGGATTCTATTTCCTCAACCCTTTCAATTCCTCGCTTACTTGTTAATGAAATTGATTGTTACTGTTTGAAGACTTTTACGGAAGACTTCCTCAATTTCCTCAACCCAAAATTCTTTAGTCACCTGGTCTTCTGCTTACTTTTCCTGGTTAAACGCTACTTGTGCTCTGTGTATGCTTTATCTCATCACGATGACTATGTTACTTCCTTGTTAGGCTTGCACTTGAGTACTTTACCAGCTGCTTGTATTTCATCACTTCGCAAATTCCTTAAGTAGAAATTCCTCGGTGATGAATTTGTGAAAATCACCTATTCACCCCCCTCTAGTCGATATAATGCACTTTCAACGTCAGATGGATTTGTACCTCATAGGCATGTACAAAAGCCTCAAAGGGCACCAAACTCTTTGTGATGTCCTCAAGAAGCAGATGCTAAAAAGAAACCCTAGGAAAGAGGGTATTGCTTTCGAGAGAAAGCTGAACGCCGATGAATCTTATTGTAAAATTGAGCTATATCCCAAAACCACACGGGTTGCAGCAAAAGGACCTCTAGTTGATCTATCCACTCTATCTGACTACAATTGTGATACTCCACATAATTCCAATGAGTCATTTGACTCCAACTATAAGCTATTCAAGAATCAGAATGGTGAAGTATTTGCTACATTTGTTGGTACTAAATGCATGAATGGTCCCCTAGTGAGGAAAATATGGGTGCCCAAAAGTATTCTTCAAAATCTTCAGGTGAATGTCATCATGACACCACCGAAGAAGAAGAAAAATCCAAGGTCAAATTCTTCACATAGAATAAAGTCATCAAATGGACCCAGACCAAGTCATGCTCGCACTGACATTTCTTCGCAGGGAAACAAACATCGTTTTGATGAATATGTGCATTATTTTTCAAATCATTATGTGCCCAAATCTGCTAAGAATTTCTTTGCATACTCTTATGAGTTCTATACCCCTCCTGTGAAGAGAGATGCATATTATTCAGTGCCTAAGTCTCTATCAATGCTTTGCGTTACATTGCTTCTCAGCCACCCATTCAGATGTGGATAGTTAAGAAGAAGAACTAATCTCTTCTGGATGGTCAGGTCTTCACACACTATAAATGTTTGATGAATTTGCCGAAGGCCTGACATAGTGCTTGTTGGGATGCAAGCTAATCATGATGAAATGAATTCTTGATTTCACACATCCCTATCTTGTTAGTTATGTTCTATTGATGAAATACACTGAAGAATTTGATCATCATATTCTTCAAATTGAATGATACACTACTAGGAAAAGGGCTATAGATGATATGGCCACTAATGGCGCACCAGACATGTGGGGCACCATTAGTATATACTTATGGCGCACAATGTGTCGGTGCGCCATTAGTGTACAAATACTAATGGCGCACCAAATATACGGTGCGCCATTAGTAACAACTTTTTTATTAATTTTTACAAACATACTAATGGCGCACAGTGTCGGTGTATTTGGATGGACACCTATGGGATCACAAGAATCCCTACTACGATTGCGGGGCGCGGGGTTGAGAGAAGAGCGGATCTAACGATCAGGACACGGTTCCTTTACCCAGGTTCGGGCCGCAAAGATGCGTAAAACCCTACTCCTGCTTTGGTGGATTATATGTTGGTGTTCTTCAGCTAACGAGGAGCTCCAAAAGAGTCATGAGGGGTTCAAAAAAGGCGAATCCTTCTCCTGGTCGCCTCGGGCCTCCTTTTATAGGGAAAAGGGGTTGCCACCGTGGCACACAGGAGGTGGAAAGGGTACAGTGATGCGAGGTTATCCCTCGCATTACAGGACAAGGTGCATTTAATGCGCCCTGCTTAGGTGTCCTTGCTTTATCGGGGACGAGGGGAGACGCCCGTCTTGTCAATCGCCGCTCCTCCTCGTGTCGACACGCGCCCTGGCCAGCGGTGCCCGAGGTGCCATGTAGGCAGGCATGCAGCTGAGGTGGCGCAACGGCGGGCCTCCATGAAGATCTGTGGGTTGCCACGCAGGAGCCTGTCCAGCTGGTTGGGTCGGCAGCTGCGTGGGTCGGTAGAAACCCAGTTGGTGCGGGCCTGATGGTGGCCCCGTGGGTGTCCTCGGCAAGGGTCTTGCCGGGGCCTCTGCTGTCATCCTCGGCAAGGTGCTTGCCGGGGGCCTTGTGGACCTCCTTGGCTGGGATCCCTCCAAGGGTCGTCGTCTTCTTACCTTGCATCTGATCTTGAAGGTCTTCAAAAAGATCTGCATGCCACCACGGGGATATCTCCCGAATCCTCCCCTCATGGGGGTGGTGGACTCAAGGGTGATTCGCTCCGTAGGCGGGGGGAGGGGGGAGCTGCCGCGGCAAGGGTCTTGCCGAGGCTGCCGGAGCCGGCCCCGGCAAGGATCTTGCTGGGGGTAACTGCTTCGTCCCCTTGCTCTTCGTGGTCTTGTTCTTGGCATCGCTCCAGCCTTCATCAAGCTTCAGTATTGCCCCACCTTGCCTCCCTTGCCATGCTTGGTGCGATGGCGCCGTGGCTCAGACTTCCCGTGCACAGTCATAGGGGTACAAAAAGTGTACCCCTCTTTTTGTACACCGACAGGAGCCCCCGGGCCTGGGCCACACATAAGCGCGACACGTTGTTGGGCCAGGCCTGGAACGGTGCGCGGGCAGGCGGGGTGGTTCTCACCGTGGTAAAATTTCCGCGCGCTGCGCCTCTCACGGCCCGCGCACGCGGCGCGGGGTCGAGGGGCGTGCATGACGTGGGCGGCATGCGTGGGGCGGTTTCCGCACGCATGCGTCACGTCGTAGTAAATGCAAAAGGAGGCGGCCCGCGCCTTCCCCATAAAAAGGAATAACCGCGAGCGCGCTGCTCACTTCCTCCACTTTCCTCGCGCCCCTTCCAATCTCAGAGCCGCTGCTCCTTTGCTTCCTTCCTCCCGAAGCCTTCGCCGTCATCCGCCACCGTTGCTTCGCCATCCCCTTCCCTCAGTCTTCCCATTCAGCCATCATGGCGTCCAAACCTGCCAAGGGCAAGGGGGCGGCCAAGGGTGCCGGGCCTTCGGCGCCGTTGGAGGGCGTATTCACGGGGGATCGGACGAAGGCCGCTATCTTCATCCCGTCGTCGGTCGACGTCTTCGAGCTCCGAGCCGTCTTCAAACCCCTTTGGGGGGCGGAGACGGGGGATCGGGCGAAGGGCTTGGGCCACCCGTCGACGCACGTCGTTCTGGCCGCCTGCGCTCCGCCCAGCTCAAATCGGTACCCCTTATTCGTCGATTATTTCTCTTGCAGGTTGTGTCCTCCCTTCTCCGACTTCTTCTGTGACATCATGCACACTTTCGGCTTCCGTCTTTTGGATTTCACCCCAAATGCAGTGGCGTGCATGGCCTTCTTCGCGCACCTCTGCGAGGGCTTTGTCGCAGTGCAGCCCAACACGGCGCTCTTCCGCCACTACTTCATCCCTCGGATCCAGCTGGGAGGCTCGGTCTCCGGAGGCATTGCCTGGATTCCGAGACTCAAGGTGGTGTACCCGGAGGGCGCCGTGAAGGAGAGGTGGGACGAATGGCGCGGCCGGTGGTGTTGGATCGAGGAGGACGAGCTACCAACGTTCTGCAAGGTCCGCCGAGTGCCGCCGGTCCGCGACAGCGACTGGAGCAACGTCGACGCCGCCGACGGGAAGCTCGCCGTTGACGTAACTAGGATCACCCGGCTTGTCCAAGCCGGACTCACCTTCGAGATAATCGGGGCAGATTTCATCCGCCGTCGGATCGCTCCGCTGCACCAAAAGGGGAGGCCGGCCTGGCTCTTCAGGAACCCGGCCGACGTCATGCGGCTCTGCACTGGCCTCAAGCACAACTTTATAGTGATGGGACATGCCCATTTCTGTCAACGGCTCTTCCAGCTGGATGTGAGCCACGACGGCGAGGTCGAGCAGACCGGCAAGGCTGCGAAGGCCGCCGCCAAGGCCGGCAAGGCCGTCAAGGGGCAGCTCTTCAAGCTGCCAGCGGGAGTGGTCCCGCTGTGCAACAATTCACGCCAGTCTGAAATCGTTGCCATGATGCCGGAATGTAGCGCGCATGGCCCCGCCCCGAGCTGGCAGGAGCCGGAGGACGAGGTCGTGCAGCAGTTCTTTGATTCCCTGGTCGAGGTGTGCGTCAATCCCGATGCCGAGCGGTTCTCGTCAGGGACACCACCACGGAGGAGCTGGACTACATCGCCGCCAGGGCGAAGGAGGCACAGCTCATCAAGGAGGCCGGCAGCGCCGGAGGTATGGAGGACCAGGACGCCGCGGCTGCGGAGGAGGAGTTCGCCCAGTGGGCAGCGGCTGCCGGAGAAGCTAGCAGCGCCAACACCGGGGCCCCATTGGTTGAGGACGCGGCCGACGAGTCGTCGTCGTCGGAGGATGTGGCGGCTGGCTCGGCGCCAATCAGGGGAAGAGGGCGAGTCTTGCGGCGGGCATGCACCGGCGAGCCGGTCCGGCCCGGCAAGGCTGCACAGCCTCAATTGGCCCTGGAGGAGTCCGGGCGCCTCACGAGGGCCACGGCGGCGAAGAAGTCGGCGAAGGTCACCGAGAAGAAGAAAGCGGCAGCTCCCTCTCCGTCGAGGCGCGCACGAACTCCGCTCCCTCCTTCGCCTCCCCTGGCAGACGTTGATTCGGAGGGCGACGCGGAGCTCCCCTTCGACCTCGGGCCCCTCAGCCCGAAGAGGAAGTGGAAGACGGCAGAGGAGGAGGAGATGGACGACGAGTAAGCATTCCTCATCATTACCCCCATCTCTCTTGATCATGCCACTCATCTTAACTTGTCCTTGCTTCTTCAGGGACGCAGAGACGTTGGCCCAGAGGGTGAAGAGGGCCAAGGCTTCAGCGAGCAGCCAGCCGCCGGCTGGGGCTATAGAGACACCACTGGTGGTGTTGAGCAGCTCCGACGGCAGCCCCCAGCACAGCCCCCAGCGTAAGTCCACCAACCATTTCTTGCTCAACATGCAGTAGGCGTCAGATGCTGAAGGCGTCGACCTTGCCGGTTCTGTAGGACGGGAGCAGCAGCAGGAGGAGCCGCGGGGGGCCACTCCCAACACGCCACCCCCACCGACTACGCCGCCACGAGGGGCGTCCCCGGCAAGGGCACCAAGCATGGAGCCCACACGCATGGAGGAGGAGGAGGACTTTGGTGCTGGCGGCCCGCCCCCGGCGTCCAACACCGGCGGGGAGGGAACTTCCGCTGCACAGCCCGGCGCTGGTGAGTTGCCCGCCTTTCGCCTTTGCTTTTTCCTTGTGCTTTTTCTTGACATCATTTCCCCCGTCACGGCCCAGGCTCTCCTCCAAAGGATGTGGAGGATGTGGACGCCGTCATCAAGGAGGTCGCTGAGGAGGCCGCGGCGGAGGCCGATGAGATCGCCGCCGAGGAGGCCGCCGTGGACGAGACTGCCGAGGACGCCGCCAAGGGTGCCGCCGAGGGCGCTGGCTGTGGGACTGCCGGGGAGGCCGGCAAGGCCACAGCCGAGGAGGGGGCGACTGATGACCAGCCCTCTTCCTCCGCGCCCCGGCAAGTATCTGAAGGTGAGCGACAACCTCTTCGTCCACCTTGCCGGGGCGTCAAGCTCCCGTGCGCCCGCCGGGGAGGAAGTTTTTGATGGGGAGGTGTTCACCGCCGCCGGGCTCGAGGTTGTTGAAGAACCGAGCGCCGGCGGGGACGGCTCCCCAGAGGAGCAGCTCTTCCAGGCCATGGGGGCCAACTTCCGGAAGCTCCAGGCACTCTACCGCTCTCGTTTGGACAAGGTTAAGTCCAGAATGGCGACAGTGGACGAGGCGGAGGCGGACTTCCAGGCACGCGTCGCTGAGGCGCAAGCCTGGTTCCACCAGTCCCGCGAGGAGCAGAGGGCCTCCCAGGAAGATCTGGCCCAGCGCAACGTGGAGCTCATCATGAAGATGGCCCTCATCGAGAAGGCCCAGGAAGAGGCGGCGAATTCAGCTGCCGCGGTGGAGGCCGCCCAGAACCAGCATCAAGCCGCCCTCGATTCCCAGGAGGAAGACCTCTCCGCACATGAGGCGAAGCTTGCCGCGACACTCTGCGGCAAGGATGAGGAGCTTGAGGCTCTTGTCGAGCGGCGGACTCACGAGCTGGGGCAGAGGCACAAGGAGGCGCTCGTTGCCCAGGCTCTGGCTCACGCCGGCAAGATACAAGAGCTGGAAGTGGAACGGGATGGGCTGAAGGAGCAGGCCCTCAGGCTGTCTGACGAGAAGACCAGGCTCAACCGTGCCTTGACAGAGGCACAGGGAGTGGTCATCAGCAAGACTGGGGAGCTCTCCCAGGCGCAAAGCTCCATCAGAGATCTCAAGCTGAGGCTAGAGAATCTCGAGAAGACGTTGGCTGAGAGCTCTGCTCGGGAGGGGGCCTTGGCTAAGAGCCTGAAGGAGGAGAAGCAGCTGCGGGCAGATGAGGGCGCCTCCCACCAAGAATACGTGGTGGAGGAGAACAGGTGGATCAGCCGGCTGGAGGACATCGCCGGCAGGGTTACCTCACAGTTGGCCCTCATGGGGATGCCGAACGTGAGGTATGCCCCTGAATGGAGCGGGCCCGTCAACGCCAAGCTGACCCTGTTCTTCGAGGGCGTCCTCAGCGCCTTGACTGATCTTCACTCCAACAGAACGGCCACGCTCACCGGGGAGGCCCGGCGGCTCTGTCGGGGAGTCATGACCAAGTTCCTCACCAAGGTGGCGTTCTGGAACCCCGTCCTCGACTTTGAAGGCACGATGGACAGCTTGCCGGAGGATGCCAACCTCACGGCGCTCAAGGAGCGCATCAAGCCTGTCGTCAGCCGCATCGACGAAATCAAGAGGGTGGAGGGCCAGCGCCGGGATTAGATATCCCGTTCTCCTTTGCCGCTGCGAGTTCATGCCCAAGACAAATTTTATCTTTAGTTAGAACCGCAGCGATGGCATGATGTAATATAACTTCGAAATATCTTCAGAATCATGCATGTTATTTCCTGTTTGCTGCCTCCCTATGTTTCCACCCTACGTTAACTGGGTAGGCTTGCCGGCGCGAAATACCCAAAGCGGCGTCTTGGGGACGGGTCCCCATTGGCCTGTCGGGTGAGCGTGCTGCCGGGTTTGTCCCCTTGCCGCTCTCAACGCGGCCACTCGAACTATCGAGTTTGACTCGAGTCAGAGTCGAGGACCTTGTTAATTGCGGAAGGGTCTGCCACCTTCCCGCTCTCAACGCAGCCGCTCGAACTGTCGAGTTTGACTCGAGTCAGAGTCGAGAGCTTTGTCAGTTGCGGAAGGCTACCCTACCGTTTCGACGCAGCCGTTTGAACTATTGAGCTGACTCGAAACAGAACAAGGCGTTGTTGATCGGGAAGGGCCCCATCCGCGTGCAGGTTTCTCTTTGCACAAGGAATGACAGCTCCGAGGATAATAACTTTAAATGATAGGATAGAAATATCTACTGCTCGATGTAACTTAGCTTTTTATTTGCAGCCGCTCGAAAGCAAATCTCCTGGCTTCCTCAAAGGGCCATGAAGACGAGAGAGCATCGGGCCGATCACCAGAGCCGATTCCCACAACTGCGCGCACCCCCTACCTGGCGCGCCAAAGATGTCGGTGTATTTGGATCGACACCTATGGGATCACAAGAATCCCTACTACGGTTGCGGGGCACGGGGTTGAGAGAAGAGCGGATCTAACGATCAGGACACGGTTCCTTTACCCAGGTTCGGGCCGCAAAGATGCGTAAAACCCTACTCCTGCTTTGGTGGATTATATGTTGGTGTTCTTCAGCTAACGAGGAGCTCCAAAAGAGTCGTGAGGGGTTCCGAAAAGCCGAATCCTTCTCCTGGTCGCCTCGGGCCTCCTTTTATAGGGAAAAGGGGTTTCCACAGTGGCACACAAGAGGTGGAAAGGGTACAGTGATGCGAGGTTATCCCTCGCATTACATGACAAGGTGCATTTAATGCGCCCTGCTTAGGTGTTCTTGCTTTATCGGGGACAAGGGGAGACACCCGTCTTGTCCGTCGCCGCTCCTCCTCGTGTCGACACGCGCCCTGGCCAGCGGTGCCCGAGGTGCCATGTAGGCAGGCAGGCAGCTGAGGTGGCGCAACGGCGGGCCTCCATGAAGATCTGTGGGTTGCCACGCAGGAGCCTGTCCAGCTGGTTGGGTCGGCAGCTGCGTGGGTTGGTAGAAACCCAGTTGGTGCGGGCCTGATGGTGGCCCCGTGGGTGTCCTCGGCAAGGGCCTTGCCGGGGCCCCGTCAAGGGTCTTGCCGTGGCGCCTGCTGTCATCCCCGGCAAGGTGCTTGCCGGGGGCCTTGTGGACCTCCTTGGCTGGGATCCCGCCAAGGGTCGTCGTCTTCTTACCTTGCATCTGATCTTGAAGGTCTTCACAAAGATCTGCATGCCACCACGGGGATATCTCCCGAATCCTCCCCCCATGGGGGTGGTGGACTCAAGGGTGATTCGCTCCGTAGGCGGGGGGCGAGCTGCC
>LR738712.1:329454989-329470331 GCA_902687465.1 Secale cereale
AGCGCCGCGCCGCCGCCCCCGCGCCACCCCTGCTGAGCCGAGCGCCGCGCCGCCGACGCCCTCGACGCCCGCGCCCCCGACGCCCCGGATGCCCGGAGCTACGCAGCTGCCGCCCGCGCCCCCGACGCCCCGGCCTCGACGCCCGCGCCCCCAACGCCCCGGCCTCCCCCGACTCTGCAGCAACGCCGCCGCGCGGAGCTACGCCGGCGACCACTCCATACGCAGGTAGCCATCACTCCTCCCTCCTTCCTCTCTAATCACCACCACAAAGTAATTTTTTTTGTATTTCTTCCATTTTCGTTGAAGTACGCGGTTGAGATCAAAATTTAGGTCACTTGGATCAAAATTTAGGTCACTTGGATCAAAATTTGATTAGCCCGGTTGCTTAAACTAGCTCCTGCTCTTCCCCCTACCTATTCTACGTGAGAGTGGAAATCTGCTGTTTCCTGATTATTGTTCTCATGAAGATGATGATATACTGATATACCTTTAAGATTCGAGCTTGCTCTTCAATGGTAGTCCCTGTTTGATTAATGGGTCATTTGATGATATATAATTGATGATATACTGTTAAGAGCTGATCGGACTTGCCGTTAATATGCCTGTGTGGGTTTCACCATTCTGCCTGCAGGATACTCCCTCCGTCTGAAAATAAGTGTCGCTGTCTGTATGATCCAAGTATCGGAGCTGTTTTGACAATGCAGCTTCTTTATGTGTTTAGTTGTCCCGAACTCCTGCCCCAGCATGTTATGCTGTCCATGATGTACTAGAAAATATTGTCCTATGTCAGTAAATTTGTATGGATGAACATAGTGGTAATACTGCCAGGCACAATACTGTCTGCTACAATATGATGGCAAAATTGCAACTGGTTACTAGTTCTCTGCACTTTTAAGAAGTTGGTCATCACATGTTACTGTTTCAAGTTTGAAACAACTGAAATATGTCCACATATCCTTGTAAGGGATGGCTAGGCATAGATTAAACTTACTGTATTTCCAAACATTGCTTATTAGATGCCATGCCCTAATTTTTTGTTGGTGTTTTAGGATAAAGATCTTACACTTTTTGAACTCGTTTAAAATGAGTTTATAGAGAGGATAGTAATCAGATTGTGAGGTTCTGCTGAAAGTCACAAGCGCTTCAAGTTTGTATGCTGTAGCAATGTTGAAACTTAAAAAGCTCAAATACTAACCTGATTAGGAATTTTGAAACTAATTGTGTCCCCTGAAATTGAAAAAAAAGGGTGAAAAGCAATTGATTTTACCCAAAATCAAGACGGGTAAAGAAAGATGGGAGAGTTACTGGAACATGGGACCCATGGGTTGACTTAGACTATGCTAAAAGAGGCTCACGTGTCACCCTTTTAAACGAGTAATTTGCTAGAAATGCTTGAAATCAGACGACATCTAGTAATTTACTAGAGATGTTATTTCAGTCATGTTTTATTGGCTACTTACAGTATTGTATTTCGGTGCAAGTAGTATTTGTTTTATTGGCTACTTACAGTATTGTATTTCGGCGCCGCTTACAGTATTGTATTTGCTAGAGATGTTTTTTCAGTGATGTTTTATTACCACACCCACACTTACTAGTTTCAGTAGTTAGACTAGTTAGACTAGTTTCAGTAGTTTCAGTAGTTTCAGTAGTTAGACTAGTTTCAGTAACTTGTACTCTGAAAAACACATGAAAAACTTGTTGCTGTTAATTTTTCTGCTAAGCCATAGTTTAAAATTTTCTACTAGGCAAACTGTTGTTTCTTGGAGTAATTGACATGATGAACTTGCTGTTAATAAAAAAGCATTGTTGTGATATTATATTTAAAAAAACACTGTTGTGATAGTAAAACTCTAGTATGAAAAGCAACCAAGAACAAATGCAGGTCCAGGCCACCAAACTCTAGTATGATGAGGTTTGTATGGTGGCTCTAGTAATAAAACTGTAGATATCTAGTGACGATGGTATGTAGCAGAACTAGTGCAAACGTGTTGACAATGTTAGTCCTAATGAGCCTAGGATGGTGCCACAGCTTGCTTGTCTAGGTACATATTTTTAATTTATAAAGTTTAATCTCTTTGAAACATAGGAAATGTCGTCTTCCGACGACGATAGGATCCCGGAGTGCTCCTGGTGCGGTGACGACCGGGGTCTGTGCGCCAGGCCTCACCTGGTAGACGTCGTTACTTCAGTATTAAGCTCGACGAGACCTTCGATGTCGAAACGGTACGCAATGACAAGTCTTGTTTCGTAATTAATTAAGCACGATTTCTAGCTACTTCAACGTGTAAGTAATTAATTTTCTTCTTTTACATGCAACTACTTTATCCCGTGTCATGCAAGACGTTATGTCTTGGAGAGGATGGGATTTGAAGATCATGAAACTACGGAGACAAAGCAAATTCAACTAAGGACCATGCATAATGTTGATTTAGAAGTGGATTTGTACAATTCAGATAACGTAACCACTTTTGGTTGCAAGAATTGGGAATCATTTTGCAAGATATATGGTTTTTATGAGGGTATCCTTCTCACCATGGATCTTGGTAATCCGGATTCTATCGCCGAAGACGATTTGGACATTTGGGTCCTTGTTGACGATATGATTCCAATTCTACCGAGAAGTGAGTTTATCAAACATAGTTATTTAGTAATTTATATTGTTTATTTCAAAATAGTTGACAACTTATTTCCATTGATAGGTTATTTTGATTATTCAAATAAGGTGAGGATGATGCTAGACAGAACCTACTACACCCCTGGCTCAGAATGTACTTATAAGGACAAAGAGCAGATCATCTTCTTTTATTCCATTCTTGTGGATTACATTCAATATCGTAATATTGATCCACAGTATAGTCAATACGTCCCACTAGTGCACGTCTTGAACTACGTTAATATCAATGGAGATACCATGGTAAGATTTTTTTACTATTACGACATTCGTGCATGTTTTGCATTAGTTCTTCTCGAACTGAACTACAATGCTAACTACGAAGTCTTACTATGTTTTGCAACAGATTCTCCCTAGTGACTGTGTGCCTCCTGTCATGTTTCAATCTGGTCAACTACAAGTTTTAAACATTCTGCCAGGTGAACCTACAAATCACACGTGTCCATATCGGATTTCTTCTAAAAATGAAGGAATGAGAATCAAAGAATGGCGAAAAATAACGAAAACTCGTAAGGAGGTACTTGGAAGCAATAGAGTGAGAAGGGCAAGAAATGGAGACAAGATAATCTGCGTTCTCCATAATGGCCCTTTAAATCTAATTGATTTAGAGACAAATGCCATCTTGTTTTATGCCATTTTATCTTAGAAAATTGCTACGTAGTAGAAGTTGTATGGTCGATAATGATGTGTAAGACTTATTATTTAATACCAATGTTGAGTTTTTATTATTATTATAATCGATGATGCATGATGCTAAGTTGTTCTATGAGCTATTATATACTCCCTCCGTTCCGATTTACTCGTCGTGGTTTTAGTTCAAATTTGAACTAAAACCACGACGAGTAAATCGGAACGGAGGGAGTAGATTCTAATAGTTTCGATGTGCGTACCATATATGTTGGCTCCATGAGAAATTATATTTATATATATGCATAACCTGTGCAAAAAACAGCAAATTAAAAAATAAAAAAACCTAATATTCATACTAATGGCGCATCACAATAGAGTGCGCCATTAGTATGCCAAAGCACCTGGCTACACATGGCCCCTGGGAGGCATACTAATGGCGCACTACTGTGCATACTAATGGCGCATCTGCGGTGCGCCATTAGTAAAATATACTAATGGCGTGCTAGTAATGGCGCACCCCTAATGCGCCATTAATAGCCAAATTAGGTGCGCCATTAATAGGCCTTTTCCTAGTAGTGCTAAAGATCCTGAACTACATACGAGGCAAACATAACCCCACCGTGTTCTCTTCTCAAAGTGAAAAGAGACAGTCACGGTTACTCACACAGTTGTGTGTTTTACTTCGGATCCTCTGTCAAGTTTTCTACAACCGGACATTAACAAATTCCAATCTGCCACATAACCGCGGGCACGGCTTTCGAAAGATTATAACCCTGCAGGGGTGTCCCAACTTAGCCCATCACAAGATCTCACGATTAGCTGAAGTGATAAATATAATATCATCACCCCTTATCTTAGGGAAATCCGATCAGGCTCGGCATCCCGGTGCACAAGACATTTCGACAATGGTAAAACAAGTCCAGCAAGACCTCCCGGTGTGTCGACACCCTGATAGTAGCCGCACGTATCTCGTCTCAGGCCACATCCGGATAGGTGATCCTACGGGAGCCAATCCTCGAGTTTCCCCGTGGTGGCCCCGCAGTCTCCCCGTTTGGGACCCACACCATCAGCACTGGCCCCCCCTGCTATGTAGAAAGAATCCTCGGGTAGCGCTAAATCCCTATGCAATTTAATTAATTAATTAAGTTGTTATTATGAGCAAATTAAAACCAATGTTGGGCCTTGCTGGAGGAGTTTTATTCAAAGTCGAACTGTCAAGGGGTCCCCATCCACCCATCGTGTAAGGAACGCAAAATCAAGGAACATAATGCCGGTTTATCGGCGCCTAAGGTGGCATGAGTGGAACAAAACATCGAGCAAAAGGCCAAGACTTCCACCCATGCCCAGTATATAGGTGTGTTAATAATAATAATAGATATTGTGATATTCCAACAACAAGTTCCCTCCTGGAACGAACTTCATCTTCACCTGCAACTAACAACGCTATAAGAGGGGCTGAGCAAGCGGGTAACATAGCCAAACAGTGGTTTTGCTAGGAAGGTGTCAACGGTTAGAGGTTTCATGGCAACAAGGAGAGGCTGACATAAAAGATGGGTAGCGCGACATGTAACGATAGCATCGAGACAACTAAGCAAGGCAATGGTAGTAAGGGTATCCACGGGTATGATCATCTTGCCTAGGATTCCGCAATGAAGAAGAACGGGTCCATGAAGTAGACGGAGCAACATAGTCGAGCGAATCCTCACAACTCCGGAACGAAACCGAAGCTAACAAGAGAAGCAACCGGAAAGAAGCAAACAACACTGTAAACACACAAGTATAACATAGCATACGATGCACATCCAAGTATGATGCATGTCCGGTTTAAAAATGCATGGCATGGCAATGAGCACAAACAAAACTACAAGTTAAGTGGAGCTCAATATGCAACGAGTTGCATATTGACGAAACACCACATGTTATTTATTTAGTTGACTCTCGTTATTTAGAAGACAAGATTAAATGTTTTTAACATAGCAAGAGGCGAAGCAAAAACAAACTACCTATTTAGACATTTTAAATGAGGCCGGAAATAACAACAACAATTCCGGAAAACCCCATATGCATGTTTAGCAATTTTAAACAAACAACAATTCACACATATAAATGTTGTTAACATGATGCGGATGACATGATCAAGTTTTATGCAATTTTTTTATTAAAAGGGAACATGAAGAGATATGAAGTATTTGTCACCGTGGTGGAAGGAAAGGGTGCCACGGCAACGATCCGAAAATACTGCAACGGCAACAACTCGGTTCCGGTAACTCGTTGAGAGTCCGGTGCAAAAGAAAGGTGGCGTGAGCGAGTCGAACAAGATAAAAGGTGGGGTGATCCCGTCACCAGGTTCCCACGAGTCGGTGACGAGGCAACCGAGGAGCATGTCAAAAGACGAAACGGGCACGGTGCACACAAGGGAAACATCCCATACAACACATGCATTCATCCACGGGCATCGTCTCGGGGTTATACCTTCGGAACGTTCGTTCTTGGAGTGGTTCGAGTCGTCGAGGGACGTAGGGGAAGTAGTCATTCTCGCGAGTCGTGGTACATGTTTGTAGAGGGAAGTAGGCGTTCACGTTGGGAGAGGTACACGCGGTCTTCGGCGATGGTAGTTGTACTCGTTCGTAGAGGTACACATTCGCGACATCGGACGTAGAGGTACTTGACGCGTCGTCTTGTGTAGTCGTTCCCGTTTCGTAGATGTTCATGTCATCGGTAGGGGTACTTGGGGTCTTCGGACTTGCCGGTCTCGGGACTTGGCGACGGTAGTGGTACACTTGTCGACGAGGTACTGGCGTCTTGGCGAATCTGGAGACGCGGTAGAGGTACTTGACGTGTCGCCGGTTAGTCGATCTCGGAGGTCTTGGCGGTGTAGATGTACACGTCATCAAGGAACTTCCTGCATCCAGTCTCCGGGGCCGTTGTGGTACTTGGCGCTCGTTGAGTAGCAGCAGGACGAAGTGGTTGCCGTTGGTCTTGGCATGCAACAGGGAGGCGGAGTCCTCTAGGGCGATTGAGGCGACAAGGGGAATGGGAGAGGCACAAGGCGGCGACCTCCTGGAAACCCGTGGCAGCGGCTCATGCTGGACTCCGGCGAGGACGACCGGAGCAGAGGTGGTCGGCGGGCGCGACGCAGCTCAACAGCGGCGAGGCGGCAGTGGAATCCGGGCGGCAGCAGCGAAGGCGATGGTGATCGGATCCCGGTGTGGAGCTTGACTGGAGCGCGACTTGCTGTGGTGCTGACGAGGGGATGGCGAGGACGGAGCGCGACCGCTGCGGCCTGGAGACGGAGGAGGCCGGAGGGAAGGAAGAGGCCATGGCGCGCGGCGCTCGGCCTGGCGATGCGGGGCGGCTCGCGGGGCCTCGACGAGGGCAGAGGAGGTAGGGGAATGGGAGATCGGGCGCTGGTGAGAGATGAGGACGAGCGAGGGAGAGGTGCGGCGGGCTAGGGGGTCGAGGAAGGAGCGAGGGGTCGGGGGAGAGTCGCTGGCTCGGGCTAGGGTTAGAGCTGGAGACTGGGCCTTGAGCCAAAAGGCTGGTTGGGGAAAGAAAGGGCCAGCTGGGAGGATTGGCCACTGGGCTGGTTTCTCTCCTAATAAAAGAGAGAAAAGAAGAAGAAAAAGAAAATAGAGAAGAAAAAAAAGGAAAAGAAAGAGGGGGTTAGGAGTAGAGTTTGGGCAAGAGGTTATTTTTCCTGGACTCGCAAAAATGTCCACGGTCCACGAAAAATAGGAGAGGCAAGAAAAGAGAAAGAGAAGGCATGGGGAAATGGAAGTGTGTTGGTTAATTCCAAACAAATGGAATATTTATAATATAGCTCCCTAAATATTGGGAGGATATGTTATAACGAGAAGTCACACTTCCCTCGATTTAAATGGACCGAAGGTCCACTCGATTTATTTAAGTTGAGATGCAAAAGATTAAAGACATGATGGCATGATGACATGATGCAATGCAAAAAAATAAATAACACAAGCACCAAAGAAACACACGGGAGAACCCGGAACATCTGGAATCTCTGGAATCTTCTGGGACGTCGGTCTTCGGGCGTCACAACTCTCCCACACTAACAGAGGATCTCGACCCGAGATCCTAGAGATAGCACCGGTAAAAAAACGGAATAGGAAGAGGTAAAACAAAGTTGCTTCTTTGACAGACGAGTGAAACCACGAACCTGAGAGGTTGATCAATCTTGAAAGAAAGAATGCAACGGAGATGAACGAATATGAAAACTCCGTTAGAAAAGAGGAACAAGGAGCATTATGAGAACCTTGTAGGTTGAAAGACATGAAACGAGAGCTTACGAACCAAAAGAATATGAAACCGCAATGGTATAGCCAAGGAATAAGAATGACAGAATTTGGACATCACTGCGACTGAAAATGTAGGAATTGAACATGAACTTGCCATGTTGGGATGATACTTGATGAAATCAACAGCATATTGCCTCCGAAACAATTGAAAGAATGGCACAAGGGGTAAGAAGGATTCAGACATCATTCCGGTTGAAAAGAGAGGCAAAACTAGATAAATGACGGAACTGAATGAAGAATACAACACTCCGGTTAAATGATAAGCAACGGAAAAACATGATCTTGATAAGACAAGATGATGGTTCGAAGAGAGCAATATCACAAAGCCTCCGGAACGAATAATGGAGTGAAAAGATCGAAGAAGAATAACATCTTCAACTAGAAATGATTTTGAAGGCATCCTTACGAAGAAGGGTTGAACGGAGTTGTTGGAAAAAATCAACAGCAAAAGAATAAGCTTGAAGTGGGCTTATAGAATTCATCTCAAACTTAAGAGGTGATAACCAGCCACTTACGAAATCATTTGATTGGATTGAGATCAACAAGGAGATGAAAAACTTATTTCACGGAGAGGATAATTAAGAACTTGGGTCATTTATAAGCACCATAATAGCAACAATTCTTAGGGAAAGCTTTTAGGTGAATTATAACCCAAGATGACTACAACGAATAGATTGAAGGGTTGGAAAGATCTCCTGAACAAGGAAAATGATGGTTTTAAATATCTCATTCTTGATAACTCGTGAATCATAAAACATGAAGGAATTGTCAAGAATGACATAACACCATCTCAAACAATAAGGTAGAAAGAATTGCACTTGGAAAGCATGATGAAGAATGCTTGAGCTCCAACAAGAATCTTGATGAAAACTTCGAGGATGAATTAATTGATGATGAACCACCATGGAAACTCCAGTAATGAAAGCATGAGAAGTGAAAGACGAAAAGAATAAGATTCAAGGCCTGCGATGAATTAGATGGAGATTTGGAATGGTATCATTGAAATAACTTGAAGCTCCGGAAAACAAGATGAACAACTTAGAACCGAGAATATGATATAATGAACAAGCTCCGGAAAAAGAGATTAATCACTTCGAGGAAATAAGAATAAGATTTACTGTATGCTTATCCTTCATCAAATTAAATTGATGACAAGCAATGGATTTGGCCTACTAATTATTCTTCTTGAAAAGGATTGGAGGGAGATATAGCCAAACTTGAGAATAACCTTGAATGACTCACCGGTAGGATTATGAAAAGAACAAATGGATTGATACGATAACAACGAAAGAGTAATCTTGAATGAACCGCCGTAAGAATATGGAGACGGACGAAGAGGCATCAATGAAGAATAGTTGGAGGACGAAGTTGAAAACTGAGAACGAAGAAATATTCTGAAATGATGGCCTTCGGAGGAACACAATGGAAAGAATTCGTGAAATTCTTAGGATGGGTATGAAAATAATTCCTCACAATCGAAACAATAATGAGGATGGCATGAAGCTAGAACCACGAATCTTCAAGAGAACGGGCCAAGATTTAAGAGAACTCTTCTTCGGTCTCCAAATGTTGAGAATGAAGACGAGAAATGCCATGAAGAATTTCGAGATACTCCGGAATGAAGAATTAAAAATGTTGAAACAACGATGAAAAGAATTGAAAGCGATCTTGGAGAAGTCATATGACTGATGGAATCCATACTTACGTCACAATTTGAAAGAATTTGAGTATAACTCCAGAAAAAATAGAAGAGTTAGGTAAGATCCTGGGAAAAGACCTGTGGGTTAGGGCCCACTCAAGAAAATCACCGTTGGAAATGATTGCTTAATAGATATTGCACCGGTTGAATTAAATGGCTGAATAAGATTATAATCCTCAAAATAGTTTGAACGGATTAAGAATGGAATTATGAATCTTCAGCACTCCGGATATGAATAGCAAGAGGAGAATGATTAATTGGTGCACCGGAATAAGAAAGCATTGTGAAAAGAGGAAAAGGATAAGATCAACACCGAAATCTTGAATTACATCCACTGGCAGAATTTGAGAACAAAAGAGTGATGAACTTGGAGTTTCCTGAGCATCCTCCTGAGAATCATCGGATAAGAACATTGAAGGAAAATAATGAAGAAATATCACATGAATAAAATGGATACTTGATCAAGGACTCTGGCTCCGAGAACAAGAAGGGTGGGAAGGTGGGGAAAACAAAGACAACTTGGGATGAATGAAACAGACAAATCGTCAGATTTCTCAACGGCGTCCGTATGGAATAACTTGAAGAGAAGGCACACCGGTTGAAAAGGATTAACATGAAAATCTCAATGGTTAATAAGAATTAGCACTCCCATAGAAATAGGAGAACACCGATTAGGAAGGTATGGAATCAACACTTCACATCGAAGCAACTCGAATACCAGAATCAAAACAAAAACAAATGATAGATATGTTGCAACGAATCTTCACAATATCATTCGAACAGAGAATTGAACGAATGAATTCCGCAGGTACAACAACTTGTCGAGAAGCCACTTGGGAGAACAAAAGGTAAAAAAAAACAAGAAGGAGCAGAAGAACAAATACAAGATAGAAGCTTCATTCGACATATTCGTCCTGAAAGCTCATGGAACGTGTTACAAAAGGGTTTTGCAATCCCCGGATCAGCATAGCCAAGGACCCTTTAAGATGCAACTCCCGATCGGAACAAACGCCCATAAACCACTTCACTCAATGTAGAACCCCGAACTTCATATCATGCACTCGTTGGAAGAATGCCTACGAGCTACTAGAATAACCAACCTATTAATTTCCGAAAGTTTCCAGTTATGCAATCAGGTGTTGGGGATACAGGGGAAGCACCGCGCACTCAACTCTAATCCTACATCCAGCTGTATCCATCCTTCAACACATAACCAGTTGTTTTCGGAAACCGTTTACCTCGGACCTTCGAAACGCATCCACTATACAAGCTATGACAATACTCCCGAACTACCTCCCCAGTACTGGGTGATGTCGGGGTTATCTTGCCACTAACCGCATAGGAGAGTTTTCGAAGTCGGCCGTCTTAAGTATTCCAGAACTGATGCGATATATTTGTGACGACAACACCTCGGAGCTCAACTCCCCGGGACACTGCCACAACCCCTAATGTCAGGAGGCATCGAGAACAATATTCTCGTCACAAGGACATCGAAACAATCCAACAATACTAGCGAGATTACTAAAAAAAATTTGGTGAATTTTTTAGAGTAGAAGAGACAAGAGTTATCGTCAGGAGTCCTCACCAGAGTGAAAAGAGATGAGGAGCAAAAGAATTCCTACTCTCCGATATAAATAGAGGACTCAAAACATTTTAAGTGTGTGCCTAGACTCAACCGTCAACGATTCGATCAATCAGTGGGGGCTCCTAGGTCGGAGAAGGCTCTGATTACCAACTTGTAATGCCCAGGATGGGACTATACCTCCTACGTGTCGAGGCACGACTTAAAGGTATAAGCCCATTCTGGAATGATCTCAAGTTTGGTATCTTTGCACGACTCGTGTAAAAGAGGGATTAAATTGCAAAAGGAGATAGTTGGCTTACACTCGCCACTTCATAGAAGCAAAACATCATTCAAAACATCACAACGCGACTACGGGTGAAGATCCAAAATAAAGATACCAAAAACATAAAGCCACAGGACCGAAACGCCCCTAGTAGAAACCACTACTGATCGTCGAAAACGTCACAAGCATACAGCCACTTTCTTCATCGAGCTCCCAGTGAAGTACTTGAACCAGGTCCTGCATCATACACGGCTGAACCTGCATCTGGTGTTGTAGTATCTGTGAGCCACGAGGACTCAGCAATCCCATAACCATGGGTATCAAGACTAGCAAAGCTTTATGGGAAGGAAAAGGGGTAGTGGTGAGGTTGCAGCAGCGGCTAAGCATAATATGTTGGCTAACTTACGAGTACAAGAATAAGATGAGCATCTACGCAAACGGTCGCAAACTAGTAGTGATCGCTAAAGATCCTGAACTACATACGAGGCAAACATAACCCCACCGTGTTCTCTTCTCAAAGTGAAAAGAGACAGTCACGGTTACTCACACAGTTGTGTGTTTTACTTCGGATCCTCTGTCAAGTTTTCTACAACCGGACATTAAAAAATTCCAATCTGCCACATAACCGCGGGCACGGCTTTCGAAAGATTATAACCTTGCAGGGGTGTCCCAACTTAGCCCATCACAAGCTCTCACGATTAGCTGAAGTGATAAATATAATATCATCACCCCTTATCTTAGGGAAATCCGATCAGGCTCGGCATCCCGGTGCACAAGACATTTCGACAATGGTAAAACAAGTCCAGCAAGACCTCCCGGTGTGTCGACACCCTGATAGTAGCCGCGCGTATCTCGTCTCAGGTCACATCCGGATAGGTGATCCTACAGGAGCCAATCCTCGAGTTACCCCGTGGTGGCCCCGCAGTCTCCCCTTTTGGGACCAACACCATCAGCACTGCCCCCCCCTGCTATGTAGAAAGAATCCTCGGGTAGCGCTAACTCCCTATGCAATCTAATTAATTAATTAAGTTGTTATTATGAGCAAATTAAAACGAATGTTGGGCCTTGCTGGAGGAGTTTTATTCAAAGTCGAACTGTCAAGGGGTCCCCATCCACCCATCGTGTAAGGAACGCAAAATCAAGGAACATAATGTCGGTTTATCGGCGCCTAAGGTGGCATGAGTGGAACAAAACTCCGAGCAAAAGGCCAAGCCTTCCACCCATGCCTAGTATATAGGTGTGTTAATAATAATAATAGATATTGTGATATTCCAACAACAAGTTCCCTCCTGGAACGAACTTCATCTTCACCTGCAACTAACAACGCTATAAGAGGGGCTGAGCAAGCTGGTAACATAGCCAAACAGTGGTTTTGCTAGGAAGGTGTCGAAGGTTAGAGGTTTCATGGCAACAAGGAGAGGCTGACATAAAAGATGGGTAGCGCGACATGTAACGATAGCATCGAGACAACTAAGCATGGCAATGGTAGTAAGGGTATCCAAGGGTATGATCATCTTGCCTGGGATTCCGCAATGAAGAAGAACGGGTCCATGAAGTAGACGGAGCAACATAGTCGAGCGAATCCTCACAACTCCGGGACGAAACCGAAGCTAACAAGAGAAGCAACAGGAAAGAAGCAAACAA
Organism: Secale cereale; assembly: GCA_902687465.1. NCBI lineage: Eukaryota > Viridiplantae > Streptophyta > Magnoliopsida > Poales > Poaceae > Secale > Secale cereale. The sequence goes on from LR738712.1 coordinate 329,467,797, forward strand.
CACTGTCAACACACAAGTATAACATAGCATACGATGCACATCCAAGTATGATGCATGTCCGGTTTAAAAATGCATGGCATGGCAATGAGCACAAACAAAACTACAAGTTAAGTGGAGCTCAATATGCAACGAGTTGCATATTGACGAAACACCACATGTTATTTATTTAGTTGACTCTCGTTATTTACAAGACAAGATTAAATGTTTTTAACATAGCAAGAGGTGAAGCAAAAACAAACTACCTATTTAGACATTTTAAATGAGGCCGGAAATAACAACAACAATTTCGGAAAACCCCATATGCATGTTTAGCAATTTTAAGCAAACAACAATTCACACATATAAATGTTGTTAACATGATGCGGATGACATGATCAAGTTTTATGCAATTTTTTTTATTAAAAGGGAACATGAAGAGATATGAAGTATTTGTCACCGTGGTGGAAGGAAAGGGTGCCACGGCAACGATCCGAAAATACTGCAACGGCAACAACTCGGTTCCGGTAACTCGTTGAGAGTCCGGTGCAAAAGAAAGGTGGCGTGAGCGAGTCGAACAAGATGAAAGGTGGGGTGATCCCGTCACTGGGTTCCCACGAGTCGGCGACGAGGCAACCGAGGAGCATGTCAAAAGACGAAACGGGCACAGTGCACACAAGGGAAACATCCCATACAACACATGCGTTCATCCACGGGCATCGTCTCGTTGTTATACCTTCGGAACGTTCGTTCTCGGAGGGGTTCGAGTCGTCGAGGGACGTAGGGGAAGTAGTTGTTCTCGCGAGTCGTGGTACACGTTTGTAGAGGGAAGTAGGCGTTCATGTTCGGAGAGGTACACGCGGTCTTCGGCGACGGTAGTTGTACTCGTTCGTAGAGGTACACATTCGCGGCATCGGACGTAGGGGTACTTGACGCGTCGTCTTGTGTAGTCGTTCCCGTTTCGTAGATGTTCATGTCATCGGTAGGGGTACTTGGGGTCTTCAGACTTGCCGGTCACGGGACTTGGCGACGGTAGTGGTACACTTGTCTTCGTGGTACTTGGCGTCTTGGCGAATCCGGAGACGCGGTAGAGGTACTTGACGTGTCGCCGTTTAGTCGATCTCGGAGGTCTTGGCGGTGTAGATGTACACGTCATCAAGGAACTTCCTGCATCCAGTCTCTGGGGCCGTTGTGGTACTTGGCGCTCGTTGAGTAGCAGCAGGACGAAGTGGTTGCCGTTGGTCTTGGCATGCAACAGGGAGGCGGAGTCCTCTAGGGCGATTGAGGCGACGAGGGGAAGGGGAGAGGCACGAGGCGGCGACCTCCTGGAGACCCGTGGCAGCGGCTCATGCTGGACTCCGGCGAGGACGACTGGAGCAGAGGTGGTCGGAGGGCGCGACGCAGCTCAACGGCGGCGAGGCGGCAGTGGAATCCGGGCGGCAGCAACGAAGGCGATGGTGACCGGATCCCGGTGCGGAGCTTGACTGGAGCGCGACTTGATGTGGTGCTGACGAGGGGATGGCGAGGACGGAGCGCGACCGCTGTGGCTTGGAGACGGAGGAGGCCGGAGGGAAGGAAGAGGCCATGGCGCGAGGCGCTGGAGAGGCCACGGCGCGCGGCGCTCGGCCTGGCGATGTGGGGCGGCTCGCGGGGCCTCGACGAGGGCAGGGGAGGCAGGGGAATGGGAGATCGGGCGCTGACGAGAGATGGGGACGAGCGAGGGGAGAGGTGCGGCGGGCTGGGGTTCGAGGAAGGAGCGAGGGGTCAGGGGAGAGTCGCTGGCTCGGGCTAGGGTTAGAGCTGGAGACTGGGCCTTGGGCCAAAAGGCTGGTTGGGGAAAGTAAGGGCCGGCTGGGAGGATTGGCCACTGGACTGGTTTCTCTCCTAATAAAAGAGAGAAAAGAAGAAGAAAAAGAAAATAGAGAAGAAAAAAAAGGAAAAGAAAGAGGGGGTTAGGAGTAGAGTTTGGGCAAGAGGTTATTTTTCCTAGACTCGCAAAAATGTCCACGGTCCACGAAAAATTGGAGAGGCAAGAAAAGAGAAAGAGAAGGCATGGGGAAATATGCAAGTGTGTTGGTTAATTCCAAACAAATGGAATATTTATAATATAGCTCCCTAAATATTGGGAGGATATGTTATAAAGAGAAGTCACACTTCCCTCGATTTAAATGGACCGAAGGTCCACTCGATTTATTTAAGTTGAGATGCAAAAGATTAAAGACATGATGGCATGATGACATGATGCAATGCAAAAAAATAAATAACACAAGCACCAAAGAAACACACGGGAGAAACCGGAACATCTGGAATCTCTGGAATCTTCTGGGACGTCGGTCTTCGGGCGTCAGAAGGGGGAGGTGCGCCATTAGTATAGATGTACTTATGGCGCACCAGTGGGAAGTGCGCCATTAGTATTCTGCCCCCATCCATACTTCGTCCCCCACTCCACCTATTCCCTCTCTCCCTTGCCCTCGCCCAGATCGATCCCCTTCACCTCTCCCTCCCGCGCTGCCCCGACGCAGCCGCCCCCGCGCCACCCCCGCCGTACTCCACCCCCGC
>LR738712.1:329470531-329502943 GCA_902687465.1 Secale cereale
CACCCGCCACGCGCCGCCCCCTCCACTCTCTCCGCTCGCCGTCGTCGCCTTCGCGCGGGGAGGACGTCCAGGAGCTCCGCGCCGGCCGGCTTCGTCAAGTCCACCAGGAGAGGAGGCCCCACGTCCACCAGGAGAGGAGTCCCGCGACCTCCCCGCCGTCTATCCCCGCCTCCCCCAAGCTCGCCCTCTCCGCCCTCCGTCGTCTCCGCTCCGGCCACCACTGCCTCAGGTAACCCTCCTCCCTCTGCCTCTCTTCTCCTCTCTTCCTCCTCTCCTCCCTCCCTACCATGCCCTCTTCTTCTCTCTTTTGCTAGGTTTAGGTCAAATCCCTCTCGAATTTAGGTCAAATTAGGTTCAAACTTGCTTGCTGGAGGTTAACTAGGTCAAATTAATTAACTGCTAGGGATTAATTAGGTTAACTAGGTCAAATCCCTCTCGAATTAATTAACTAGGTTAACTAGGTTAATAAATAAATAAACATCCATCCATGGTAACTAAATGCCAATTGGACCCATGGTACATAAGATATAAAATAAATGGGCTTGAGGAATTAAATTTGTACATTCAAATCCATCTGTGTCTAAAGAATTCAGGTGATTCAAGTCACCTGACTAGAATTAATGAAATTTGCGAAAAATATCGTTTAATCCGTACCTACAGAGTTTAAGTGCTACCTGCAGTACAATGTATGGCAATGCACCATCATTATCTTCCATTGGTACTAGAGTTTGGAAAGAAGAAGCTAATTGACAGCTGACCAAACAAGCACTACTAATCCAGTATACTTAACTTGCAAGAATAATTCAGTGAAAGCCTGACTGATAGCTTATTTTTGGGAGGTGCTGGTCAAATCTGTCTCTTTTTTTCCCGGCAACTTGTTGGTTGGGCAGAGAGAGGACATTGTGATGTGGATGAAGCACCTACCGTACCCATATAAGTATCATACTGTATCATATAATAATGGAGGGCTAATAATAATAATAAGTCATCCCATGCTCATCTAGTCAGAGGTCATATGGATATGGATGGGGAACAATACAATACAATAAAATCGTTGGTTATGTTGACAGAAACAAGCAAGTATGGCATGGATAAGAAGCAGGACAGTTAGTTTTGCAGAGGTGATATTCTGAAAATTAAAGAGCTGTTTGGTATAAGGGGATTCCCTTGTTTGTTTGTTTGAAAGGGAAAAGATGAGATAAGCTAGATGTAGAAGGGCATCCATCTCTCTACACGTTTGGGTTTGGGTGAAAGAAGAGCTGTGTATGGGTTTACATGAAGGGCATCCATCATGTATCTATAGCATCCAAATTAATTAACCGCTAGGGATTAATTCGGTTAACTAGGTCAAATCCATCTCGAATTACCATGGATGAATTAATTAATTAACTAGGTTCAATAGGTCAAATTAATTAACTGCTTGTGGATTTTGCTGCTCCTCAACATGTTGTTACATATCTAATCTACCAATCTACTCAAGCACACACCCTTTCCATCTCATCTCATATCATCAGCAGCACCAAAGTTGTTGTTGCTGCTAATTGTTTAACAATCAGGGTGGATGTGGTGGCTGTGACCACAGGGGGTGAGGTTTGAGATGTAGAATTGGGGGACACATGGGGGTTAATTGGGTCAATCATGATGGAGGATTCCATCCATCCATGCAGCACATGCTTAAGCTAGCTGGCCACACACCAAAAGGCCACAACCAATTTCAGGCTCACACTTTCATTTCATTGGATGAAGGATGTTTTTGTTGTTGTTCAGAAATCAAAATTTTATTAATTTTGAGAAGGTGTTTTTAAAAATAAAAAGTCGAGAATATTATTTAGAAGGGAATCATTTTTATGGTGATGATCATTACTTTTGAAATATAAAATTTCATTTGTATTTTTTGTGTGTTTTTTCTTTTACATCCTAGAAGCAGTTAAGCAATCAACAATCTGAGGCCCATATTTGTGCAACTAAAATAATAAGAGCACTGCAACTGCTAGTAAACATCATGAAATTTCAACCAATACATAGGACCACCATCAAGATCAGAATACTGTTAAAGAATGCATGTCTAGATTTCATTATAAGGTAGAAACTGAAAGTCATTTACAGCCAAATTTCATTTGCTCCGTATCTAAAACTACTACCAGAGATGCCAGCCAACCAACAGAGAGGCTTCCTTCTTCAGAAATAGCACACAAGTCCTGTTTGAGGAAATTGGAAGTTAGCACGACCAAGTAATCAATCTTGAAAAAAGAATTTGTTATTATGAAATCTTACGAATCGTACTATTTTACCTACCAGTTTTACATTGGATTTTCCTGATACAACTGACGAATTCAAGTACACCAGCAGGCATGTTATCTTCACTTTCATTGTCCTTGAATGTTAGCAGTAGGCTCAAAATAATTTTTCTTTGTGTGTATGTGGTAGTTGAGTTGGAAGAACTATAGATACATGATGCATGCACCTACCTATATTTTACCCTATGTATCCCTGTGTTCATACACTGGAAGATCTCAATCCCTTTTGTTTATTTACAGTACCTGCAGCCATGTATTTTGGTAGTAGTAGTTTTGGTAGGTTAATACATACATACATGCAGATATATCTCTCCATCAGTTGGTTCTTGTTTTGGTAGTAGTAGTTTGCTTTGCTTATCCATGAGTATTAGTCAATTGCTGAACCTGGAGCAGCTTTTTGCTGGGTTTTGTCTCCGACCATCGTGTCGTGATGATTTTGCAGGTACCCCGAGAGGCCCTTGAGTTTGCTGGAATGTCGATTAACTTCCGTTCCGGCAAATTCGAGTACTCCATATGTCCTATTTTCAGCAAAGGTCATGCTGAAATTTTCCGTGAATTTTAGCATGACTTTGCTAAAAATAGGACATATGGGGTACTTGTGACTAATACATGGGCCGGGGTATCTTAGTACTTAATTAAGTAGGATCAACTGCCCCTTTATTCTTGCTGCATTAAACCATAGGCGGCAATAGAGCCAAGTGATTAGGCCCAACTTAGAATTCTCCTTCCCAGCTTAGCTTTTAGGATGCCTCGGTGTCGACAAACCATAAATTATAAAACCTTGGCTTTTAGGGTGCCTCGGTGTCGATAAAAACCGAAATGATGAAACCTTAGGCTTTTAGGGTGCCTCGGCATCAAAAAACCCTAAATGATAAAAGCTTAGCTTTTAGGATGCCTCGGTGTTGACAAACCCTAAATGATGAGACCATGATCTTGTTCCTTGACAATAACCAACTTTTTAACCAAACTTTTTTCCTATTTAGAGAGAAACATGGCCCACAACGATGAGGCCGGAGGTTCGGGCGGCAAGGCATTCTGGGAGCTGTCCCAGGAGATGGAGGAACAACCTCACTTCTATGAGGACGCCGCGAAAGACACCGTACCTGACACCACTGATGGTGCCGCCGAGGATGACCCCACTGATGGTGCCGTCGGGGATGACACCACTGATGGTGCCGCCGAGGATGCCACCACTGATGATGGTGGCGCACGCACAGATGGCAGCCAACCGAAGAGGCAACGGAAGGACCGGCGCCCAACCGTGCTCCGCACCGTCAAGGAGGAATTTACTGAAGTGGACTCCGACGGGAATCCAACGGCGCCCAAACAAATAGTCAAGGGGTACTCGATTCAGCTCGGGTGCATTCTCCGGAGCACCGTCTCGATCAACACCGAGAACCTAAGGCATAAGGACCGAGGGAATTTGTGCAACCTCCTCTTCACGAAGCTGCACGAACGGTACAAGTTCCCCGCTGAATTTGAAAACACAAGCCTCACAGGAAATAAAGTGAACAATGCCGCCCTCACGACGATGAGCACGGCCCTGTCTACTTGGAAAAGCATAGTGAAGAGAATGATTGACAAAGGTTTTAGTTATGAGAAGATCAAGGAGAAAAATCTTTCGATCACCGAAGATGACTACAAGGAGTTCAAGATCAAGTGCGAGAGCACCGCAACCTCCGAATCAATTCAGTGGGGGAAAGAAATGCGGCAGTTGAACTTAGGGGAACACACACTCGGTCCCAGCGGTTACAAAGTGGCGAAGCCTATATGGGACAAGGAGGACGCGGAGCCTGCCGAGCAAGGCCTACCGCCCCTCTTCGATAAATACGGTGACAAGCAGACCCTGAACTTTGTTAGGGCCCGGTACAAGGAGGACCCGGTAAGAAAGGAGCTCACCACGGATCCGAAGACAAGGGCCCTTGAGCTTGTTCTGGTAAGGAATACACCCCCGCGTAATTAGCTCCATATGGTTGCATTCTAATTAATGAAGCCAAATTTCTAAATGGTTCACATTCCTTCTGCAGGCGACTGAAAGCAGTAGCGCGGGGTCGACTCAGAGGACCCCTTGGGACACCACTCTAAATAGGGCGTTGAATGTAATGAAAAAAAGGATAAGCTGAGTAAGCCATCGTCAGCTAGTCGTGTGGCCGGCAAAGGCTTGTCCACAAAATGGTCGTCATACTATAACGCTGGTGGGCGAAAGGAGAAAAAGACCAGCTCCGAAAGCCAGGCGCGCGAGGTTCAAGAACTCAAGGCACAAGTGGCGCGGATTCCAGAGATTGTCCAAGAGCAAGTGCAACAACAACTGGGATCGACGCTCACCGACATTATGCCTACCTTGATTTAGGGGCTGACGACGTGGATTGCGGGCAGCCAATAGGGGCCGCCCCCGATTCGCAGCTTCACGGCCAGCAACTCGCAGAACGCGCAGGCGGGGTCATTGGTGTCTCCGGCGGAGGCAGCATTGGTGTCTCCGACGCCGGCACGGGCATTGGACCATAATGCACCCGGGTGTACGCCGGCCGGCACCTCTGCAGCAAGAGGCCCCTCCGTCAATTGCACGCCCGCCGTTGGTGGTGCCTCGACATTAGCCGAGCTCGACGCCATCATCATGATAACTAATTAAGCCTCTCGGCTGAGGACTTCATCTCCTTGCCTTTGACTGGGCATCCCTGACGCCCTACATGTTTTCGCAGGGCGCCGCCGACGTTCCGTGCACTCTCCTGCACTTTGTGAACGACGAGTTGGTCGAGGTCGCCAAGGGCATAATCGTTCAACTGGGAAACCCCATGTTCCACGGTAATCCGATGCCACCCACCGTGTATAGGGTTCAACTGGTTCGGGTGCGGCCAGGCTGCGACGAGTTGTTACCTCCGATTCGACCCGCCGGGGCCGACGAAGATGATGTGATGACCCTCAGCGCCTGCCTAAGATGGCCCGTGCATTGGCCGAAGAGCCAGATTCATTTGGGGGCGGGGGACACCACCCCAAAGACAACACCGCCAGTCTTGCCGGCGCCAAGCCATGACAAGACCGCCGCAATGCTGCCGGACATCCCTATGGCACAGGATCCGAACATGCATATGGCATAGGATCCGAACGACGACGACAACGACGATGGTACATTTGCCGTCGATAAGTACTTTGCGATCATGGGTACGATGGCGAATTTAAGGGGCCTACTCAAGAACCCAACCCTACAAAAGACGATCGTGATCTAGCTGGTACCGCGGAGAAACCAAGTTGCAACAGGCGTCGTCTGGCGTTCAGTTCTCAGGAGACGCCTCCAGCTGCTGACTTCACCGAGCCTCAGATAGCCGAGGTGCGAAATATTATCAGCCCCAACACACTCAAGAAGGCGGTCTGTGAGCAGAACTCGGTCCCATTATAGGAGAAGAAGAAGTCACGGAAAAGAAAGAGTAACAAGGGTGCGAGCCAGCCGGCACTGAGTATGATCCGTGCTCAAGACGGGCCACCTTCACCTAAGGATATAATGAGGAGGGTGCATGTGGCGGGTTGGCTGATGCTACCGACTAATATGCTTAATGCTGCAACCGGTGCTATGCGGAGTCTGCATGACAATGTTCTTTCTTTGGAGAAGCGGCATCTCAGAGAGAAGGATGTGGCATACCCGGTTTTCGCGGCCAAGGTGCCAGAGGGCAAGGGCTCTGTGGATAACTCCATCGGGGGTACGATCGTCCTGCGGTTTGATGACATCTTCGCTATGTTTAACCTTCATCCGCTGCACTACACCTTCGTTCGACTATTTTCGCTGAGTATGGAGATGCGGATAATTAGAGACAAGACCCCGGACATCGTGATAGTCAACCCCTTCTACATGAGTGCCAAGATCTTGGGCAGCGCTGGGGACCGGCAAGTCGCGAGTTCTTACCTTGAAGGCATCATTCTAGCAAACCGAGATAAGGATAACTTCCTCGTGCCTTACTTTCCCGAGTAAGTCGTATCCTCAACCGCCCCGTAACATATGATTTCTTAGATTTCGATCGTCTTTCTTTTAACATTCCGTGTTTTGTGCAGTGACACACATTGCACACTCATCCTCCTAAGCCCGAAATATTCCATGGCCACGTATTTCGACTCGGACAGTCAGTCAAAGGTAGACTACACAAATGTCAAGAATTTCTTGATGATGTTCTCCCCGGCTACGCCAAATCTGGAGGCACCTTCACCAGGACAGCTCGTAAGTACGGCAAGCACGTTTTCGCCCACAATACGACATTCTGCTGCGTCAAGCAGCCGCCTGGCGGTCAGAAGGGTGCCTACTATGCCATCCATCACATGCGGGCGATCGTACGGGACCATCATCACCTTCTGCTACCAGATAAACTCAAAGATTGGGCCGCGAGCTTGTCGGCAATCCAGGACGCGGACATCAGAGAAGAATTCTTTCGCATCCAGTCGGAGTTTGCGGAAATCATCCATCAAGATGTCCTTCGTACCTCGGGGCAGTTCTACCTCAGAAATCAACCGTCCAACAGTGACATAGACACAATGCTACAAATGCAGGCTGACAACGCCCGCGATTTCATGACTCCCACGATAGACGGCAGCTTAATCCACGCTCCGGTCCCTTGAGTCGAGTTGAAAGTAGTGATGCTATGTCTAGTTCTGAAACATAGATTGGCTCATGTTGTAATTAAACTTTAATGAACTTGTATGTCTCTTCGGTTTGGGCAGTTGTTCAACTTAGATGTAATCGATGCTATTAATGTCTTTCTTTTCTCTTCCAATCCTTTTGTTTCATACTTATATATTGCTTATGTATTGTCTGTGAATTGGTACTAACGTTTCGTTTGGCTAGTGCATAGCGATGCCATCGTATGTCGTGTACAAGGGTGAGGTTGCCGGAGTCTACGACGACTGGGAGGAGTGTCGGAGACAGGTTCACCGTATCAGCGGTAACAGTTACAAAGGGTACACCACTAGGGTGGAGGCGGAATCTAGATATGCGTGCTATCTAGCGGGAGAGGGGAGGGAGCGTTGGAGGAACCGGATGAAGACGAGTTTCATCGCGATGATGCTCATCGTGATGACTGCAGCTCTCTTCTATGTGATGGTAGTTTAGATGATCGATATCGACTTGTAATGTGAAGACAAACTCGCTACTCGCGGTCTCGAGACTTGTAATATAATATTCTATCTTTGTTCGGTCTTCTGAATTCGGAGACTAATATGATGAATTGTATTCGGAGACTAATATGATGAATTGTATTCGGAGACTAATATGATGAATTGTATTCGGAGACTAACCTTCTATTGTATTCGATGAATTTGGTGTTGCTGTCTGGTGTTGTCTAAATTTTGTCCAATAATATATTTTGTATCCTGCGAATATCAGAAAAGAAAAAAAAAATCCCTAATATTCATACTAGTGGCGCACCACTCAAGATACTAATGGCGCACTGTCCAGATGATACTAATGGCGCATCACCCATCAGTGCACCATTAGTATGCCAAAGCACAAGGGTACATATGGCCCCCTGGGAGGCATACTAATGGCGCACAGAGGGACATACTAATGGCGCACTGCCTGGTGCACCATTAGTGAACCAGATACTAATGGCGCACCAGGGGTGCACCATTAGTAAACAAATCTAATGGCGTGGTGCTAGTGGCGCACCATTAGTGCGCCATTAGTAGGCAAAAGTGGTGCGCCACTAGCATGCCTTTTCCTAGTAGTGATATGAATATGTAAATGAACTAATGCTTCTACATGATGACACCAATAGTTACTGAATCACATGACTGGTGACATGAATCTCTTCACCGATGCCCCCCTTACTCCGTCTCATCTGAAGCATATCACCTACACTGACAACGGAAAAATAAAGGTATTGGGTCTAGGTAAGGTTGCTATATCAGGGATCCACACATGTAAAAACTGATGCTTGCCAAGTCCCTAGGATACAACCTCATGTTTGTCTCAATGCTTTTGTGATCTTGATATGATTGTCATCTTTGGCAAACATAGATGCATTGTGCTTATGGAATTTGACAAGTCCAAAGTCTTCGAAGGCTTTAGGAGTGGTGATTTGTATATTGTAGATTTCTCTCTAGCTCCTCAACACACTACATGTCTACTGGCAAAATATTCCAAGTGTTGGCTCTGTCATTGACGACTTGGACACGCTGGCATGAGGAATTTGAGCACCCTCATCAAGAAGTTGCATATCATTGGCATTGATGGCGTCAAATTCGTCGAAGATCACCTTTGCGACGCTTGTGAATATGGAAAGATGACCAGATCCAAGCACTCGGCGAAGACAATCATGACTCGTCCCATTGAATTACTTCTTATGGATCTCTTTCATCCCACTCATTATGCCACACTTACCAATGCAACATCACTCTACGGATTCATCATAGTTGATGATTATTCTCATTACACCTGGGTGCATATCATTACCTTCAAGACTGAAGTGCAGGGTGTCTTCAGACGGTTTGTGAATCAGGCCATGAAGAATTATTGTCTCAATATAAAGCACATCAAAAGAGACAACGACACCGAGTTTAAGAACAATGACCTTGATGACTATCTTTACGAACTTGGTATCACTCATGAGCTATCTGCTCCATACACTCCTTAGCAGAATGGAGTTGCGAAACGCAAGAACAAGACACTCATCGAGATGTCACGTACTATGCTTGATGAGTACAAGACTTCTCGTCGATGATGGCCTAAAGCAATTGATACTGCATGTCACATCATTAATCGGGTATATCTTCACAAATTCCTCAAGATGACTTCATATGAGCTCCTCACTAACAAGAAACCTAATGTGACTTATTTCAAAGTCTTCGGTGCTAAATGTTGGATTAGAGATCGACATCGCAAATCTAAATTTGCACCGAAAGCACATGAGGGTTTTATGCTTGGTTAAGGAAAGGACTCGCACGGCTACATAGTCTTCAACACCTACCACAACAAAGTTGTTGAAACTGTAGATGTGCGGTTAGATGAAACTAAATGCTCACAAAGAGAGCACCCGCCTCCTCTGCTAGATGAAATGCCTCCCGAGGAAGCTATCAAATCGATGGGCACTGATGAAATTGTGCCCAGTGAAGAAATAGCCGAAGAAGAAGTTATCATTCCCCGTTGTGAAGAAACTATTGATACTGAAGAAAATAGCTCCCAGGAAAATGCTCAACCTGAATAAGGCCTTCGTCTAGCTCATCCAAGAGTGGCGAATGAAGTGTAGATTGAGAAGATCCTTGATAACATCCATGCACCTGGTCCCCTCACTCACTCAAGAGCTTCTAATTTAGGAAAGTTTTGTGGGCATTTTGAATTTGTATCAATCACGAAGCCCGCCAAAGTCGATGAAGCATTTCTGGAGCCTGAATGGATTCAAGCCATGAAAGAAGAATTGCAACAATTCAAGCACAACAATGTGTGGGAGCTTGTCAATCGTCCTGATCCACGCAAGTGCAACATCATTGGCACCAAGTGGATCTACCGCATCAAGCAAGAGGAAAATGGCCAAGTGGTGAGAAATAAGGCCCGTCTTGTAGCACAAGGCTACACACAGGTTGAGGGTATTTATTTCAGTGAAGACTTTTGCACCTATTGCTAGGCCTGAAGCTATTAGTATATTAGATGCATATGCTAACCATCACAATATTTTCTTAGATCAAATGGATGTGAAAAGTGCATTCCTCAATGGTAAGCTTGAGGAAGAAGTATATGTTGCACAATCACTAGGTTTTGAGGATCCAAAGCATCCTGACAAAGTCTTCGGACTCAACCAGGCTCTCTATGGCCTCAAGAAAGCCCAACGGGCTTGGTATGATACTCTGAAGGAATTCCTGGAGAAAAAAGGGATTCAAACCCGATTCACTTGACCCTTCTCTTTTCACAAAATCTTATGATGGTGAATTGTTCATATGCCAAATATATGTTGTTATTATCTTTGGTTACACTAACAAGCGTTTCAGTGACGAATTTCCATATATGATGCATGAAGAATATCAAATGTCTATGATGGAAGAATTGAAATTCTTCCTTGGTCTTCAAATTCTTCAGCAACCCAATGGCATCTTGATTAATCAAGAGAAATACCTTACATATTTCTTGAATAGATTCGGCATGCAAGATTGCAATGGCCTCAAAAAACCTATGCCTACAATTGGTCAACTCTACACTGACAAAAATGGTAGAGATTTCAATCAGAAGGCATACCACACCATCATTGGTTTGTGTAACATCCCAAAATTCTAAATTTTGGAATGTTATATTAAATTAATATTTATGTTTTTTGTTTGATTCTTGTGTTATTGGTTGTATGAAACTGAGTAGAATTCAAAACTTTCAAAAATTTCATGAGAGGGAATAAAAGAACTTTACAAAAAAAATCCATCTGATCCCTATACAATTTTGAGTTAGAATCCATTCAAAACCTTTTGATAAACGAATAAAATGGGCGGAGGAAAATGACACTCCAAAGTCATAGACAATGTTTGGTTTGAGATTCCAATTTGCAAAAAGAAACTATTTGCATTTTAATTTAAATTGAAGTTCTATTTCATTTTGGGGTTATTGCAAAAAAAAATTGGCCATGAAAATATGTTCATGTTTTTGGAATCTTTATTCTGAATTTTTTGGTATATAATATGCATATAAAAATATATTTTTTATTTTTTGTTCTTTGTATTTTTATTTAAAAAACGCAAAGGCCCACCCGCTGGCCAGCAGGCCAGCCCAGCGTTGGAGCCTGCTGTGCGAGCGAGCAGCCAGGCGAGCGCTAGGGGCACAACCACCGTCGGCTCCCTCCCTCTCACGGTCTCCATCTACCTTTTTTCTAGCATTGGAACTACCTACTCTTCTTCCTCCCCACGTAAGGAAACAGAATAGGAATATTGCCACGCCGCCCGAGTCTGTGATCTCTGGAATCCGATCCCCGAGGCTGGCCCCTTGCTCAAGAAGATGTCCTATAAATAGTCGAGCTTCCCCTTGACCGATTTACCCATACACCTTCGCCCAAACCCTCTCGTATCAACCACGAGAATGAGTTGGATCTCGTCGAAACTTCAAAGTTCACCGGCCGTTTACATGTTCGGTAGGTCAGGTGGGGCCTTCTCCGTTTGCCTATTAAGATCTTTCATCCCGGAGCATTTGTCTGACATCTTTTCTTCTCGTCTCGTCCACCACAGGGAGCCACTCGAGCTCGAAATCTGATCTAGAGCTCGCGTAGTTCGCCAGAGAAACAAGCTCGCCCCGCTCTACACCGGCCTCCCAGAGGAGGAACTCCACCACCACCAGAACCCCTCGACGCGCCTTCCCCAACCACCTCCTCGCCGGCTGCCAATGTTCGTCGGGGCCGCCGCCACGCCTCCCGCCCCTTCCCTGTATGCACGCACGCACCTCTCTATACTCCCTTTCTTCTCCTATTTTTTTATCTTCTTAGATCATTTTTTATTAATTGTTAACCGCCGGTTCACTTTAGATCTAAGAAAACCTGTTGGTTTTAGTCAACTAAATCCAGATTCCTTCAGTGTCGGCCACCTTTTCCTTGCCACCGAGCAAGCAGTTTTTCAACCAACCAAAACAGGACACATGTCATCTCATTTTTATTCCCGTAACTCAATTTCAGAAAAATAGCAATCTTAGAAAAATCATATCTCGTACTCTACAGATCCAAATTGAGTGATTCCAATTGCTACAGTTTTGAAATTTTATGAAGTCTCTGTTGGTGCACTTGGTTTTCAACTTTGAGTAGTTTAAATTTGAGTTTGCACGAATTTACTTCAAACCTTAATTTGTGAATAAATAGAGTTTAAAAATAGGTTCTGAATTAATTTTGTTTGCTCCTGGTCACTTATGGTTTTGCCTAGCCTTAGGTTTGATTTGGGAAATTTTAGAAAATTTTAACTTATGGTTTTTGGTAAAATAGTACTGTTTTACATAGTTTAGTGTTATTTTCTTTTCACTTAGTATTTAATTGTTTTTATTAAAAAAATTGTCATTTTTGACAGATTTAGTTTTGTTTCTGTTATTGAACAGTATACAATTTTATTATTATTTTAAAATTTATTTTCTGTAGTTTCTGTTATTGAACAGTATACAATTTCACTATTATTTTAAAATTTATTTTCTCTAGTTTTGCTTGCATATGTGAATGCCATGCATGTTTAATATAGATTTGCATCGAAGTGACGGGTAGTATCATGTTATTTTCGAGAGCGTTGTTATCTTCATCAACTTACCAGGCAAGTTCACTTTGACCATGTTATTCACACCTATGATTTAATGCATTTAATATTACCATTCATAATCCCTCCAATAGTGATATTGACTTCTTGTAGTTGAATAGAATGCATGTGGTAGGAACCCATCTCCCTGTGATCAAGCCCGGGACGTTATATAGTTTTAATGCTATGCTATAGTACACGAGGTTGGTATGATTGTTCGGGAGTAGTGTGAGAATGGAGGACTCTACAGCAATGATGACAACTCCATGATGGCATCTTTAGGGACTGCATCTTCAAGACCTCAAGACTTAAAAACTCGAGACAAGAAGTCAATATAACTTTGGGTGGAGAATGGTTAAGAAGGGTATATGGTGCGCCCAGTACTCAGTGATTCCAGAGAAGCGCCGTGATATCATGTGGAAAGCTCCACCCATACTCAAAGAGATGGAAGAATACTTCATGCCCGGAAGCTTACCTGTGCAACCGCAAGTCATTATGGGCTCTGGCTTGATTGACCTTAGTTGTGACTCTGGCTGGGACGGTGCTAACAGATGTAGAACTACGGTAGGATTGGATGAGCACCGGATAGTGGTCAGGGGAACTCTTCGAAAGACCATGTTTCCGTCGACTTGATTCTCAAACACCCCGAAGTGCGAGAATGTAAAAAGAGGGATCGAATCTTGTTGGTAAAGTTTACGAACCTCTGTAGAGGGTTAAAACCTAATCGATTAGCCGTGTCCCCGGTTACGGACAAGTTGAGCATCTGGACTTGGAACTATCTCGGAACTGTCAACACCAGATCGTAAACTTAATTGTGGGCAACTTATGATGATATGGGTTATGAGACATCGGTTGCTGGAACCATGTCATGTATAGGTATCTGCTTTGTAGTAGTGAATTCCAGGACATTCCTTTGTTGTAGCGAAAATAAAACCAGCTTTTACGCAAAAACATAAGACACAGAGCCACAAAGCCATATTGCATATAGAATATTATTATCATCTGCTTTCTCATGTTGTGATCTTGCCAGTACATTCAATGTACTGACCTACACGGTTGCAACATATCATGTTGTAGGACTGGCTACGAAAAGTGAGTTCCGTTGTAGGGTTACGGTCTACACTGATAGAGGCGAGGGGCCCGATCTTTCGATGAGATGATAACTATCGATTTGGTGGAGACGACTTTGACGATCCGACTACAAACATGCACGACGTTGCGCCTTAGCAATCGCTAAACCAATCTCCAGGGGTTACTAATGATGCCAGAAGCACGATCAGCCTGACCACGAAGGTCTATTCCTGCATGCAATTGAAGAACAAGCAAGAATATGATAAAGCAATCTAAATATTGCAAATATAAATGAAGTATTGCTAAAGGTGGGGATCCGTGAGCGGTCTTGGTCTGGTCATTGGACGCAAACGAAGTACACGAAGTTGCAATGGCTAACTTTTGACTAAACAAATCCCAAAGAAAAAGCTACTAGATGGATCTACTTATATAGGAGCAAGGGGTGGCGGCAAGGAGGTGGGAGGACGTCCCAAGGCAGCCTAAAACTAACCCTAGGTCGTACAAGGCTCATGGGCCCAAGTGGAGGTGGTGCAACACCTTTGGACTTGTAGTTTGACTCGGATTCTACTGCAGCGTCAGATTGTTTCGTCGATATCTCAATGCTTCGGACGAATTTGAAGGTGAATCCAATTGGGTTGGAAAGTGTACGAAATCTAGTTTCCAACAAAAAAAGAAAGACCCAATTAGGAGTCCGTATGAAGGAGTTCTTACCGTTTTGAGTCCGGTATGTCTGTGCAGTCCGAATCTGGATGCAGAACATGAGAGACTTGGACTCTATCTTCTCTTGGCCCAAAAGTGACGTGAGAGAACTTTTTGAACAGCACCCAAACTTCTCTTTTTCCCTTATCTTCATATGTGAATTGTAAAAATGTCCCATACACCTGGAATTAGACATGCCACAAAAGTCTGTGAATTATTTTTGTCCTGGATGACATAAATAAATTGTTGCATAGTTTGCATTAGAAATCACCTCACAAATATACATGTATGCAATATTTTTGGTCTTATCCAAGGTAGTCATGTCCTCATCATCCTCCCTTTCTTGAAAATAAAGCCGTCCTCGGCGTTGCTTAATCTGAAATGTGGGTAAGAAAATAGACAAGGTGTACATGTTGTATATGTATATGTCATCCATTTTTACTTCCCTTAATTTTCGCACATATGACACATGTATAGATGAGTAAATTTCGTAGTTCATAAAATATAAAGCCAAAATATTATCACAAGAAGTAGAAGGCATGAAAATATTGCAACTCAATTTGCACATATAAGTGAAGCTCTTAATCGTTACAAAAGATTGGCAATGCTCATCATTAAACCATCCCAACCTTGATGAAGCATCACCAAGATTAGAGGTCATATCAAAATGATTAAACATTGGCACAACTATTTTCACACGTATTTGATCCAAATCTGATTTATTCCCTGATTCAAATGGTTCTTTCGCATCAATAGTTAATTCAATTGGTTCACTCACAATTGTTTGATCACATGGCAAAGTCAAATCACGAACATATTCCTCTAAAATAGTTGGTGTGATCAAAGTAGTGGATAGCTCATCGCATGGTTCATTTAAATTGGCAAGGCATTCATCAAACTCATGTGGAGGTGGAAGATCGGTACCTTTGTCATTACCTCTTATGATCAACTCAAATGATGTAGGCACTGTCGGAGGTGATGTGTCACATGGTGGAGGTGATGTAGTCCTCACAACAACGGATGTGTCTGTCATAGTACGCCTAGTAGTGGAAGGAACAACCGTATCATCTCTTGGAATGTGCACCTGGCGCTTATTCTCCTTATGGACAATACGTCGTTTTATTTCCTGTTCAGCACTACAAGCAAGACGAAACAAATGGTCCAAAGGATAACACTCTTCATGAATTAGCATCTCCTGAATATCACGGTATAATCCTCCCCAAAATCTATCCATAAAATCATCTTCACTTTCCTCTAAAAAGGAGTGCAACAAGGTAGTTCGTAAATCATCATAATATTTTGTTGTGGTGTCACTACCTTGTTTCAAATGTTGTAGTTTTTTAATCATGCCACGAGTATAATAAACATCGACAAATCTATCTCTCATCACAAGTTTTAAATCAACCCAAGTAGTAGGTACATGATTAGGGTATAACCGACAATATTCACTCCACCAAACTAAAGCATAACCAGTGAAAGAACCAACCGCAAACTTAACTTTTTTACGTTCATCAAAACTATGGGAAGCAAATATATTATTGATGTTGAACTCCCATTCAATATATAAATCAGGTTTAAAATGACCATGAAAAGGTGGCATGGAAATAAGAACCTGTTTGTGCGCATTCTGATGTCTTTGTACCTCTTGTGATGGTGGTTGTATTTTCTGAGGTGATGACACGTCTCCCACGATCGATGCAGGCCAACTGACTCTTGAACCTGCCATGATTAGTAGAAACAAGAAACAAAATCCAAAAGTAATGTTCCTATGAACTACTAGGATGTGGTGGTAAAGCGCTCACAGTAAAGCAAATATCAATATCTTACAAGTTCTTACCATGCAGCAGGTGGTGATAGGCAACCAGCGGTGTCAAATAACTCCAAAGATTGAGTAAAGCGATTGCCAGGTGAACGTACGTAAACACGGTGTAGAAATATGTGCAGCTGGGTTGGCTTTATATATGGTAGCAAAAGATTAGCAATAATCAATTCAGAGATGCAATGTTGAATAAACGCTCAACGACGATACTGTGCTGGTCCTAGGCTAGACCGGACTAGAGACGCGAGCCTAGAACACAAATGATGTCATGGTGTAGCACAACTAGCATCAATAAAGGATACGAATTAGCTCTGGACAGCAAGATATAAGTGAAGATCACAACGGCAGTAAAGATAATGATGAAAACAACTGCCAAGCAGAATATACAACAACACTCTCTCCAACTTTCTTTTCCTTCTTTTTATTTTTCTTTTTTTCTCACACTTTTTTTCTTTTTCTTTCTCTCCTCTTATTTTTTACCTTTTTTTCTGTGTCTTTTTTTTCTTTCTCCCTCTTTCCAAGACAAACTAGATAAGATGCAGATTGGATCAAGCAAAGATGCGAACGACTTCAACTATGATTGTGACAATGAACGATGGGTTGCACGAGGTGGAAATTGATGGATGAGGTGGTGGACCGCGGAAGGGATAACGATGCAGCGGCAACGTGACTAATGTGAACAGAACTCGAAACTCTAACGAACTAGACACTAAGACCAGCAACTCGACACGACGATGCAACCGATAATTCAATAATGCAAACAATGAAAAGAAAATTGCAAATGCTCAGACTGGCTTGGACAAATGATGAATAGATCTAACTTTTTTTGTGGCTTTTCCTTGGACAATAGGTAATAAAATAAATCTAATCTAGGAATAACTGGAAATTCTCACCGAGCAACCTGAAAACTGATACCACTTGATAGAGGCGAGGGGCCCGATCTTTCGATGAGATGATAACTATCGATTTGGTGGAGACGACTTTGACAATCCAACTACAAACGTGCACGACGTTGCGCCTTAGCAATCGCTAAACCAATCTCCAGGGGTTACTGACGATGCCAGAAGCACGATCAGCCTGACCACAAAGGTCTATTCCTGCATGCAATCGAAGAACAAGCAAGAATATGATAAAGCAATCTGAATATTGCAAATATAAATGAAGTATTGATAAAGGTGGGGATCCGTGAGCGGTCTTGGTCTGGTCGTTGGACACAAACGAAGTACACGAAGTTGCAATGGCTAACTTTTGACTAAACAAATACCAAAGAAAAAGCTACTAGATGGATCTACTTATATAGGAGCAAGGGGTGGCGGCAAGGAGGTGGAAAGACGTCCCAAGGCAGCCTAAAACTAACCCTAGGTCGTACAAGGCTCATGGGCCCAAGTGGAGGTGGTGCAACACCTTTGGACTTGTAGTTTGACTCGGATTCTGCTGCAGCATCAGATTGTTTCGTCGATATCTCAACGCTCCGGACGAATTTGAAGGTGAATCCAATTGGGTTGGAAAGTGTACGAAATCTAGTTTCCAACAAAAAAAGAAACACCCAATTCAGAGTCCTTATGAAGGAGTTCTTGCCGTTTTGAGTCAGGTATGTCTGTGCAGTCCGAATCTGGATGCAGAACGTGAGAGACTTGGACTCTATCTTCTCTTGGCCCAAAAGTGACGCGAGAGAACTTTTTGAACAGCACCCAAACTTCACTTTTTCCCTTATCTTCATATGTGAATTGTACAAATGTCCCATACACCTGGAATTAGACATGGCACAAAAGTCTGTGAAGTATTTTTGTCCTGGATGACATAAATAAATTGTTGCATAGTTTGCATTAGAAATCACCTCACAAATATACATGTATGCAATATTTTTGGTCGTATCCAAGGTAGTCATGTCCTCATCATACACTCAACCTGCCGATGGCGTTGATGGGACTCCACACCCGTTTGATTGTTTTCGTTGAGACTTATGAGGTATATATCATTTTTACGTTACGTATACATGTGTTTCTCCACCATGATGAAGGAAGTAAGCACATGACTCAGACCAGGAGGCGACCCAAGTTCAACAATGCCAAATTCTTCGAAGAAAAGAATTTCTCCGTAGGTGAGTCCCCGTATGACTTAGCAAAGATAAGGCGCCCTTGCTTTTGGACAAATAAAAGATTAAATACTATACTTCAATGATGTTTGAAAAGAACGACAACTTCCTGCATGGACATATTCCTCACGTGGATATGGAGTCTATTCCCTGCTTCAGCCCTATATTGTCTATGCCGCACGATGCTGGATACTCAGCTTTAGCTCCAACGTCTACGACTGGAATGAAGAGCTAATTCCTTAGTGCTACTCCATTGTGCATTTTTCTTGAAATGTTGACGCCATTGCAACATCGGCTCTGGACTGGATGAGTGAAGGCACTCATTATAGAGCACCTGTTGACTAACTTCGTACACTACCACTTGATCCACCCCATGAAGAAGCCAAGAAGATCTATGAAGAACTTGAGCTGCCACAGCATTTGATGCATGTGCTTATGAAGCCATTAGCAGAAGGATAAGCTCAACGGACAACCTTCCTTGTGAAGGATTTGCTCTATGTTCCAAGAAAAGTCTATCATATTCTGGCCAAAATCCTCAGTCCAATCAAAGGTCACAACTCCAATACTGAAGAAATTGTGGGAGTTATGAAGAATACGATGTTCCACATCATACAGGGTACTCCTATCAACATTCATGATTTCTTCATGAGGAATTTGGTCACAATGGCCCAATCACCTTTTGATCTGAAGCATATACCCCATGGATCATGAGATTCATCAGATCCTGGTATTCAATTAATTATAAGGCTGATTGTTAGAATCATCTAAGGTATATGTCACAAGTTGAAGTTCTTCAAAGCACTGTTTCTTCAGTTCCTGGAAAGGGCAAGGCTGTTATTGATGAAGGAATTCGTCCCCTTGATGGACAATTTTGTCAGCCTATTTCAAAATCCACTGCTGATGAAACTACCAGCCAGGACACTGCTGCAAAAGCTTCAAGACCATCTTCTTCACCAGAAGCAGCACACATCATGAGTGACCGTGAACTCCTCATAAGATTGCACCAGAAAGTTGACAAGAATCACCGCTGGGTTAAGCGTTAGTTTGCTACAATACAAGCCAACATGGCAATGATGCACAACACCATCCACAAGAACCACTACTACGCCCACGAAATATTTGATAGAACAAGGGACATACTCTCGCACCTCAAGTTAGATGAAGAACTTGCTGCTATGGATTTTCAGATGAACTTTGATTGGGCCGAACCACCCAGGAGGAAGTTCAAGAAAACTCAAGTTCCTCCTCTCATGTTGAGCTAAGAGTCTTCATCCCGCACTATTGATTAACATGAAGCTGTTGAAGACACTATTGTTGGTCCAACTGCTTCACGTGACCCCGATAACGCTAGCATTCCCTTGACTTTGTCATGAAGTTTTCCTTCAGGAGCGTTAGTCCTTAGCTTTATCTCCT
This sequence comes from Secale cereale, assembly GCA_902687465.1. Classification (NCBI taxonomy): domain Eukaryota; kingdom Viridiplantae; phylum Streptophyta; class Magnoliopsida; order Poales; family Poaceae; genus Secale; species Secale cereale. The sequence continues at coordinate 329,490,138 of LR738712.1, forward strand.
TTTGGTCATGTGATGACAAAGGGGGAGAAGTCCGAGTTAATCTTCAAGCGGATCATTATATTAGGCTATTTTTCTCAGAGTTACAACTCTTGGATTTCATTTGATTTTCTCTTAGATAAGTTGTAACTTAAATAATTGTTGGCTATCTGACTCCTTTTGCTACATCATAGATGCATGCTCTGATCTTAAATAGATCCGCACATGCATGCACATTTTTGGCAGACACCAATTTTCATCATGCATTCATAGTCTTCAAATATCGTATGATCATGCATGATTGGATTCCAAGATATTGGGGGAAATCTCCAAAATCTCAACCTGCCATTTGCATTTTCAAACCAAAACAAATTCTTCATATGCATATCTTCAGGGGGAGTTCCTTAGTATCTTGTAAAAAAATTCTTCATGCTCTGTACTTACTCTTAAGTTATTAACTCCCGTTGAAAACCAAACCAATTTGTCATCAATCACAAAAAAGAAGCAGATTGTAAGTGTATCAAGTGCCCCCTAAGTGGTTTTGGAGTATAGAAGACAAATAGGTTGAGGGACTGTCGGTGTACTAAAGTAGGGGTACCTTAGTATCCCAACTTGTGCACGGGCACTAGCAGCATCCCATGGTCTGGCTCACCACGCGCCCGCCAAAGCCCACTCTAGACCCCTTTAAGCCATTCAAGAACAAAGTATTCAAGTTAAGAGACAAGACCCCGGCAAGAGGAGCTTGCCGGGAAGGCCGCTCCAGGATCAAGGTTATCATTCCAGCACGAGACCCTGGCAAGAGGAGTTTGCCACGAAGGCCAAAGAACGACACCTCAAGAAGGTATATTGCGGTGCATCATGCGCCCCGGCAGGACCCGGAGAGCGGCAAACTTCCGGGCCCGGCAAGGTTGCGACCCCGGCAAGGTGCTTGCCGGGGGAAGCCTACACTGTGTGCCTGCGCTCCAGCTCATCTGGCCACGCGTCGCCCTGGGGCCCTTCCAGGGGGCACATGGCAGATGGCTGTGCAGCCTAGGGTACACGGTGGCAAGCCGCGGTGATGAGGCTATCGCCGTGGCGAACGGAGACGCATGGACGGACGCTTTTGGGACGACGGCAACGGGCATTCAATGCCTTTGTCCCCCACCGTCAAAGTTAGGTGAAGACCACTATTCATACACTATTCATACACTGTTCATGCACTGTTACAACCACCACCAGTTTTACATTTTTACCCTCCTCTGCGTTGGCACCTGTCGGTGACCCCTTTTGAGCTATAAAAGGAGGCCCATGCACAACGTAGAGGGGGTTGGATTCCAGAAACTAGACCACTCCCTCGCTCGGTGCAGCTAGTACTGTAGATCTTCAAGCACCCGAGCTCAAGAACTCAATACAACCAAGGCAGGAGTAAGGTTTTACGCGTCCGCGCGGCCCGAACCTGGGTAAACTTCCCGTGTGTGCTCCTCGATCCGCTCTTCGTGCTCCCTCCGCACCCTTGCCGTACCGTAGAAGGGGCTCCGGTCCCATAGGTGTTCGTGGGCGTCCAGTTTCCCCGACATCTTTGGCGCGCCAGGTAGGGGGCGTCGAGGTTGTGCAAACCTGATCCAGCGCTCACGCGGGCGCAACCTTCAGCAACTTCACCAGCTCCATCAACCTCATCGACTACATCAACATGCCTCCGAAGAAGAAGGCTTCGGAGGTCGGAGGCCCGTCCGCGTCGATCCCACCGCCACTAGAACCGACGGTTGGTGGGGGAGACGCCGGCGGAAGGGTGGACGCCGGTGGGGAGACTCACGGCGCCACCAAGTCCAAGGACAAGACGGACGACCGGGCGAACTCCAAGGCCTCGGTGTCCGTGCACGCACCACGTCCCTCTCAGGAGGTGCCAGACCAGCAGCAGCGACGTGGTACCGGAGGTACCATACGCTTGCTGGGACGTGGCCAGGCCGGCGGGTCACGGGACGCTCAAGGCCAACGTCCTGGCACGAGCAGGGCGCGGTCGCCGGGACGGGAACATGCTCCTTCTAACGCGGTTAGAAGTCCGAGCGTATCCCGCTCCTCGCACCGTTCGCCACCGTTTCCCTCCTCTCCAGCAGAAGCCTTAGCAAGGGCTCAGTTGCTCCTCGACTTCCCTCCAGCGGCGGACAAGGCCGAAGACTGGAGGGCTACGATCCAGAGCCTCATCGCCTTCGCCAACAACGACACGCCGCAACAGCCGACAACTTCACGGCCGCGGCAAGTCGACCAAGCGAAGGCCGACGGTGACAAGACCGCCGGGGGTGCAACTACCGTGGACTCCTCGCCGCGGAGGCAGAAGTCGCCGACCCGCCGGATCAACGTCAACGACGACTCCACGGCGTCGTCGGATCCGCGGGCTCGCCGCGATCAGCGCCAAGTCCTTGAGGACAGGCGACAAGAAGACGCTCGAACTCGTATCGAGCGTCGAAGAGAAGCCAGAAGACAGTCTGATCAGCGCGTCGGGACCGCTGTCGACATGCACGCGCCCGGTGAACCAGGCGACTTGCCGTACGCGGCAGGTTGCCCTACGTTCACCCGAGAGCTGCGGCAAGTCCAGTGGCCCAGCATGAAGAACTTTAAGCCCGACGTACCCGAGAAGTACGACGGCAAGACACACCCCTCTGAGTTCCTCAGCATCTACACCATTGCGGTGCAGGCTGCCGGGGGACGCGATGAGAAGATTCTAGCCAACTATTTCCCGCTCGTGCTTAAGCCAAACGTCAGATCTTGGCTTATGCACTTGCCGGAGAACTCCATCTCCTCTTGGGCAGATCTGTGCCACCAGTTTGTTGGCGCCTTCACGGGCGGACACAAACCCCACGGCCAGGAGAGCGATCTCCACATCCTTGCCCAGAAGGAGGGAGAGTCCCTGCGCAAATACATCCAAAGGTTCAGCCGCGTTCAGCACAATATCCCCGATGTCCACCCTGCCGCGGTTATTAGCGCGTTCCACCAGAACGTGCGTAACCGCCGGATGAGGGAGGAGATGGCAATGACCAAGATCCGGGACATCAGCGAGCTTTACGCTCTGGCTGACAAATGTGCACGTGCTGAAGAGGGGAGGAGACTCCCCGGAGAGGATGCCAGTGCAGGAGGAAGCGACAGCGAGGATGCCGCCCCGGCAAAGAAAAACCGGCGGCGGAACAAGAAGAAGAAGAACAAGGAGGTACTGGTTGTCGAGCAGTCCGGCAAGGAGGCTCCCGCCAAGAAGACACAGGTTGGTGGCTCCGGCAAGGAGGCCGCCCCTGTAGCAGCAGCCGACAAGCAGGACGGCTCCGACAAGCAGTACTGCAAGATCCACCGCACCAAGGGCCACGATCTCCAGAACTGCAAGAGAGTAGAGTACCTCGTAGAACAGCAGAAGGCTGAATACGAGCGTCGCGACAAGGAGAAGGCCCAAGGAGGCGGGGGAGAGCCCAGCAAGAAGCGGCCGTTCAACGGCCGGGGAGGACGTCGCGGCAAGGCTAAGCAGCGGCAAGGAGACAGATCTCCCCGGGGCCGCGATAAGGACGAAGACGAAGACGATGACGAGGATATGGATGACGGAGATAACAGCGAGCAGGAGTTCCAGAAGGCCACAGAAGTTCTGTGCGTCGATGGAGGTGCCTCTCTGCACACTTCCCACCGCCAACTCAAGCAATGGGTGCGGGAAGTGAATGCAGCTGAGCCACCCGTCGAATCGCGCAGGCTGCTGAAATGGTCCGGCACGCCCATCATCTTCGACCTTGGGGACCACCCTGACCGCACAACTGCGGTCGGGTGCTTGCCGATGTTGGTTTCACCAACTATCCGCAACCTCAAGGTCACCAAGATGTTGGTTGACGGTGGGGCCGGCCTCAACTTGATCTCCTCCGCTGTGATCAAGAAACTGCAGATCCCCGACAGCGAGCTCGAGGAAACCGGGACGTTCCAAGGAATCAACCCGGGAAGGAGCAAGCCGAAGGGGAAGATCACGCTGCCGGTGACCTTTGGTGGAGAGCTCAACTTCAGGACGGAGAGGATCACGTTCGATGTTGCCGATATCCCATTGCCATACAATGGGATACTTGGCCGTCCTGCGCTCGCCAAGTTCATGGCAGCTTCCCACTATGCGTACAACATGCTCAAGATGCCGGGGCCGATAAGCGTCATCTCTGTCCCCGGCGACAAGAAGGATGCGCTTATCTGCGCCGACAAGATCTACCGGGATGCAGCAGCCGCGGCGGACAGCAAAACACTTGCCGCTGAAGCTCCCGGGGGGAAGACCAAGACCAAGTCCGGCAAGAGCTCTGGGGCCCACTCCGGCAAACGCACCTCTTCGGAGTGCTGCGCTGCCGTCGAGGACGCACCATCGAGCTCCACCGGCAAGTGCAAGAAGGGAATGTCAGCTCCACCGGCAACCAAGAAGGTGCCCGCCAAGGAGGACGGCACTGGTGGTACCTTCACCATCAGTGCTACACTCGACCCCAAATAGGAAAGCGCGCTCATTGCCTTCCTGCGGGCGAATGTTGACGTGTTTGCGTGGCAACCGTCTGACATCCCCGGCGTTCCCAGGAAGGTAATTGAGCATAAGCTTGTTGTTTGTCCTCATGCGCTCCCCGTCAAGCAGAAGGTCAGGAAGCAAGCGGTGGAGCGCCAAGAGTTCATCGCCGAAGAAATCAAGAAGTTGGAAGCAGCAGGCCTTGTTAGAGGTGTACTTCATCCCACGTGGCTGGCCAATCCAGTTGTCGTGCGCAAAGCCAATGGGAAGTGGAGACTTTGTATAGACTTCACCGATGTGAATAAAGCATGTCCCAAGGATCCATTTCCCTTGCCGCGCATTGACCAAATTGTGGACTCCACGGCTGGATGCGAGTTGCTTTCATTTCTCGATGCATACTCAGGTTACCATCAGATATTCATGGCTGAGGAAGATGAAGAGAAGACTGCATTCATCACTCCATGTGGCACATATTGCTTCATACGCATGCCCTTTGGATTGAAGAATGCGGGATCAACATTTGCAAGGGTGGTTCACACTGCTTTTGAGCCACAGATACACAGGAACGTAGAAGCCTACATGGATGACATAGTGGTCAAGAGCAAGAGCAAGACTACCCTAGTTCGAGACTTAGAAGAAACCTTTGGCAATCTGCGCAAGATACAACTCAAGTTGAACCCCGAGAAGTGTGTCTTCGGAGTTCCCTCCGGCAAGCTTCTCGGGTTCTTCGTGTCCCAGAGGGGGATTGAAGCCAACCCCGACAAGATCAAGGCTATCGAGCAGATCGAAGCCCCGAAACGCGTCAAGGATGTACGGAGGCTTGCGGGGTGTGTGGCCGCCCTCAGCAGGTTCATTTCAAAGTTTGCAGAACGCGCCCGGCCTTTCTTCAAAATCTTGAAAAAGGCAGGTCCTATGAAATGGACTCCAGAAGCGGAGGCAGCGCTGCAAGAATTGAAAGGATACCTGTCCTCCACTCCGATACTTGTCGCACCTAGGCCGCAAGAGAAGTTGCTGCTGTACCTAGCGGCAACCAATCAAGTGGTTAGTGCTGCGTTAGTAGCGGAGAGGGAGGCAGAGGAAGAGCCCGCAGCTCCGGCAAGTACTTCCAGCGACAAGCAGGGGGCTTTCCCGACAAGCTCTGGCCCCGACGAGGACAAGTCTGCGCAGGAACAAGGAGAAGTGCGAAAGAAGATGGTGCAGCGCCCAGTTTATTTTGTAAGTTCCCTCCTGCAGGGGGCTAGGTCAAGATACTCTGGGGTGCAAAAGTTGCTTTTCGGTCTCCTCATGGCCTCAAGGAAGCTGCGCCATTACTTCCAAGCACACGAGATAACGGTGGTCACTCGCTTTCCATTGAAAAGGATATTGCAAAATCCAGAAGCAACAGGCAGGATTGTTGAGTGGGCACTGGAATTGTCAAGATTTGGTCTTAAGTTCGAGAGTACTTCAACTATACAGAGCCGAGCATTGGCAGAGTTCATGGCGGAATGGACCCCAACACCAGACGAAGAAGTCCCAGAGACAAACATCCCCGTCCAAGAAACAAGCAAGGAATGGATAATGTACTTCGATGGTGCCTTCTCGCTGCAAGGCGCCGGTGCCGGTGTGCTACTTGTCGCACCCACCGGGGAGCACCTCAAGTATGTTGTCCAAATGCACTTTCCCAAGGAGCAATCCACAAACAATACTGCTGAGTATGAAGGTTTGCTTGCCGGCCTCAGAATTGCGGCCGAACTTGGGATCAAGAAACTGATCGTGTGGGGAGATTCGCAATTGGTGGTCCGACAAGTGAACAAGAGTTACCAGAGTCCCTTGATGGAAGCTTATGTCGATGAACTGAGGAAGCTTGAAGAACACTTTGAAGGCTTGCAGATGGAGCACGTTCCAAGAGCTCAGAACGATATCGCAGATGGCCTCTCAAAGTGTGCTGCCATGAAGTTACCTGCGGAACCAGGGGTCTTCGTGCTCAAGCTAACGCAGCCATCCGTCACACCATTAGTTGGACAAAGCAAGAAGAGGAAGTTGGTCTCCGGTGACTACTTGCCGGCGGATCTTCCTGAAGCCGCCGCCAAAGTCCCCAGGATCAACAACCAAGATGTTGAGGAACGGTTTGCTCCTGCGGACCCAAGGGTCTGTACAGTTGAAGCAGGCGTTCCCGACAAGCCTCGCCTCGGCAGACTTGCCGGGGAACCCTCAGCTCCAACAGAGCCGCAGGTTCTTGCCGTAGAAGCTGAGGTTCCCACAGTAGCCCTGATGCCTTTAGTCCTTGTTGTTGAGCCTCAGGCTCCAGCATGGGCACAACAAATTGTCCGTTTTCTTCAAACTGGAGAACTTCCCGATGAGCCAAAAGAGATAGAAAGAATAACCAGACAGTGAAGTATGTACCAGTTCGTCGACAACGAACTGTACAGAAGAAGACTCAACGGTGTCAGATTGAAGCGCATTTCCCGGGAAGATGGACAGAAGCTGTTGGCAGAGATACACGGAGGCATATATGGTCACCACATTGGCGCAAGAGCACTTGCCGGGAAGGCGTTCCGGCAAGGTTTCTTTTGGCCAGAAGCCCTCCAAGATGCAACTGCACAAGTAAACAAGTGTGAAGCGTGCCAGTTCCATGCCAAGCAAATTCACCAGCCAGCTCAAGCTCTCCAGACGATCCCTTTGTCCTGGCCCTTCTCGGTCTGGGGGCTCGACATCCTCGGCCCCTTTCCCCGCGCCGTCGGGGGCTTTGAGTACTTGTACGTCGCAATCGACAAGTTCACAAAGTGGCCAGAAGTGGAACCAGTGAGAAAGGTGATGGCACAGTCAGCAGTCAGGTTCTTCAGATCAATAGTTTGCCGTTTCGGGATCCCTAACAGGATCATCACCGACAACGGCACACAGTTTACGAGTCGCACCTTCATGCAATACGTCCAAGACCTTGGCGCCAAGGTATGCTTTGCTTCTGTTGCTCACCCAAGGAGTAACGGTCAAGCGGAGAGGGCCAATGCTGAAGTACTGCGCGGGCTCAAGACAAGAACCTTCGACAGGCTGCACAAGTGTGGAAGAAACTGGATAGAGGAGTTGCCGGCGGCTCTTTGGTCAATCAGGACGACACCAAATCGAGCCACCAGACAGACACCCTTTGCTCTCGTCTATGGAGCAGAGGCAGTTCTCCCCACGGAACTCGTATACGGGTCTCCTCGAGTGCTCGCTTACAACGAGCTCGAGCAAGAGCAACTGCGACAAGATGATGCATTGCTCCTTGAGGAGGAACGTCTCCAGGCTGCTGTACGAGCTGCTCGATACCAGCAAGCCTTGCGTCGCTATCATAGCCGCAAGGTCAGGGCCAGGAGTCTCGAGGAAGGCGACCTTGTGCTTCGGCGCGTTCAGTCCGCCAAGGGCTCCAACAAGTTGACGCCGAAGTGGGAAGGCCCTTATCGGGTGAGACAAGTCACAAGGCCTGGCGCTGTCCGCCTTGAGACCGAAGAAGGCTTACCGGTGAGCAACTCCTGGAACATAGAGCATCTTCGCAAGTTTCACCCGTAAGGCGCGGTTGCCGTGATCCGCTCCGGCAACCATCTTTTGTACAAGTCTTGCCGCTGTTGCATGTAAACCTTTGTATAAAGCCGGGCGCAGACCCCGTGCATCAGTAAAACTTTTGTGCTTCGCACCATTTGTCATTTCATACCTTTCTTTTTGCTTGCATGTATCATCTGACATTTTGTGCAGCACACATTCTGGGTAAGCAACAACGAGCCACAAGGTTCCATACTTGTGTTTCCCCCTTTTTTTTCTTTCTCTCTTAAACAGAAGAAGGGTCCCTCGCGCACAAGTTTGCCGGGGGGAAGGAGATAGGGGTATGTACCAAGTGCTATTCAAGAAAGGAAAGTCTTGCCGGGAAGCAAACAATCCATGAAAGCTAAGTTGCCAGATTTTGAGGAATTTAAATTTTTAAATTTTTTGTTGTCTTCCTTGAACAACCACACTTTGTATGGAAAACCCGTGCGCGGAGGAACCTACCCGTGGCTAGCCGCGCCCTTACTTTGTTTCGAGCACGCTCAACGGCATAAGTGAGCTGCGACAAGTGTCGCGCCCTTACTTCGTTTTCGAGTTCGCTCAGCAATCTAAGTGTGCTGCGACTAGCTGCGGCAAGGTTTCTTGCCAACAAGGGCTTTGCTAGCAGGCTGCTAAGAGTCCCGCACTCAACGCTCGCGGCAAGGGTCCCCTTTGCCGGCAAGTTCCCTAAAAGCGTAGGGTGGAAAGCATACAAAGTGAAGGGACTAAAGCAAGGGAGATAACATTGCATTGATTACCCGAAATAAAAGTATATATTGCAGAGATAACTTGCCGCTGTTTTAAACAACTACTACCTATGACTTAATCGACAGCGGTGAGGGAAGCAAGGTGCCTAGTCTCTTCGGTCTCCGTCGATCCTCTGGATCTTGCCCACCTTGGCTACGATATGGGCGACTTGTGCCTTCAACGCCTCCTGGTCGGCTTCGGGCGGCAGGGTCCGGAGGACGTTGACGAGGTTGATCCCGGGGTTGCGGTAGACGATCTTCGACAACACCCGCTCCATAGTACCCATGCAAAGCCGGCGCGCCTTGTCAGCCAGCTGCGCGGGGATCTTCTCCCGTAGCCGCGCGAGGGTCGGCGCCACTCCTCTGAAGAACAGGCTCAGCTTGGCGCTGTGGGGGAGACTCTCATCGGGGGAGTACGCGAGGTGCTCCGCCCTCAGCGCCACCATCTCCATGTCGATGTTGGCGGCGGAGGCGACGAGCTCCTCGGTCCATTGCTCCACCGTCCGCTGAAAGTGGTTTTGCGAGACGGCGGCGCTTTCCAGCAAGGCCCTCTCAGTACGGAGATCATCCTTCAGCTTCGTCTCGCGGTCCCGGGCGGCGTCAAGTGAGTCGGTGAGGGTAGAAACCTTCATCTCCAAGTCAGCGATGGAGTCCCTGGCGTCGGTGAGCTCTTTGCCCTTCTCGGAGAGGCGGATTTGCAGCTCCGAGTTGGTGTGGGCGTCTTTTTCCCACGCCACATTGAGCGCGGCGACCCTGTCTTCACTCGCCTTCAAGTTCAACTCCATCTGCGCCACCCTGGCCTCCAGATCCCTCTTGGCGGTCTCTGCGGCAGCAGCGGCATCCCTCGCCTCTTGCAGAGCCCCGCCAATGGACTACTCACGAGCGGTGAGGTCATCCTCGTGGCTGTCGAGGTCGACCTTCCACTGGTTGAGCTCTCCCTCCCGCCGAGACAGCTCCTTGGCGGCCAGACGCTGGTGCTCCTCCACCTCGGCCTTCTCGAGGAGGAACGCCTGGTGTGCTCCGGCAAGCTCTTCGCGCTCCTCCGCCAAGTTTCGGAGGGCCGCCTGGTTGGCGGCGCGGAGCTCCGCGGCGCGCTTCTCCAGATCAGCACCAGCCTTGGCAGCCAGAGCCTCTCGGGACTCCAGCTTGGCTTGCCTGGCTCGGTACAAACCCAGGAGTCAACGCAGGAGTTGCTCCTCTTCGGGCTCGTCGCTGCTGCCGGGCGCGTCGACAACCTTCAACCCGGCGGAGGCAAGAACTTCTCCGTCAAACGTCTCCCCCTCCGCGGGTGCCCTTGATGAGGACGCCCACGGGACTTGGATAAAGACCCCGTTGGCGGCCTCCAGATAGACGCCCGACCCAGCCGCAGAGGCGGAAGGATCGGCGGCCGGTGCAGCGTCCGGCGCTCCTGCGGCCTCCGGGCCAGCAGTGCGGTCGCCGGTCCCTTCCCCAGCTATCGCGTCAGCGGTCGGGACGGTCTCCTCGGCGGATGGCTCATCAGCACCGGCCGTTCCCTCTGCGGTGGTGGCATCGCCAGCGCCGCCACGCACCTCCTCCTCGGCGATGGTTTCCGTCTCCATCGGCTCCGGGGCGGGCGGGTCTGACGACAGAAGAAAAAGAAAAGAAAGATCGTCAAGCAAATATCCGAAGAGAAGAATCCAAGAAGAAGAAAGTACAAGGGTTTACCTGCGCGGGCCTCTTCGATGACGGGGTCCCTCGCCGGGGAATTCTCCCTTGGCGGCGTTGTAGTGGCCCCTGCTGGCGGAGGGCCGCTCGCGCCCTCCCTTGGCGGGGTGCTCACCCTTGTCGGGCTGCTCGCCCTTGGCGGGGTACTCGCCCTTGGCGGAGTACCCGTCCTTGGCGGAGCGCTGTCCCTCGCCGGGGAGCTCATCCTTGGCGGGGAGGGTGGAACAAGCGGCTCGTCGGGGGCGGTCTCTTGGTGCTCCTGTGGCTGCGGCTCCACTTCTGCACAAGACAACAAGACATCAATAAGGATAACAACCTCAAGCGCGCCCGACGAGCAGGAAAATGAATACCAGACTTACGCTGGGGGCTGCGCAGGGGGCTGCTCTCCGGAGCAGCAGGCTGGTCTGGCAAGCCTGTCGCTGGCGCGTCGCCTGCCGCTGCGGCGGGCTCGTCGTCCTCGAGATCAACCACAGGGATCTTGGCCCTCTTCGCCATCCGCTGGGTCAAGGTCCTGGAAACCAAACAAGATCGGAGTTAGACAAAAAAGAAATCAAGACAAAAGCAACAAAAATAAAAGGAAAATTGAAATTGCAAGTGCTTACTCTTCCTCCTCTTCGTCGGAGCTGAGGGCGGAGAAGTCAAACCCCGCCTCGCGTGCTCCAGTGCGGGGAGCTGGAGGAGAAGGCTCCCTCGGGCGCTTGGCGGGCTCCGGGGCAGTGGGCTGGGAAGACCCAACACCGGTCGTCGCCGAGGACCGAGGGGCAGAAGGGGCACCAGAGACACTCCGGGAAGATCCCCCTCCGCTTGTCGCTCGGGCACGGGGCGCCTCCTTGACGACCTCGCTCGTCGTGGTGGCACGCGTCGCACGGCGCTTCGGCTACTGTCGAGGCGCCTGTGGCCTCGTCGTCTCAGCGTCCTTGCGGAGGCGCTTCTTCTGCTGTGGCGAAGGACTTGAGGGTGGCGGAGAGTTCTCTGAGGATGAGGAGGCGTCGTCGTCAAGATTCAGAGACCCGCCAGAGTCTTCGTCAGAATCACCGGACTCGGCGTCCTCCTCCTCCTCGACGGGCCCGCTGGACTCAGTACCCTGCCCCGCAGCCTCGCCCATCCCGGCAGGCTCCCCGGTAGGCTCCCCGGCAAACTCCTCGGGCGCGAGCTTCAACAACTTGAGGATTTCCTCCTCCTCAGCCTGGCTCACCGCGTCCGCTGCTTCCGCCTCGTCCACAGTGTACCCGAACTCACCCGCAGCTACAGCTGCGGCGGCCTCCTCCATCATGTTGGCTATGTAGGCCACATCCCGGTCGGTGGTCGTCCGGGTAAGGCCTTTTCTCTCCTCGGGATTGCGTGTCCGTTCAACCAGATTATCAAAGAAGGCCTGCACGGTCTCCGCTGAAGGCACCAGCCAAGTGGGGACGACCCCGTGGGAGTCGCACTCAGGCATTGCCGCGCGGATGGCACTGAGGGCAGTATTGTTACATAGAGGAACTACTCCGACCGATGGTCTGAACCACTCCGGGTGCTTGGGGTCATGCTTAAACAGCTCCCGGACCATCCCCTTGAGTTCCAAGACAGTGAAGTTGTAGTTCAGCCCGGGGCGCAGCCTCATGCGGTCTGCCGCATTGCCGAACTCCCAGGCAAGCCTCTTCCTTTCCTGCAGGGGGGCAATGCGGCGGCGGAGGAAATCGGCCCCGACTTCACCTACAGTAAGATTGGCGTTCCGGAGACGAAGGATCCTAGTAAGGGCAATCTGCAGCTTGTCGTCCTCCGGGGCCAAGTCGCTCCAATCCTTGCCGCGCACTATTGCAGTCTGGCGTGGCGAGGTAAACTTCTCGGGCTTATCCTCCATGACCCAGCACCAGTCAGCCCTCCACTCCTCCCACTTGCCGCGAAGCTCTCCTTTCAAGTACGGCTCCTTCTTGTTCAGCCTAAAGATCCAGGAGATGCCGCCGGAGAGTGGGGATCCAGATTCTACTCTAGGCGTGAAGAAATGGCGGAAAAGAGCTACATTTGGGTGGACCCCGACATAGTTTTCGCACAGATGCGCGAAAACGGCCAAGGTGAGAACGACATTTGGGGTGAAATCTAAGAGGTGGAGGCCATATGTGTTCATCACATCACAGAAGAACTCTGAATACGGAGGACAGAGGCCGCAATGGAACATGTCGACGGCCACGGCGGGGAGGACTCTGGTGCGCGGGTGATCCTTCGTCTCCCTCGCCCAGAACAAGTAGTACTTGTCCCGCAGCTCCCTCGGGCCGAGCCTCGGCGGGAAGACCACCATCCTTCTCCGCATGGCTGCCAGCTTCGCAGCCTGCTCAGACTTCTCCTTCTTCGCCTTGTCGCTCTTCACCTTGTCGCTTTTCGGAGCCATGGCGGGGGCGGCGGGGGGGGGG
>LR738712.1:329503129-329613015 GCA_902687465.1 Secale cereale
GCCGCGGATGCTGGGGACGGCGGAGGAAGGGTGGAGCTCGGCTCTCTGTCGACCTGAGGGGAGGCAGAGAGCGGCGGGGGTTTCTGAGGATTAAAGGCGCAATGAAAGCAATGGAGGAAAACTGCCCCTGCTTCCTCTGCTTTTAAGGGGGAAGTGGGGGACGTTCCGCATTTCCCCATTAAAGAAACAGGCCACGATATCTCCCACGACGCCGCAATCGACGCGTGCCGTTAGGGAGGGATGCGGCGAATCTAGAGTGGGAAACGGCGCGCCGTGGGCCGCGTGTGCCCGTGCACTGTTCTGGGCCTAGCCCAACAGCGCTCGGCACCGTGTGTGGCCCAGGCCCGGGGGCTCCTGTCGGTGTACTAAAGTAGGGGTACCTTAATATCCCGACTTGTGCACGGGCAGTAGCAGCATCCCATGGTCTGGCTCACCACGCGCCCGCCAAAGCCCACTCTAGACCCCTTTAAGCCATTCAAGAACAAAGTATTCAAGTTAAGAGACAAGACCCTGGCAAGAGGAGCTTGCCGGGAAGGCCGCTCCAGGATCAAGGTTATCATTCCAGCACGAGACCCTGGCAAGAGGAGTTTGCCAGGAAGGCCAAAGAACGGCACCTCAAGAAGGTATATTGCGGTGCATCATGCGCCCCGGCAGGACCCGGAGAGCGGCAAACTTCCGGGCCCGGCAAGGTTGCGACCCCGGCAAGGTGCTTGCCGGGGGAAGCCTACACTGCGTGCCTGCGCTCCAGCTCATCTGGCCACGCGTCGCCCTGGGGCCCTTCCAGGGGGCACGTGGCAGATGGCTGTGCAGCCTAGGGTACACGGTGGTAAGCCGCGGTGACGAGGCTATCACCGTGGCGAATGGAGACGCATGGACGGACGCTTTTGGGGCGACGGCGACGGGCATTCAATGCCTTTGTCCCCCACCGTCAAAGTTAGGTAAAGACCACTATTCATACACTATTCATACACTGTTACAACCACCACCAGTTTTACATTTTTACCCTCCTCTGCGTTGGCACCTGTCGGTGACCCCTTTTGAGCTATAAAAGGAGGCCCATGCACAACGTAGAGGGGGTTGGATTCCAGAAACTAGGCTACTCCCTCGCTCAGTGCAGCTAGTACTGTAGATCTTCAAGCTCCCGAGCTCAAGAACTCAATACAACCAAGGCAGGAGTAAGGTTTTACGCGTCCGCGCGGCCCGTACCTAGGTAAACTTCCCGCGTGTGCTCCTCGATCCGCTCTTCGTGCTCCCTCCGCACCCTTGCCGTACCGTAGAAGGGGCTCCGGTCCCATAGGTTTTCGTGGGCGTCCAGTTTCCCCGACAGGGACTAATGTGTTTGTGAGTGTACACTGGAGCTGTAGTCCTAGAAGATTTGGTTTAACACATGGAAGACGACCCCTAAAAATGGATTTCTTCAACTGAAGAATTTGGTGATGAAATTTGTACAACCTTCGAATAAATTGATGTGAAGACTTGGAACCTTAAAGACTGTTGTTTTCGTAGTTTCTTTCTTCTTATTTGAGTCATCGGAAAAACCGTACTGTTAAAGGGGGCCAAGGTGAATCATAGTTCACATTTCCCAAATGTTGCTCAAAGCTATACATACACAAGCCGCTTCGAGTGAAGCATCTGGAAATCTCTGAAACAACTGACGCATTTTAGCGATAGTGATGAAGTTCATCTAGTCGCTGACAAATTTGGTCAGGCTGAGGAGTTAGGATTTTGCCAGTGCAATCTGTCTAAAAGTGAGGAAATTGAGTGACCCACCGAATTTGAGAGTTCAAATTCTGACCGTTGCTGCGCCGCAGGCCAGCTGTCAAGTGGACCCTTATCCTGACAACATTCGAATTAGAGAAGGGCATTTATGACAATTAATTTTGGGTTGCCCTGGCTATAAATAGCCCCCACCACCACTTGTTGGTTGGCTGCTCCGAGAGAACTTGACACTTGTCATTTGAGAGCAACACATCCTCTAACGAATTTGAGAGAATCCTAAGTGAGGAAATCCCATAGCCAAACTGATTGAGCATCACTGAAGAGATTGATGTGTGTGACCCAATGTCGTTTACCTTTAAAGACTGTCATTCTTCCACATGGTTAGCCGCATGTTCTAAGCACACCAAGAGTCATTATGTTGTGCGAGTGAGCAAGTTTGTCAAGGTTTCGGAAATCTACCTTGAAGACTTACCACGAGTGATTGGGCGAGGTACGAGTGACCTTAGCTCAAGAGGAATATGGTGAGGACTGTGTGTCCTCTGAGTTTGTCTCGACCGCCTCAACCAGACGTACAGTTGATACAACAATTGGAACTGGTCTACCAAATTTTTGTGTCTTCACCGAGCCAACCTGGTTTCAAATTCCTTACCCATCCTTTACATTATTCCACTTTGAATAATTTGTGATCTACTTTCGGAAGAACTTGAACTGAAGACTTTCATCACGTTGTATTCTATTTCTCCAGTTCATCTTCCTCATGCTTGTATGACTGTATGATTGCATGTTCTTCATCTGTATGTATCTTGTATGCGTGCTTTTCATTTCTGCGATGACTTAGTTTCCTCGCGGTTCTAATTCTTCACTCCGATCTTCATCACATTCATCAGAGATAGACAAATTTCTAAAAATCTGCCATTCACCCCCCTCTGGGAGTAAACCTATGTTTTCAATATGGTAGCAAAAGATTATCAATAACTAATTCTGAGATGCAATGTTTAATAGACGCTCAACGAACCAATAGGGTGGGTCTATTCTAATAACACCCCTTAAGACCTTATTCTGCTAACACTAGGTTTATTCTGATAATACAAAACAACCGCAACAAAAACCCATCCGAACCACACGCACACACGCAACGAACCCACCTTATCCATTCATCAGATCCACGCCCACCCCCACACTCTCGTCTTCTACCTCACACCACCGAGCCCCCCATCCCACGGCCTTCTCCCCCCGAGCAACTCCTCGACCTACCTCCTTCCATCGCCGCTCACCCCGCGCCGCCCATCATTCTCCTCCACAGAGCCCCACCTCCTTCCCACCGCACCGCCCTCTCCGGCTGCCAACCCCCTGCGCAGTGCCAGATCGAGCAGGCACATCTCACGATGGTGCTAGAGGCTACGCGATCGAGATCGGGGACGTGACCCTTCCTCCCCGTCGACTTCTCTCCCCGGCGCCCCCGCCTTCCCTCCCGACTGGTGCCCCCCTTCCCTCTCGACCGGCGCCGCTCTCCAGCTTTTGGCCGCACTAGCTCCACTGTGCTAGATGGCCGGCGGCTCACCTACCTCTGCTGTGGAGGTCGGATCCCGCGGTGGGAGTGAACGGGACACCAGCGCCGTGCCGGCACACCGCCCCCCAACCAACGCTGCTCGATCCGGTGACCCCGACCACAAATCCATGGATACCGCATCGGATCGGAGCTCTTCTCGACACCCATGTTCTCGACCGTCGCCGCCTCCTTCTTCTGGCCGGCGACAAGGTCAGCCCTCTCCTATGTTCCCTTACTCCACCTCACCTCCTCCTCCTGCAGCTGCAGCTCCCTTCCCCTCCTCCGCACCCGCTCCTCTTCCACCTCCCCTCCTCTGTCCCAGAAGCACTGTCGACAGCGCTGCATCGGCCCCGTACTTTAGCCTGCTTGACTACTCCACCGGGAGGACGCCGCCGCCTACCACCATAGCACGCAGTTCGGTAGCGCCGTGCCCGTGGTGCAGTTGCGCGGGCGTTGCAGTGATCGGCTCCACCCGTGATGAGCTGTAGGGCATCTTCCCCAGACGGCGCGGCCACCCTCTGCCCTGACCCCCTCTCTAGTTATCCTCCCCCGCAGTGTACAAGAAGAGCCCTGGACGGTGGGGGACGAGGTCCTCTCTCTGTTTGACTTCATAAGCTATGGAGCAGTGCCTGCAACAGCCTGATTGCAGTTCATTTTCACTTTTTTTGAAGCTCGCTAAGTTTTGTTTAGCAGTTCGCCGTGAGATCCATGGCGCTGGCCATGATCTGCCTTCTCCTACTGCTCTATTTGAGGCCAAGACGGGCTCTGCCGCGCTGGGAACCAGCGTGTGGCGTGACACTGGCGATTATGCGCGTCGTGGTTCTCCAATTCCCATACAGAAGAAGTTGTGGTGCGAGTTTAGGCGTAATTTTGTTGCTTTCCCCTGGGTCTGCAATCCACCGGCGAAACGCAGATAGGTTCCTGCAACACAGTTCGTTTTGGTTGCTGTCGATGCCATCCCCACTGTAGTACAGTGTGCTCATGACGGTTTAGTGTGTATGTGTGTGTTTTGCGTGGTAGACGGTCGGGGGGCTGTGTTCATGTACAATGCAAAATAGCATGAAAATGAAGTGCACTGCTGTTGTATCCAAGTTTTAGTTCCTCCTCAAAATACATTGGACATGCGAAAAATGTGCCAAGAGGTTCATTTTGTCCATAGAGAGGTTCGGTTTTATTGTGTGGAGAGGTTCGCTTCACTATACTATGAACTTTTTTCGATTTTTAGAGGTTCGCTCCACTGTACTATGCATTTTCTTTTCGTTTTAAACAATAACAAAAAGAATCGCGTGCAATCCTCTGTGATGACATTGTAGTGCGTTTTCCCACATGATGCAGCACACTAACATTGACAAATATGGTCCACTTAATCCTGTGAAACAAGTTAGAAAAAGATGAAAAAAAATCATACGGTACACTTAGACTTGTGTCTCGGTCCATTTTTCGCTTGATGTGGTTCACTCGCTTGATGTGATTCACTTATGCCTGATGTGAAGCGCACTTCACTTCTTCGTCTCAGAAAACTTTACGTCCGAAAAAACAAACTGTGAAGTTCACTTGACTGTCCGATGTAGTGCGTTCTTCTGTCTGATGCAGTTCCATCGTCGATTTCGGTGTCGCAAAAAACAGAGTGTATGCATTTCGGTATTTTTAAAATTGTGCTTAAACCGTAAGGAACTAGGGAGAGCGTTCTATATGAAAAAGTTGCTTCTCGACAACATCTTTCCAGCGGCGTATAATTTGAATCATTTCGACCAGCGGTTTGTAAAAATTTCATGAAAAACTGCTGCTTCCCCTCATAGTCAGCCGCACAATTTACAAAATTAACTAAAAAATCGTAAGGAATCTCAAAATCATTTCAACATATGAAAGTTGCGCCTCGTCCATAGCTTTTCAACGGTATATTACACGCCTTGTTTCGACAAACAGTTAGAAAACTGGAGTGAAAACAGTACCAAAAATTTGAAATTTTTTGAAAAACATAATTCCGTGATTTAGTAAATTTGAAACTGCTTTTAAACCGTAACGAATCAGACAAAAAATTATATATGAAAAATATGCGCCTCGACGATATCTTTCCAATGGTGTATCGTATGTTTCATTCCGATGAGCAGTTTAGAAAAATACACGAAAAACGCTCGCTGTCATTATTTGTGGGTCGCACCGTTTTTAAAACTGCTCTTAAACCGTGAGGAATCTCGAAAAGTGTTCTGTGACGCCCGAAGACCGACGTCCCAGAAGATTCTAGAGATTCCAGATGTTCCGGGGTCTCCCATGTGTTTCATTTGTGCTTGTGTTATTTATTTTTGCATTGCATCATAGCATCATGCCATCATGACTTTAATTCTGCATCTCAACCTAAATAAATTGTGTGGACCTTCGGTCCATTTAAATCGAGGGAAGGATGACTTCTCTTTATAATATATATGTATCCTCCTAATAGTTATGGAGCTATTATAAAAATATCCCATTAGTTTGGCATCACCGTAACACACTTGCATTTTTTCTCCAGACCTCTTTTGCTTCAAGTTTCACCGCCAAACCGTCTCTACTATTCTTTCCATTTTATCGAGGCTCCTTCAAAAATCCGAACATTTTTGGACACTTCAAAAACCAAGTCCTAGTTCAAACCCATTTGAATAAAAATCAAATGTGTTTGAATTTACATCTTTCTTTCATGCCACTTATAATTTTCTTGGATCATGCTCATTTTTATGAGTCCGGGAAAATTAACCCTGTGCCCAAACATTATCCCAAACACTTCCTCTTTTCTCCTTTTCTTCTTTGCTTTTTCTTTTCTTTTCTGTTTTAGAAAAGAAGAAGAAGAGTAGAGGCCCAGCCGCCAGCCTCCTAAGCCCAGCCGGCCCATCTGGCCTCCTGGCCCAACTCCACCGCTAACCCTAGCTGGCTCGAAGCCCGTCTCTCCCTCGCTCGGCCTACCCCTCGCGCCGCTGCACCCCATCGTCCCGATCTCTCCATCGCTCCCCGACCCCTCCTCTCATGCTCTCCTTCCTCGATCTCCCTCTCGAACCTCATTCCTGCCGAGCCCCGCAGCGCCTGCGGTCGGGGGGCCTCGTTCCTCTGCCTCCCCTCGCCATGGAGTTGCGCACCGCCGCGGTTGAAGACCGCCAGGTGGCCGCGTCGCCTCGGCCTCGCCAAGGCCGCGACCAGCGCCACTGTTGCCGCGCCATCGCCTTCCTCTTCGCCTCCAGCAGAGCCCTCGCGGGCCGGAGCTCCTGGTGCCCCACTCCAGCACCGCAGCGCCCCTACCTCCTCGCAGTCTCCCTCCAGCGGCCAGGATCCGCGCCGTCCCTCCCCGCGAACTGCGCCTCGTCTCCAGCGCGCCCAGGCATCACCAGCGCCGGCAACGGCCGCCCCAAGCTCGACCTCCTTCCATCGGCCCCAGGATCGACTACCTCGACGGCGTCCCCCCTGCATCGGCCTCCTTCTCCTCGCCGGCCTCACTGCCGCCCGAGGCCTGCAACCACCTCCGCCAAGGCCGCAGCCCATCTCCTTTTTGTTGTTGTTGTTGTTTATCCCAGGACCTCGGAGGTCAAGTACCGCGACGAGTGGATCCGCCAAGTTCCTCTTCATGTATGACTACCTCCGATGTTGTGTTTGACAAGTACCACGACGCATGCACGGAGCCCTCAGATCCATCAAGTTCGACTACCACACGTGTACGACTACTGCATGAACGAGTACCACAACGACCGCTGTTCGCCAAGTACCCCTACGGCAAGTACCACGACGACCCGCCAAGTACCTCGATGCTCGACGCCCGAGCGACTACCTTTTGTGAAGAAACGAGTACCACTACGCTCGGCGATGCGACAAGTACCCCTACCGATGACCGTGAACGACTACTTCCACTACCGTCGCCGAGGACCTGTGTAATGCAAGCGTCAAGTTCGACTACCGTCGCCGTGTACCACTACTTCCTTTTGGCAACGTGAACGATAACTTCGACAACGACCGCCTCGAGAACGTCTACTTCCACTACTTCCACTACGTCCCTCGACGACTCGAACCGCTTCGAGAACGAACGCTTCGAAGGTATAACCCCGAGACGATGACCCGTGGATGAATGCTTGTTGTGCTGTATGAGATGTATCGAATGTTTGCCCGTGCCCGTTTCGTCTTTTGTCATGCTCCTCGGTTGCCTCGTCGCCGACTCGTGGGCACCCGGTGACGGGATCACCCCACCTTTCTTCTTGCTTGACACGCTCTCCGTCATCTTTTGCACCGGTCTCTCAACGAGTTACCGGAACCGAGATGTTGCGTTGCATCATTTTCGGATCGTTGCCGTGGCACCCTTTTCTTTCACCACGGTGACATATACTCCTTATCTCTTCATGTTCACTTTTAATAAAATTGCATAAAACTTGATCATGTCATCCGCATCATGTTAACAACATTAAAATGTGTGAATTGTTGTTTGCTTAAAATTACTAAACATGCATATGGGATTTTTCCGGAATTGTTGTTTGTCATTCCGGCCTCATTTAAACTTGCCTAAATAGGTAGTTTGCTCTTGCTTCACCTCTTGCCATGTTAACAAACATTTAATCTTGTCTTGTAAATAAATGAGAGTCAATTAAATAATTAAAATATGGTGTTTCGTCAATATGCAACTCGTTGCATATTGAGCTCCACTTAACTTGTAGTTTTGTTTGTGCACTTTGCCATGCCATGCATATTTAAACCGGACATGCATCATACTTGGATGTGCATCGTATGCCATGCTTATGATTGTGTGTTTACCGTGTTGTTTGCTTCTTTCCGGTATGCTTCTCTCGTTAGCTTCGGTTCCGTTCCGGAGTTGTGAGGTTTTGTCTACTTCATGGACCCGTTATTCTCCCTTGCGGAATCCCAGGCAAGATGATCATACCCTTGGATACCTTTACTACCATTGCCATGCTTAGTTGTCTCGATACTATCGTTACATGTCGCGCTACCCATCTTTTATTGTCAGCCCTCTCCTTGTTGCCATGGAACCTCTAACCTTTTGACACCTTCCTAGCAAAACCACTGTTTGGCTATGTTACCCGTTTGCAAAGCCCCTCTTATAGCGTTGTTAGTTGCAGGTGAAGATGAAGATCGTTCCAGGAGGGAACTTGTTGTTGGAATATCACAATATCTATTATTATTATTAACACACCTATATACTGGGCATGGGTGGAAGGCTTGGCCTTTTGCTCGGTGTTTTGTTCCACTCATGCCACCTTAGGCGCCGATAAACCGGCATTATGTTCCTTGATTTTGCGTTCCTTACACGATGGGTATATGGGGACCCCTTGACAGTTCGACTTTGAATAAAACTCCTCCAGCAAGGCCCAACATTGGTTTTAATTTGCCTCATAATAACAACTTAATTAATTAATTAAATTTGCATAGGGGGTCGCGTCCCCGGGTTCTTATTTCTACATAATAGGGGGGGCCAGTGCTGATGGTGTTGGTCCCAAATAGAGTCGTGCGCGGCGCCCCCTGGGAAACTTGGGGTTTGGCTGCTGTACGCTGTGCTCATCCGGTCGTGGCCTGAGACGAGATACGCGCGTCTACTATCAGGGTGTCGGCACGCCGGGAGGTCTTGCTGGACTTGTTTTACCATTGTCGAAATGTCTTGTGCACCGGGATGCCGAGCCTGATGGGATTTCCCTAAGATAAGGGGTGATGATATTATATTTATCACTTCAGCTAATCATGAGAGCTTGTGATGGGCTAAGTTGGGACACCCCTGCAGGGTTATGATCTTTCGAAAGCTGTGCCCGCGGTTATGTGGCATATTGGAATTTGTTAATGTCCGGTTGTAGAAAACTTGACAGAGGATCCGAAGTAAAACACACAACTGTGTGAGTAACCGTGACTGTCTCTTTTCACATTGAGAAGAGAACACGGTGGGGGTTATGTTTGACTCGTATGTAGTTCAGGATCTTTAGCGATCACTACTAGTTTGCGACCGTTTGCGTAGATGCTCATCTTATTCTTGTACTCGTTAGTTAGCCACCATATTATGCATAGCCGCTGCTGCAACCTCACCACTTACCTCTTCCTACCCATAAAGCGTTGCTAGTCTTGATACCCATGGTTATGGGATTGCTGAGTCCTCGTGGCTCACAGTTACTACAACACCAGATGCAGGTTCAGCCGAGTATGATGCAGGAGCTGGTTCAAGTACTTCACTGGGAGCTCGATAAAGAGAGTGGCCGTTTGCTTGTGACGTTTTCGACGATCAGTAGTGGTTTCTACTAGGGGCGATTCGGACCTGTGGCTTATGTTTTGGTATCTTTCTTTTGGATCTTCGCCCGTAGTCGGGTTGTGATGTTTTGGATGATGTTTGCTTATGTAATGTATTGTGTGAAGTGGCGAGTGTAAGCCAACAATCTCCTTTTGCAATTTCATCCCTATTTTTACATGAGTCGTGCAAAGATACCAAACTTGATATCATTCTATACCTTTAAGTCGTGCCTCGACACGTAGGAGGTATAGTCCCATCCTGGGCATTACCAAACTCAAAAGTTCTTGGCATTTGAGTTTGGTATGTCTATGTAGTCCGAATCTGGGTCCAGAACTTGGGGTACTTGGTATCTATCTTCTCTTGAACAAAAAGTGATGTGAGTGGACTTGTTGAACAATGCCTAATGATTTCATTTGACATGAGAGGACTTCTGGAATAACATCTATTCACCTTTATATTCACACGTGGTTCGTTCAAGTGTTCAACAATTATGTATTTAGGTATAAAATAAAAATAGGTTAAGTATTTTTGTTCCGGATAACATAAATAAATTATTGCATAATTCTTATAAAAAATCACCTCAAAAATATGAATGTATACAATATTTTTGGTCGTATCCAAGGTAGCCATGTCCTCATAAGTTGAGCTCCATCCACCTGTATCAACAAGGTTTTGAGTGGGATTGGTTCCTTTCCTTTAGTTTTCATGTTTAAAGAAATTGACTTCGACCCATGGAACGGGACAAGCAATGAAGGAGTGAGGGTTTCATGGACTAGGGGGTGATCACTTAGTCGGCCCAGGCTCCTCGGATGGGCTGGTGGGCGTTCATTCTTCACAAGATGGACTCCAGATGTTCCACGAGGCGAGCATGATTAGGACTTAATCTCCCAAAGGCTTGACATACACTCCAAGACTACTCCTGCCTCCTCAATGTCAAGATACCGACCTTGTAACCCTAGATACCCTTCCTGGCGTGTATATAAGCCGGAGGGTTTAGCTCGTAGAGGGGACATCAACACAATTTCATTCACCTAGCCCTAGACTTAGAACACATCTCATGTCACACCCTGATTTTCATGCCACAACACTTAAGCTAATAAATCATGATAAAATTTTGTTGAACAAAACTTTTGAGTGTTTTGGTCTTTGCTTTGATTTGGATTTTTGTGCTATTTTAAGTGCTCTAAAAGTCATATAGTAACTTCCCCTCCCATACTTGTTCCTCTTGCTCCAAAACTTTGCCCAATCATCATGCCATGTGTATAGGACATAAAAGTATTTTCTCACAAAAATAATTTGGCCAAAAAAATATTTTCTAAATTAAGTTTTCCAAAAACCCCTGAATTGTGACTTGAACTACAAGTACTTAATTTAGGATGTGAAAATCTTTTAGAAATTATATTTGACTCCTATTAGATATAGGACACCCATAAACCACAAAATTATTATTTTAAAAGTTATTTTTATATTTTATTTAGAGGATTTTTCTTAAGTCCAGAAATGGTCTTTAATAGGTTAAAATTATTTTAATGTTTCAAAAATATTTGAGAAAATTTAGGGAAGCTCATTGGACATATATTGTCCATATATAAGATCTTCAACACATGGTTATGTATTGGTCAAATCCCTCAAATACCCTTTCTGCATATTTCAAGCTTTTGAAATATTGACAAAGGAAACATTATCTATAAATTTCAAGACAATTGTAGCATGTGAAAAATACCATATTGGACGATCTTGCCAAGTCTCCTGACTTGGAGAACAAGTTAACCTCGTCAAAATCTCTCAAACCATCTCTGTACAGAACCAAATTTGATCAACTCTACATTGCCAACTATCTCCTTTTGATCTAAATTTATGTGGACATGCTCTAATCCCCAATGAGACACTACACCAAGTGGTGCATCAAGGAGAATAGATTTGCATGATTAAATCTTGGGAAACCCATTTCCGTTGATTTCTAGGGTTCCCAAAGTTACATTGGCAACTTTCTTCAAATGGACGCAAACTTGGTGATCAACTTCATCTATTCATGCCATATGATCCTGTTGTCAAGGAGATTCATTTACTTGCCCAAACCCACATCAAACACCATCTTCCTTTTTGCTAAAATCACCATCTTGATCCCTTCCACTATTCTCCTTGAGCGTAACATTTTACCAGAGCGTCTATTGGTCCTATTCTACCTCCAATAGCTTCCAATTGTTTTCGTCGTCGTACTCATGCCGGACACGGATTTCTTCACCTCCACCACCGCTGTAGCAGTCTTTTGTCGCCGAGTTAGGGCGTGGAAGATCTGACATGGCAATTTCCATCATTTTGTCGCCTGGTTCGTCGAGTTAATCACTAGGGTAATCAAATGCTTATTTTACCACAACGTTTGATCTTCACTCTACTCGAAAATCCTCAAGTGTTGTTTTACCACTCTTTCAATTCTTCAGCGCTTCCTTTTGGCCAGTATTGTGTATTTCATCTAAGTTATGCTTAACAATTAGATTCATCAATTGTGCACTTGCTTCCATCTGCACAACTCTGGAACCTAAGTCAGGAATACTTAGTGAAATGCGTCAAAACGATAAGGGTCAATTTCCCAAACTGGCTTATTTAAAAAATATAGAACATATGTGACTCTTACCAATTTCCTCGCAACTATACTCTATTGACATGTACAATTGTCTGTTGACGAATCAATGGGTTCTCATCAAATTAATTCATTTGTAATGTTGCTTGAGGAAAATCTTCAAACTTCTTTAGAGTCCTCACGTGTTCAGAAACCTCAGCTGAAGAAAATGGCCGACGGAAAAAAGCCTCAGAAGGGAGGCAAGATAAAAGAGAAACAAACTGCTTTTTTGATCCCTGAGAAAATTTACTCAGGGTACTGCATGCCTGATGAAAACAAACATGGCCCTGAAACTAAGAAGAAGCGCAAAATGCGCACTCAAAGAATCAAGCGATACTGGTCATATGAGTAGAGAGACTACATATACGTCACTCCCATGTATATGAAAGACTTTATTGTGAAGATTCCTTGCAATAGGCCGCCGCTTGCTGAAGGTCAAGTTGCTCATCCAACAAGTATCAGAAAGGTTAAATAATTTCCCACAGAATGGGCAAGGCGTCAAGCTAAACTGGCAAAACATGCCAAAATGACCGTTGATGAATTCAACCGAGCCGCAGAGGCCTTAACTGAAGCCGGTGCTTATGGCAGTGGCAGTGCTAGTGTTCCCAAGAAATCACTACCTAAGAAGCCTGCTCAAAAGCCCAAGTCATTTGATCCAAATCCCTCAGTGGCCAAGCCGGCTGCTTCAAAGGCCTCATCACCTAAGATGCCAAAATCTTCAGTGCCTCCTCCTGCTAGAAATTCTTCCGTGGTAGCAGCGAGAGCTTCAACACAGGTCGTGCAAGCATCTTTCCAATGCACTGATGGACTTCCAACAACCTTCATTGCTGCATCAAGTGCCTCAGCTAGTGGGCAAGCTTCATCCATGCCCAAGCTGAAGAAAAAGGTCACTACTGGCGTGGCGTCATGCCAAGCCCCAAGAGCAAACCTTTAATACCTGCTACTGACGAGCACATGCTTGCTGATGAAGATGAACTTGCTAAGTTCCTCAGGAGGAAGCAAGAACAAGTTGCAATTGCTAAGAATTATTTAGTCCCATTATTGCTGGATCCCAAGAAGATCCTAGACTTTATTGATCTATGAGTGAAGGAACCTGGCACTCCACTTGAGACCTCGACCCACCTCCTGGTCCGAGTCATGTGCTTACTTCCTTCATCATGGGGGAGGCACAATATTGAGCAAGCTAATCTGGTGAAGAAAGAAAAAATCCAGAAAGAGGAGGAGTTGAGGAAGAACATGTTTTCAATATCTCCTCAGCAACCGTGACTTTATAGTTTGAGATTCAATGGTTATATGAAGAATATGATCGCCAAGCCAATCACTGCTGTGGCGTCAAGGCCAGATTCATCACTACCTCCCCTCATGTAGTTGATGACCACAACAAGCGTGAGGCAGCTAAGTTTGGCATTGTGCCTCCTTGAAGTTCTTCAACTCCTCCTCAAACTGCATAGGCCAATGAGACTGTGCCTCCATCTCCTCCACAAGTGACTGCTAGGGCAATGGTACGTGTCCAACGTATCTATAATTTTTGATTGTTCCATGCTATTATCCATCTTGGATGTTTTATATGCATTCATATGCTATTTTACACGATTTTTGGGACTAACCTATTAACCTAGAGCCCAGTGCCAGTTTCTGTTTTTCCTTGTTTTTGAATTTTACAAAAAAGGAATACCAAACGGAGTCCAATTGGCGTGCCAATTTTTGATGATTTTTATGGACCAAAAGAAGCCCCTGAAGTAAAAGAGTTGGGCCAGAAGAGTCCCGAGCCATCCACGAGGGTGGAGGGCTGGCCCTACGCCCCTGGGCGCGTCTCCCTATCTCGTGGACAACTCGGAGACCCCCCTAACGTGAGACCAACGCAAAAAATCCTATAAATACAGAAACCCCCGAAAAGAAACCTAGATCGGGAGTTCCGTCGCCGCAAGCCTCTGTAGCCACCAAAAACCAATCGGGGCCCTGTTCCGGCACCCTTACGGAGGGGGGATCCATCACCGGTGGCCATCTTCATCATCCCGACGCTCTCCATGACGAGGAGGGAGTAGTTCACCCTCGGGGCTGAGGGTATGTACTAGTAGCTATGTGTTTGATCTCTCTCTCTCTCTCTCTCTCTCTCTCTCTCTCTCTCTCGTGTTCTTAATATGGCACGATCTTGATGTATCGCGAGCTTTGCTATAATAGTTGGATCTTATGATGCTTCTCCCAAGCTATCTTCTTGTAATGGATTGAGTTTTCCCTTTGAAGTTATCTTACCGAATTGAGTCTTTATGCATTTGAGAACACTTGATGTATGTCTTGCATGTGCTTATCTGTGGTTACAACGGGATATTCACGTGATCTACTTGATGTATGTTTTGGTGATCAACTTGTGGGTTCTGTGACCTTGTGAACTTATGCATAGGGGTTGGCACACGTTTTCGTCTTGACTCTCTGATAGAAACTTTGGGGCACTCTTTGAAGTTCTTTGTGTTGGTTGAATAGATGAATATGAGATTGTGTTATGCATATCATATAATCGTGCCAACGTATACTTAAGGTGACAATGGAGTATCTAGGTGACATTAGGGTTTTGGTTGATGTGTGTCTTAAGGTGTTATTCTAGTACGAACTATAGGATAGATCGAACGGAAAGAATAGCTTCATGTTATTTTACTAAGGACTCTTAAATAGATCGATCAAAAAAGTATAACTTTGAGGTGGTTTCGTACCCTACAATATTCTCTTCATTTGTTCTTCGCTATTAGTGACTTTGGAGTGACTCTTTGTTGCATGTTGAGGGATAGTTATATGATCCAGTAATGTTATTATTGTTGAGAGAACTTGCACTAGTGATGGTATGGACCATAGGCCTTGTTTCGAAGCATTGCAATACCGTTTGTGCCCACTTTTATCATTAGTTACCTTGCTATTTTTATATTTTCCGATTACAAAAACCTATACCTACCATCCATATTGCACTTGTATCACCATCTCTTCGCCGAACTAGTGCACCTATACAATTTGCCATTGTATTGGGTGTGTTGGGGACACAAGAGACTCTTTGTTATTTGGTTGCAGGGTTGTTTGAGAGAGACCATCTTCATCCTATGCCTCCCACAGATTGATAAACCTTAGGTCATCCACTTGACGGAATTTTGATACTGTCCTACAAACCTCTACACTTGGAGGCCCAACAAAGTCTACAAGAAGAAGGTTGTGTAGTAGACATCAAGCTCTTTTCTGGCGCCGTTGCCGGGGAGGTGAGTGCTTGAAGGTATATCTTTAGATCTTGCAATCGAATCTTTTAGTTTCTTGTTTTATCACTAGTTTAGTTTATAAAAGAAAAAAAATGAGGTTGCCTCATATGCTTCATATTTTTAATGTCTTTCGTGAAAATGATGGAAAGGAAAATGTGCCCAAGTATTAGAAGAAGAATGCATTAAAATGTTTGGCACTAAATCTTTGAATGATGAGCATGATTGCAATGTTGTTAGTGTGAACTCTTTGAATATCCATAGTACTAATGATGATTGCACTAGTCATGATGAAAATGTCTCTTATAAGCATGTCAACTTTTGTGGAGTGCATAGAGTTTAGAGTTTGCAAGTACACACCAAATAGGGAAGATAGATTTTGCAGGAGGCATAAGTATTTAGAAACTAAATGGTTGCAAGAGAGGCTAGATGTTTGTGCTAAAAATTTAAAATTTCTTTCCCATCCTTGTGAACTTTTCAATGAACGTGATCATTCAAATCTCCAATGCAAATTGTTTGATGATTGTATTGTGTCCAAAAATTGTGATGACTTGATTTGTGGGTTATGAAGAAATGAAACGTATAACTAAGGATATTCTAGAAATTATCCTTGATAAAGTTCTTTATTTTGATCTAGAGGAAATTTATATGTATTGCACGGTGAATTGCATTGAAAATCCTTATATTGCCAATTACATAAAGACAAGAAAACAAATAGAAGATGAAGAGAATACTAATGAAAGGGAAGAGATTTCCCAATATCCTCCTATTCATTATTATGATGAATCAGGTAACGAGGAGGAGCCATCTATTCAACCAATCTCATTAATAAGGATCTCCACAAAGAGTATAAAACCCATATATAGTGTGAAGAAGAAAAAGAAAAGACGGAGAAGCAAAGGTAAAAAGGTATCCCTCCCAAATGATGTTGCTCCTATTACTCATTGTGATGATGATAATTGTGATACTATTGGTGCTATCCATACTATTAATGATGAGAGTGATTATGCTTATGATAGGCAAAGTCCCAAGCTTGGGGATGCTATGTTTGATGAGAATGATATGTTTGAGAATTTATTTGCTGCAATTAATGCTTGTCCCAAGCTTGGGGATGCTATGTTTAATGAAGATGATATATTTAGTCTCCCAAGTTTTGATGGGTAAATTTATTATGATGATATCATTCCTCCTATTTATGATGATTATATTGATAAAAGTGGATTTGGAGAGGTCATGACTTTATTTAGTAATGATTCCACTATCTTGGAAGAGGTTTCAATTGATTATGATGAGAACAAAGTTGCTACTTGTGATGATTATTGTGATGATTCTTATGTTATAAAAAGTAGTGATGATACAAAACTTGTCAGGATTATGATTAACCTTTTTCTGAACATTACTCTTTTAATGTGGAAACAATTTATAGTATTTGAGTTTCTTATGATACTCCCACTATTCCGAATGAGAAGAATTTTACTTATGTGGAGAGTAGTAAATTTTCTCTACTTGTAGATCATGAAAAGAATGCTTTATGTGATGGTTATATTGTTGAATTTATTCATGATGCTACTGAAAATTATTATGAGGAGGAATATATGCTTGTAGGAGTTGCAATAATATCAAGTTTCCTCTTTATGCGTTGTAAATCTTGAAGTTATGCTTGTTTTGCTTTCCTATGCTATTTGATTCTTGCCATAAGTTATTTGCTCACAAAATCCCTATTCATAGGAAGAGGGTTAGAGTTAAATGTGTTAATCATATTCTTCATGTAGCTCTGTTTATATTTCAATTCTTATCTTTTATGTGAGCATCATTGAAATCATTATGCCTAGCTAAAAAGGCATTAAAGAAAAGCGCTTGTTGGGAGACAACCCAATATTTACCCTTACTGTTTTTGTGTGTTCACATGATTAAGCTACTGTATTAATCATGTTTTATGGCTTTTGTATCAATAAAGTGCCAAGTAGAACCTTTGGGAAGACTTGGGTGAAGTCTTTGCGATATTGCTGTAAAAAACAGAAACTTTGCGCTCACGAGATTAGCTGCCATTTTTTACAGAAAAGTTCTTTTGAGTTGATTCTTTGCAGAAGATTAATAGACCAATTTATTTCAGAATGTTTTGAGTTACAAAAGTATTTGAAAGTTACAAATTTCTACAGACTGTTCTATTTTTGACAGATTCTGTTTTCTATGTGTTATTTGCTTATTTTGATGAATCTATGAGTATTATCGGAGGGTATGAACCATAGAGAAGTTGGAATATAGTAGATACAACACCAATATGAATTTATAATGAGTTCACTGTGTGTACCTAAGTGGTGGTTTTATTTTCTTATACTAGCGGAGCTTACGAGTTTTCTGTCGAGTTTTGTGTTGTGAAGTTTTCAAGTTTTTGGGTAAGGATTTGATGGACTATGGAATAAAGAGTGGAAAGAGCCTAAGCTTGGGGATGACCAAGGCACCCAATGTAAAATTCAAGGATAACCAAAAGCCTAAGCTTGGGGGTGCCCCGGGAAGGCATTCCCTCTTTCATCTTCGTTTATCTGTAACTTTACTTGAGGCTATATTCTTATTCACCACATGATATGTGTTTTGCTTGGAGCGTCATTTTGTTTTATTTTGTTTTGCTTGTTGTTTGAATAATATCCCAAGATCTTAAATTCTTAAATGGTAGAGAGTCTTCACATAGTTACATAATTATTCAACTAGTCATTGATCTTCACTTATATCTTTTGGAGTAGTTTGTCGTTTGCTCTCATGCTTCACTTATATTATTTTGTGAGTCCTTTAGAACAGCATGGTAATTTGCTTTGGTTATGAATTTAGTCCTAATATGATAGGCATCCAAAAGGTATATAATAAAGACTTTCATATAAAGTGTGTTGAATACTATGAGAAATTTGATGCTAGATGATTGTTTTGAGATATGAGGATGGTGATATTAGAGTCATGCTAGTATAATAATTGTGAATTTTAGAAATAATTGTGTTGTGGTTTGCAAGTCCCGTAGCATGCACGTATGGTAACTGTTGTGTAACAAATCTGAAGCATGAGGTATTTCTTTTATTGTCTTCCTTTGTGTGGATGTCAGGATCGCGCGATGGTTTACTCCTACCAACCCTTCCCCTAGAAGCATGCGTGTAGTGCTTGGTTTTGATGACTTGTAGATTTTTGCAATAAGTATGTGAGTTCTTTATGACTAATGTTGAGTCCATGGATTATACACACTCTCACCCTTCCACCATTGCTAGCCTTTGTAGTACCGCAATAATTTTGCCGGTACCATAATCCCACCATTTACCTTCCTCAAAAAAGCCACCATACCTACCTATTATGGCATTTCCATAGCCATTCCGAGATATATTGCCATGCAACTTTCCACCGTTCTGTTTATTATGAAACGCTTCATCATTGTCATATTGCCTTGCATGATCATGTAGTTGACATCGTATTTGTGGCAAAGCCACCCTTCATAATTTTTTCATACATGTCACTCTTGATTCATTGCACATCCCGGTACACCACCGGAGGCATTCATATAGAGTCATATTTTGTTCTAAAGTATTGATTTGTAAAAAAATAGAAGTGTGATGATCATCATTATTAGAGCATTGTCCCGTGTGAGAACAAAAAAAATGAAAGGCCAAAGAAGCCAATGAAAAAAAGAGAAAGGCCAAAGAAGCCAATGGAAAAAAGGCCAAAGAAGCCAATGAAAGAAAAAGAAGAAGAAAAAGAGAAGAGAGAAAAAGAGAGAAGGGACAATGCTACTATCCTTTTTCCACACCTGTGCTTCATAGTAGCACCATGATCTTCATGATAGAGAGTCTCTTGTTTTGACACTTTCATATACTAGTGGGAATTTTTGTTATAGAACTTGGCTTGTATATTCCAACGTTGGGCTTCCTCAAAATGCCCTAGGTCTTTGTGAGCAAGTAAGTTGGATGCACACCCACTTAGTTTCTTTTGTTGAGCTTTCATACATTTATAGCTCTAGTGCATACGTTGCATGGCAATCCCTACTCACTCACATTGATATCTATTGATGGGAATCTCCATGGACCATTAATACGCCTAGTTGATGTGAGACCATATTCCTCCTTTTTGTCTTCTCCAAAACCACCACTCTATTCCACCTATAGTGCTATGTCCATGGCTCACGCTCATGTATTGCGTGAAAGTTGAAAAAGTTTGAGAATACTAAGTGTGAAACAATTGCTTGGCTGAAACCGGGGTTGTGCATGATTTGAATACTTTGTGTGACGAAGATGGAGCATAGCCAAACTATATGATTTTGTAGGGATGAACTTTCTTTGGCCATGTTATTTTGAGAAGACATGAGTACTTTGTTAGTATGCTTGAAGTATTATTATTTTTATGTCAATATTAAACTTTTGTCTTGAATCTTTCGGATCTGAACATTCATGCCACAATAAGGAAAATTACATTGATAAATATGTTAGGTAGCATTCCACATCAAAAATTATGTTTTTATCATTTACCTACTCGAGGATGAGCAGGAATTAAGCTTGGGGATGCTTGATACGTCTCCAACGTATCTATAATTTTTGATTGTTCCATGCTATTATATTATCCATCTTGGATGTTTCATATGCATTCAGATGCTATTTTATATGATTTTTGGGACTAACCTATTAACCTAGAGCCCAATGCCAGTTTTTGTTTTTTTCCTTGTTTTTGAGTTTTTACAGAAAAGAAATACCAAATGGAGTCTAATTGACGTGCCAATTTTAATGTTTTTTATGGACCAAAAGAAGCCCCCGGAGTAAAAGAGTTTGGCCAGAAGAGTCCCGAGCCATCCACGAGGGTGGAGGGCGCGCCCTACCCCCCTAGGCGCGTCCCCCTATCTCGTGGATGACTTGGAGACACCCCTGACATGAGACCGATGCCAAAAATTCCTATAAATACAGAAACCCCCGAAAAGAAACCTAGATCGGGAGTTCCGTCGCCGCAAGCCCCTGTAGCCACCAAAAACCAATCGGGGCCCTGTTCCGGCACCCTTCCGGAGGGGGGATCCATCACCGGTGGCCATCTTCATCATCCCGACGCTCTCCATGACGAGGAGGGAGTAGTTCACCCTCATGGCTGAGGGTATGTACTAGTAGCTATGTGTTTGATCTCTCTCTCTCTCTCTCTCTCTCTCTCTCTCTCTCTCTGTCTCTCTCTCTGTCTCTCTCTCCCTTTCTCGTGTTCTTGATATGGCACGATCTTGATGTATTGCGAGATTTGCTATTATAGTTGGATCTTATGATGCTTCTCCCCCTCTATCTTCTTGTAATGGATTGAGTTTTCCCTTTGAAGTTATCTTATCGGATTGAGTCTTTAAGGATTTGAGAACACTTGATGTATGTCTTGCATGTGCTTATCTGTGGTGACAATGGGATATTCACGTGATGTATTTGATGTATGTTTTGGTTATCAACTTGCGGGTTCAGTGACCTTGTGAACTTATGCATAGGGGTTGGCACACTTTTTCGTCTAGACTCACCGATAGAAACTTTGGGGCACTCTTTGAAGTTCTTTGTGTTGGTTGAATAGATGAATTTGATATTGTGTGATGCATATCGTATAATCATGCCCACAGATACTTGAGGTGACAATGGAGTATCTAGGTGACATTGGGGTTTTGGTTGATGTGTGTCTTAAGGTGTTATTCTAGTACGAACTCTAGGATAGATTGAACAGAAAGAATAGCTTCATGTTATTTTATTACGGATTCTTGAATAGATCGATCAGAAAGAATAACTTTGAGGTGGTTTCGTACCCTACAATATTCTCTTCATTTGTTCTCCGCTATTAGTGACTTTGGAGTGACTCTTTGTTGCATGTTGAGGGATAGTTATATGTTCCAGTAATGTTATTATTGTTGAATAAACTTGCACTAGTGAAAGTATGAACCCTAGGCCTTGTTTCGAAGCATTGCAATACCGCTTGTGCCCACTTTTATCATTAGTTACCTTGCTGTTTTATATATTTTCCAATTACAAAAACCTATATCTACCATCCATATTGCACTTGTATCACCATCTCTTCGCCAAACTAGTGCACCTATACAATTTGCCATTGTATTGGGTGTGTTGGGGACACAAGAGACTCTTTGTTATTTGATTGCAGGGTTGTTTGAGAGAGACCATCTTCATCCTACGTCTCCCACGGATTAATAAACCTTAGGTCATCCACTTGATGGAAATTTGCTACTGTGCTACAAACCTCTGCACTTGGAGGCCCAACAACGTCTACAATAAGAAGGTTGTGTAGTAGACATTAGGCAACTGAAGAAGTTGCGCCTAAAGAAACTGCTAGGGCGACTACAGGAGTCGTGCCTGAAGAAACTGCTCCACCAAGTTCCTCAGCGATAGCGCCTCCAACGACTTCATCTTTGAAGATCATCACTCTTCCTTCTGCATCAGAAGCGAATAAAACCAAGGCTGTTTAGAAGGAAGCCAAGAAAGGAAAGGCTTCAACTGCTCCAGAAACAGTGAAGAAATTGAAGACGACCCCATTTTCTTTAGGTATTCCCTATTAAATAGCTCCCATTTCATCAGTGCCCCTGTAACGCCCTGGATACACTCGCCGGTGGCCGTTACTCCTGTCGGGATCTAGATTGGCCCCACTGATCAATACTACTCTTTTCTACGCACTTTGTCCTCACTCGTGTGCACCCGGGAGCAACTTCCCGGTCGGTCACCCATCCTTAAATTACTCCAAGATGAGCGCGCTAAACTTTGGAGTTCCGTCCGAATGAGCTCCCGAAAAAGAAGGAATTCCTTATTGATATGAGTAGTCTATCATCCCTATTAAGCCAGGCTATCACATACACCCCCACTTAGAGGAACCGACGTCCTCGTCAGGCCACATGAACGTCCCCTCTTGGCACATACATATGTGCTTCCAGTCCGGCACATGTGCCATGCCGTGTGCCACAACAGGTCACAAACGTCATGAACAACATGACCGCACACCTGTCCGCAAATGTCCGTGTCACCGCAAGGGTTGGCTATGATACCAACGTGTCATAACTCTGACACACCCGCTGGTGTCCGTTACTCATGGCGGGATCTAGCCTGGCCCCACAGATCAATACTACTCTTTTCTGTGCACTTTGTCCTCACTCGTGCGCACGTGGGAGCAATATTGTGGTCGGCCACCCATCCTGAAATTACTCCAAGCTGAGCACGCTTAACTTTGGAGTTCTGTCCGAATGGGCTCCTGGAAATGAAGGAATTCCTTACTAATATGAGTAGTCTATCATCCCTATTAAGCCAGGTTATCACAGCCCCCGGCTCGTTCAAATGATGATTGCCAGATGGTTCCTTACGGGGTGGAGTATGAAATTCCTCAAGCTGATGAAGAAGAGAACGATACCCTTTCTACTGCTACCAATGAGCAAGTGGATAAAGAAATTATAGTTGATGCAGATGCATCACCTCCTCAAGAATCATTGCGGACTCCTCAGCATGTCCCAATGACTGAAGAAGATGAAGAGAATGTGGACATTGCTAGTTCTACACCACCACCAATCCATGACGATTTTTGGGAAGTAACTCTTCCAAATTTGCCCCTCACCACTCCTCCAACGCAAGTTCCATAGTCACCTGCTATCACTGAAGAAATTCACACTGGCTCTGAAGAAAAAACAACCCTCTCTTCGGACCATCGATGAAGAAATTCCAGCTACAACAACTGATGAGGCTACACAGGATGACCGGATGGTCCATGTCATCAATACATGTCACACCTTGATTTCATGCCACAACACTTAAGCTAATAAATCATCATAAATGCGGTTTTACAAAAACATTTGAGTATTTTGTTTTCTGCTTTGATTGGAATTTTGTCTACTAGTTGCAAGTGCTCTAAAAAATCAAATAAACCCTCCAACTCTTATACACCTTCGCCTAGATCCAAAACATTACCCAATGATCATGCCATGTGTATAGGACATAATAATATTTTCTTACAAAAATATTTTGGCCAAAAGTATTTTGTAAATTAGGTTTTCCAAAACCGCCTGAATTGAGACTTGAACTACAAGTACTTAATTTTGGGTATGAAAAATCTTTCAAAAAGTATATTTGATTCCTATTAGATATAGGACTGCCAAAAACATAAAAAATATTTTCAAAGTTATTTTACCATTTTATTTAAAGGCTTTTTCTTCAGTCCATGAATGGTCTTTAATAGGTTAAATTTAAATTAATGTTTCAAAAATATTTGAGAAAATTTAGGGAATCTCAATGGACATATATTTTCCATATATATGAGTTTCAACACATGGTCATGTAAAAAATATTGCAATACCCTCCAAAACCATTTCTGCATAATTCAAGTATTTCAAATATTTCTATAAGAAATTTTGTAAAATAAATCCAAGAAAATTCTAGCAAGTCACATATGCCTAATGTAATGATCTTGCAAAGTTTTATTCCAATAAAAATAGTTCTGGTTCACAAAAGTTCCCCAAAACCATCCCTGTCCAGATCCAAATTTGAGCAACTCTTCATTACCAACTGTCTCCTTTTGATCCCAAATTGTGCGAACATGCTCAAATCTCAAAATGATGACACTAGACCAAGTGGCGCATCAAGAAGAATAGATATACATGACTAAATCTTGGGAAACCCATTTCTATTGATTTCTATGGTTTGCCAAAGTTACATTTGCAAATTTATTCAAATGAGCTCAAACTTGGTGACCAACCTCAATCCTATATGCCATTTTATCCTGTTAAATATCATGTCAAGGACAAACTATTTACTTGCCCAGAACACCGTCAAACACCTTCTGTCATTTTGCCAAAACCACCATTTGGACCACTTCCACTAATCTCCTTTATCTCAAATTTTACCAGGGCTGACACTAGTCATCTGATAACTCCAGTAACTCCAACTCTTCCATAGATCAACTATTTTGGGGGTGAAACCCCCATTCTTCCCATCTGGATAACCACTATTCACCCTCTCTCTCAACCCCTCCTGCCCTCCAGAGGTTTGCCAAAGCATCTAATGCACCTCCCCCATTGTTTACACTCCTCAGTGCCCCTAGACACAAGTGGACATGCACATGGTACATTTTTTATGCCATGGTGTGCTAAGTTCACACTCTGGAGCACGCTACAGTGCACTTCCACACTATAGCTTTCCCATCCCGATGCAATGCGGCAGCCTTGGGTGTCAGAATTTTGTAACCCGAGGTCGCCTCGACATCGACGGCTTGCAAGCCTGTCGGGCCCCTCTTCCCTCGAACTCCTCTTGCCCCTACCAAGCTTGCCCGAGCGGCGTCCATGAGCTCCCGGGCGGGCACGAAGCTCTGCGCTGCGCTTGCCTATTTCTACCCCTACCCGAGTCTTCTCTCGCGTGCATAGCCACACAATCTCTGTAATAAACCACCTGGACCACCCCACGCTCTCTCCTGTGCCCTCTTCCTCCTCCTACGGCCGCCATTGCCAACTCGGCTCTCGCTTAAATTCGAACTACCTCGATCCCCCTTTCTTCCCCTAGCCACTCTGATGCAATCAGATATCCACCACGAAGGTTCCTGAGTCCCCACCATTCTTTCCACAGGGCGCCATGCGTGGGAGTCCATTGATGGCTGGTGGCCACCCCCACAAATTTCCAAGCCTTCGTCGCTACACACCTCTCTAGCCTACTTGCAGCACCTGTACGAATGCGGTGTAGCCTCTTGAGCTCGCCGGTGTGCATAACTTTGACGGAGCTGGCCTATGTTGCCGGCACGGATGGCAGCCAAGCTCTAGTTTCATTGGCCTCCATGCACGTAAGGAGAAGGCCCCGCCACCCTTGCTTCCTCCTACGGGTATGGCTGGGTCCTACGGCTGCACCCCATGCTGGACGGTGCAGGCGGGCGGAACAACGCCGACGTCAAGCGAGGCCGATGACCCTCTGCCCCGCGCCGCGAGGAGGAAGACGACGACTGGGACGAGGACGACCTGCTGCTAGGCCCCGCTTGTCAACGACCTAGCTGGGCGGGCCCAGTAGTTTAAGTGCAAGCGGCATCAAGAATACTGCCTCCATGCACTAAAGGCGTACTCGCTAAAATACGCCTCCGGCATCGCCCGGTTCATCGCGCAACTGAGCGACTGGGCTGAGCCCAGTGGGCGCCGTATAGTTGGACCCGCCCGGTGCACGTAATAACGTTGATTACTTTTCTTCCTTTTCTTTTTGAAAAATATTGTAAAATCCATAAACAATTCAAATGGACTCCAAATTTGATGATTCAAATTTCTAGTAGTCCATACAATCATGATCTATCTCATGGTATTGTTTGCACATTTTTCCAACTTTCTCTTGAAAAATACTTATGAAGTCCTATTTTTCCATTTCTATGATGAACTTTAGAAAATTAGAGAGAGCTCAAAATTGATGCAAATGCCATGACTCAAATTCTTAAATGCTTCTAAGTTCATGACTTTGTTTTTTTGAACATATTTCCCAATACTGGATGCGCCACATCAAATATTGGTCCATTTCTCCATGTATAGCCGACTTTGCAAAATCCTATGAAATTCATCTCAACTCCAAATCCAGTGAAACCAACTCCTAGGTGCTTCTAAATTCATTCCTTGTTAAATGGGTGCCTTTGCTCATTTTTTGAAAATAATGTTTCTCTTGACTTCTTACAAATCCATTAATCTCTTGATTCCATCATATTGAAATGTTTAGAAGTATACATTGACCCAATTCCAATGAAACCATTTTGGTCATTTTTCATATGACCAGAGGTATCCTAGAAAAGTTCAAATAACATTTTCAGAGCACTTTTATTTTTGCCTTGTTGTGTTGCTTATTGTGATTCTTTCCGACATTAGTTGATGAAGTAGATGGAATACTCGGTGATGGACTAGATGGATTAAAGACCTTGTGGAGCCAGGCAAGCATCCCTTTGACCATGTCTAGCTATGAAACCTTTTTTATGCATGCCATATAGCACATTATTATTGTGGCATCGGAATCTTGATGAGATTGTAACCACTTTAGTGGGTTGCATTTGTTACTTCCTTGTTGATTCTTGCATTGTGCATGACCCTACTTCCCTATGAGAGTTATGCGGGTGGGAGTATATAGGATGCTAAAGTAGTTGCTATGCAAATGGGACAGGTATATGCATGGTGATGTTGACTTAAGTGTTTTGAAAGACTTTTCGAAACCCCGTCGGGTGCCACTAATGCCCGAGGGTGATGTTGAGCTAAGTACCACTTGATGACGAAGTGGTGTGCCGAGGCAAGTAAGTGTGTTGTTTCCCAAAAAGGATTGGTCTAAGTTGTGACCGTTACTCCAACCTTACATGTACAACCACACTACCCCTTATGGGACGAGGCATTATTGATTACCTAGTCCGATGGTGGCATGGTGCCCACATTACTAGTGATGGGGGTGACATGAATTCACTCTCGGGATGGGGACGTGCTTGGACAGGCGGCCATGAATGTTTTCACAGGGCAGTGGACACACCGTTGGTCCCTTCGCGTAGATGTGACATTAAAAAGGGCAGAGTCCCAAACTCTTTTATGATCACAACACGAGGGTTGTGTACCAACAAGTGGAATCTATGTTAATGTCGCCAGGGAAAGGTAGTCATTGGGTGCTTCCCCCGAGTACTTAGGTACTACGGGATCATGGATGACACGAAAGCTTCCTGGATTCTTGTGGGTAAAATGTACAACCTCTGTAGACTATCAAACTATTCAATTAGCTGTGTCAATGGTAAAGGACAGTTGGATAACCGCTCTTGGGCTACATCCATTGTTTATGAAACCTTATGTCTCTCTCTCTCTTTGTGTGTGTGTGTGGTTGTGTGGAGAAAACTACTTGAGTTGAGTCGAATGATGCGACACATTGATTAAGTTGGAGTTGATCCAAATTCTCTTTATGTTGATATGTGTAACCTGTTCACACAGATATCTGAATTGTTATGATGCATACTTTACAAGTTGTTAGGACAAGTCATTGGACTCAAAAAATAGTTTTCGGCAAAAAAATTCCTACTTAGTGCTATATCATGCATTCTCATACCTTGTTCCAAAACATGGGCTGCTTGCGAGTACATTCAAAGTAGTCATTAGCTTGCCACTAGTTATTTTATTGGCCATGCATGAAAGAACAGGATATAATGAAGAGTACCTTGGTGACGAACATGTGAGGTAGGAAACTTCCCAGTCAAAATGCCTGTAGGGTTAAGGCATATGGCATGGGTTCATGCTATCATTGAATATTTTTTCTACGAGTTTATGAAGACTTGGCCATAAAGGCCATATTTGAGTAAATTGGTATGTACTAGATGTAAGACTCTTGTTATTCAATTTCTATGTGTTCAACGAGCATTGATCTCTGTGATCACTGTACATGTGCATTCGATGATCATGACTTATGAGTTGGGGTCCCCATAGAGCTGGTAGCAGAGCCATCCTGACTGTAGGAAGCCTTAGTTAACATGGTCATTAGTTAGGGTAAACCTATTTTCAAAACTATCACTAATTTTTTTTTAATTATCTATACCTGTCTTCCCTTCTGAGGTTTTTCGAAAACTAAGATATATTTTTCCTTATTGACCTCTTCCCCTTCAAAAACGTTTTGTAAATGGCCGCTAGTACCTTTATGCCCCTTACTACTGGATTCCTTGTAATCCCCGTGGATAACCTAGAGGGAAGACGCCTTGCCGGACCTTCGCCCACATCTTCAAGACACAAGTTCAGATCTGGACCAATTTCGAAATTTGCATATGAGGACTTACCGAAATTGTTATATGTTGTTTTCGGCCTCATTTAAACTTGCCTTGTGTGTTGTTCTTGTTTGCATTATCTCTTGCCATGAGTAGCATCATGTAGCCTTGCCATGCATCATTCTTGGTTGTGCATCATGTCTTGTTTCGTGTTGCGTGTTTACCATGTTGTTTGCTTCTTCTCGTTAGTTCATGTTTCGTTGCGATCATGAGGATTCGTTCGACTACGCTTGGTTCGTATTCATGGCTTCTTCTTCTTCATGGAATCAATCTTCTTCCTAGCGGGATCGCAGGCAAGATGACTGTCACCTTGGATCTCATTACTATCATTGCCATGCTAGTTGTCTCAATGCTATCGCTATATGTCGCGCTACCTATCTATTTGTTTGCCAGCCTCTCTTTGTTGCCATGAAACACATAACCTTTGACACCATACTAGCAAACCGTTGTATGCCTATGTTATTGCTTGCTCAGCCCCTCTTATAGTGTTGTTAGTTGCAGGTGAAGATGAAGATTGCTCCATGTTGGATCTTGCATATGTTAGGAATACCACAATATCTTACTTAAATTAATGCACCTATATACTTGGTAATGGGTGGAAGGCTTGGCCTTTTTTTGGTGTTTTATTCCACTCATGCCGCCTTAAGAACCGATAAACCGGTGTTATGTTCCTTGATTTTGCGTTCCTAATGCAGTTGGGTTTATGGGAACCCCTTGACAGTTTGCTTTGAATAAAACTCCTCCAACAAGGCCCAACATTGGTTTTACCATTTTCCTAATAACAACTAAACGTTGCATAGGGAGTTAGCGCTAGCCGCGGACTTAATTTACAAACTGAGCCAGTGC
This sequence comes from Secale cereale, assembly GCA_902687465.1. NCBI lineage: Eukaryota > Viridiplantae > Streptophyta > Magnoliopsida > Poales > Poaceae > Secale > Secale cereale. The sequence continues at coordinate 329,532,085 of LR738712.1, forward strand.
TCCTCAAGAGTGTTGTTCCAAACTAGATCACCTTGCGGTGCCGCCCCTTAGCAACTTGGGGTATTTGGTCGCTGTATGCTTAGCTTATCCGGACGTGGCCTGAGACGAGATATGCACGGCTACTATCAGGGTGTCGGCACGCCAAGAGGTCTTGCTGGACTTGTTTTACCATTGTCGGAATGTCTTGTGAACCGGGATTCCAAGTCTGATCGGGTTGTCCCTAAGATAAGAGGTTTTACCTCTGCTGATCGTGAGAGCTTGTGATGGGCTAAGTTGGAACACCCCTGTAGGGTTATTATCTTTCGGAAGCCATGCCTGCGGTTATGTGGCAGATTGGAATTTGTTCATATCCGGTTGTAGAAAACTTGACAAAGGATCCAAAATAAAATACACCAACCGTGTGAGTAACCATGACCGTCTCTTTTCATTTTGAGAAGAGAACACGGTGGGGTTATGTTTGACTCGTAGGAAATTCAGGATCACTTATTGATCATTACTAGTTTTCGACCGTTTGCGTAGATGCTCATCTTATTCTTGTATGCGTAATTTAGCCACCATATAATGCTTAGCCATTACTACAACCTCACCACTTAACCTCTCCATACCCATTAAGCTTTGCTAGTCCTGATACCATGGTTATGGGATTGCTGAGTCCTCGTGGCTCACAGATACTACAACAATAGTTGCAGGTGCATGTTTCCAATGACTTGACGTGAGAGTGTTGTTTAATTGTGTTGGAGTTCCTTTTTCTTCTTCTTCATCAATCTTGGGATAGGTTCCTGGTCGGCAGCCTAGGATGGCAGGATGGATGTCGTTGCGTTTTTCATGTGTTTCATCCCTAGTCGGATGTCTTGTGTATGAAGTGTTGTATTAATGTGGCTATTGTATGAATTGTACGTATCCCTATCTATTTATGTAATGGTATGATGTAATGGTATCCATCTTGCTAAGCGCCCGAAATGCGGTTGTGCCCCAATCATGAGGTTATAAGGTGATCGAGATAGAATCACATCTTGGGCGTGACAATTTTGGTTTCTGCTTTGATTTGGATTTTTGTCTGTTGTTTGCAAGTTCTCTAAACAAATCAAATAAACCCTCCAAATATTATACGCCTTCTCCTTGATCCAAAACTTTGCCCAATGATCATGCCATGTGTATAGGACTAAATTATATTTTCATACAAAAATAATTTGGCCAAAAAGTATTTTCTAAATTAGGTTTTAAAACCCCCCTTGAATTGAGACTTGAACAACAAGTACTTAATTTAGAGTATGAAAAATATTTCAAAAAGTATATTTGACTCCTATTAGATATATGACTCCCAAAAACCACAAAAATATTGTTTTCAAAGATATTTTACTACTTTTTAAAGGCTTTTTCTTCACCGCAGAAATGGTCTTTAATAGGTTAAAATTATTTTAATGTTTAAAAAATATTTGAGAAACTTTAGGGAATCTCAGTGGACATATATTGTCCATATATGTGAGTTTCAACACATGGTCATGTTCAAAATATTGGAGAAAACCCTCAAAAACTATTTCTGCATAAATCAAGTATTTGCAATATTTCTGTAAGAAATATTGTCAAATAAATCAAAGAAAATTCTAGCAAGTCACATATGCCTAATTTGATGATCTTGCAAAGTTTGATTCCAATAAAAATAGTTTTGGTTCACAAAAGTGCCCCAAAACCATCCCTGTCCACATCCAAATTTGAGCAACTCTACATCACCAACTGTCTCCTTTTGATCCCAAATTTTGTGAACATGCTCAAATCTCCAAATGATGACACTACACCAAGTGGAGCATCAAGGAGAATATATCTACATGACTAAACCTTGGGAAACCCATTTCTGTTGATTTCTAGGGTTTGCCAAAGTTACATTGGCAACTTTCTTCAAATGAGCTCAAACTTGGTGACCAACCTCAATCCTATATGCGATTTGATCCTTTTAAATATCATGTCAAGGAAAAAACCATTTACTTACCCAAAACACCATCAAACACCATCTGCAATTTTGCCAAAAACCACCATTTGGACCACTTCCACTAATCTCCTTTATCTCATTTTTTTTACCAAAGCTCACCCTAGTCATCTTATAAATCCAGTAACTCCCACTCTTTCATAGCTAAATTATTAGGAGGGGTGAAAACCCCATTCTTCCCATCTGATAACCACTATTCACCCTCTCTCGCAACCCCTCCTTCCCTACAGAGGTTTGCCAGAGCATCCAATGCACCTACCCCATTGTTTACACTCCCCGGTGCCCCTAGACACATGTGGACACACCCATGGCACATTTTTATGCCATGGGGTGCCATGATCGCGCTATAGTGCACTCCCGCACTATAGCTTGCCCACTCCGAGGCAATCCGGCAGCCTTTGGTGTCAGAAATTTGTTTCCCGAGGTCGCCTCGACGTCCACGCCACGCAAGATTGTCGGGCCCCTCTTCCCTCGACCTCCTCTTGCCCTACGAAGCTCGCCCGAGTGCCGCCCATGAGCCCCCGAGCAGGCACGAAACTCCGCACCATGCCTGCCTATTTCTACCCTCCCTGAGTCTTCTCTCCCGTGCATAGCCACCCACTCTCCCTCACAAACCTCCTGGACCACCCCACGTTCTTTCTAGTGCCCTATTCGTACTCCTACGACCGCCATTGCCGACTCGACTCTCGCTTAAATTCAAGATATCCTGATGTGGATCGTCCTATGGTCATCCTCATGGACCTTCCTACATCTCCCAAGATACCAAGTGGACCGATGACATGAGCCCATGCAAGAGATCTCAAGACTGACGTCACATCTCTCCTTAACGAACTTCTAAATGAATCAGGTGAGATACGGCTACTACCTCAAACGGAAATTCTATGTGTACTCAGGTGCCAAGAAGACCCTCTCGGAGATGGTCGTGAAGATGGACAAGAGCCCAAGCTAATGAAAGAATAGGAACAACAAGTGGAACCGGTGAAGTCCCCAGGACCCGGACAACCGGCCCCCAGCGCCGGATATCCACCCATGGAGCATCAACAGCAACAGCGCCGCTCATCCGAAGCTACAGGGCCAGACATCCGGCCAGGCCCCGGACATCCGGCCCAAGCCCGGAAATCCGGCTCTTGTCACAAAACATACTCGCAACTTGACCATGTTGCCTCGAACGTACGGCCACCAGCCCACACATCCCCCCCTGTGAAATCCCGGATACTCGGCCCCTGTTGCCTGCGTGCATTTCCTCTAGGCCGAGCCCATTTACCCCGTTCGCCCCAAGACTATATATACTCTATGTGGATTTGCTTTGTCACGAAAATAGATTTCCCCCACTTTCCCCCAATTTCCATCCACAAAATCCGTCGAATTTTGCCACCAAAAGTTTCTTTTTCCGCGAGATCCACATAGTTCATCAAGGATCAGGAACCCCGCACATCCGTCCCATGAACCTCGGACATTCGGCACCCCAGACATCCGGCCCGACAGCCTAGACATCCGGCCTCCCGCAGCCAACTTCCATCACCACAACCCTTTGCCGCCATTTTTCACCAATTTTGTTTGGGCATCTACCAACACTTCCGCACCCACTTCCGTAAACCACCAACGCTTTCCGCAACCACCATTTCTTACCCACTACCAACTTCTCCGCTCAAGGCCTCCTTCGATCGGCCAGGCGAGGTGACCGCGTCGGCCCACGCCACCGCTCCACCACCGAGCCACCGAGCGCCACCGCCACCTCCTTCAGCCAGCCGGGCCCAAGCCCAGCCACCGCACCGCGCCTTCGCGGGCCATCGCCTCCCGCGGGCCGACCGCCTCCTCGCCCCGATCGCACCACCACCCCGCATCGCCACTCCGCGCCTGGGCCGCGCCTCACCGCCGGGCCACCGCCTCCGCTCCAGGCCACCGCTGGGCCGAGCCGCCTCTGCGGGCCGCCTCCACCGCAGCCTCGCCAAGTCCGCCGCCCTGGGCCGAAGCCAGCCTCGCTGGGCCCGTCGTTTTTTTTAGATCTGTCTGAGGAGGTTGTTTTCCCCTCTTTTCCCCTAAGTCCCTGTTAGATTAGTTGCTGATGCTATATTCTAACTGCTGTATCTTTTTGTGTGGATCTCCGTTTCGCGCAAATAGCATGTCCAGACGTTCGTGGTGATTAGCACTACGTTTTATCTTTTTGTGTCATGCATGATACAAGTCATCTAGATGCTTGTTTTTCTGTTGCAATAGTGCATCGGGATATAATGACTGCTATGTGATGTTTTTATGTCATCTTTGCATAGTGATATCTTTTAGCTCGTTTGTCTGAATGATGCAAATGACATGTCCACGTGTTCGTCTTGCCTTGCTCTACATGTTGTATGTGATAGGTTGCATGTTAGATTTATTCTTGCCATGTTTATCATCGTTGCAAAGTGCCATATGGCTGTGATGTTGTTTCACTTGTTATGAAATGCCATCTTGTTGAGCTCGTTGCTATCGTTGTGTTTATCTCCATGAAGCATGCTTGTGTGTTTCGGAATCACCATCATGTGTACTTCGGTGAGGTGCTTACCACTTGCCATGTTTAGTTTCGAGGTGACTTAAACTTGCTCGTTTAGATGCCATGTTGAAATTGCTGTTTTAGAACTTAGTGGTTTTTCACTAAGTCTGAAATCTGTAACGTTCCGATGCCATGTTTGCTTGCTGCTCTAGGACAAACCATGATAGTTTTGGAGTGGATCTTGATTATTCCTTGTAGTATATATTGTTGGCGTTCCATTCATGTTCTCACATGTTTATTTAAGTGGCTGTAGCATGTTTATCTTTTGCTCCAAAGTTTCAATAAAATTCTGCTCCCAGAATTTTATTGTCAAGTTCAATATGTCCAAGCTTATTGCTATTGATCCGTGGCTCCTTTGGGGGTGCACCTTTGGACTTATTTGCTGTAGTATATGTCTAGTTTATGTTCATGTTCTTTGCCATGATGTTTGAGTGCTGTAGCTTAATTATTTTGTGCTCCGAAGTTGCTATGTTGCTGTAATTTTCAGCTTTCGCTCATTTCTTGTTTCGGGCATAACTTTTAGCCCGTAACTCCGATTTCAGTGAGTCTTATATGAAACTTGATTGATTTTCTGTGTAGATTCATAATATCATATTGTTATCATGTTTTGAGGTGTTTTGCTTGAGTGCTATTTTTCCGTGCTCTGTGTGCATCCTTAGTGCATCCATCATGCATCCATCATTTTCAAGTGCGCATTGCATCTTGTTGATTTGTGCCTTGTGTGATTGTATTGTTTAGAGCCGGAAGCTGAGACCGAGTACGAATACGAGCACGAGGTTACCACCGAGGTTGAGCACGAGGACCCTTCTTACGATCCGAACGACTTCTCTTCAGGCAAGATGACCGAACCCCGATAACATTACTATCTTTGCCTATTGCTAGAAGTTCCGCTCTATAGTTTTGCCTCGATGCCCATTTTCTTCCTGTCAGCCTCCTACTTGTAACCATTGCCATGTTTAACCACCCTACCTATGCAAACCATTGCTTGGCTAAGTACGCTTCGCTCAGCCCTTCTTATAGCGTTGCTAGTTCCAGGTGAAGATCGAAGATGCTTGCTTCATGTTGAAGTTTGGTTGGGTTATATCACACTATATAATTGCTAAATGAAATCATCTATATATTGGCAAGAGTGGAAGGCTAAGCCTTTTGCTTGGTGATTTGTTTCACTCATGCCGTTAGGAACCGTATAAACCGGTGTTATGTTCCTTGATTATGCGTTCCTAACACGGTTGGGGTGTATGGGACCCCCTCGATAAACCGCTAAGTGTTAAGTCTTTTCCAGCAAGTCCCAACATTGGTACTATTCGCCTAAACAACTAAAACTTTCCGAGGGAGTAATTAACCCGAGGCTTAATTAATTCAACCCCCCTGGGCCAGTGCTCGACTTGAGTGTTGGTCCAAACTAGAGCCACTTGCGGATACCACCCAGTTCGCTGGGATCTTCGGTATCTGTACGTACTGCTCATCCAGACGTGGCTTGAGACTAGATATGCGCGGCTACTATCAGGGTGTCGGCACGCCGGGAGGATTTGCTGGATTAGCCTTACCTTAGTTCGGTATATCTTGAGCACGGGATTCCGAGAATACTCGGGTCTTCCCACTTTGGAGTTGCGACTCCGCGGATCGTGGGCTTGTAATGGGTCAAGTTGGAACACCCCTGTAGGGTTATGAACTTTCGAAAGCCGTGCCCGCGGTTATGTGGCAGATGGGACCTTGTTAATATCCGGTTGTAGATAACTTGACACAATGTTTCTAATACACTACCAGCGTGCGTTCCGTGACTGTCAATTTCCGAATAGGGATTCGGGAGTTGAACACGGAGGGGTTATGTTTGACGTGTTGTAGCTAGGATCACTTCGTGATCACTTCTCGTCCGAGGCTTCTCTTCTCGCTCTCTCTCACGTAAGCTAGTTGCTAGTTGCTGCTGCAGACACTTATTCTTTTCTTCAGCCTTATCCTTTCCCAAGGCTTAAATAGTCTTGTTACTCGGGAACGGGATTGCTGAGTCCTCTGTGGCTCACAGTTACTCCACCACACCAGATGCAGGTCCAGTTGTGAGCTATCCAGGTGATGGCACCGAGCTGGATTGGGAGTTCGACGAGGAGCGTAGTCGGTACTATGTTCGTTATCCGGATGATCAGTAGTGGAGACTTCTACTAGGATTCGATCCGACCTGTGGATGTTATTTAAGTTTGGTATCTTGACATTTGGTTTTGCCCTTAGAGGGTTGTGATATTCTTAATGTATGATGTTTGAGACATGTATTGTATTTGTGTGACGTGGCGAGTGTTAGCCAACTATTTTGTTTACAATTCCCCTCTTTTACATGAGATGTGCAAAGATTACCAAACTTGAGATCATTCTAGGATGGACTTATGCCTTTAAGTCGTGCCTCGACACGTAGGAGGTATAATTCCATCTTGGGCATTACAAAGACTCACCAACAAGCTTATAAGGTAAGGACCATACCATCATACATCGTGCTTCAAAAGAGATCATATGGTATAGCAATACATCATCTTGTGCTAAAGCATCGGCATATGGTATAGCTTACTTTTGATAGAAAGTCACCCCGTTTTGTCTCTTCTAGGTTGTGCACAAGTTCCTATCCGACTATTGAGCAATAGGTTAGCGTCTCTCTAGTCTTGTGCAACAAGAGCATTTTCCGTGGATTCCACATTTTTCACTCATCCTTGGTTGCACAACCACATTTATCTATTCGTGCGTGTGTTCCCGTGTGCTACTTATTGCTTGTGATCAAATTGTTGCATTGACAAATTTGTGACTCATTTTCAACATCATAGAGTCTTGCTAACAATTGCATAAATTTTGTGCCACTATCCTCACCGAGCTCCCCCAGAGGCTTTATTTGTGTAGGTGTCAGAATCAACAAGAATTGGTAACAATTGTGCTATTTGTGGTTTACATTATTGAGTCATCATTGATCCATCTTCAACATCGGTCAAGATACATTTGGTATAGTTCTTCCTTTTCTTCCACCCACACATTTGCTTGCGATGATGGATAGGCCAAGTACATCAACGGACCCAGTATTAGATGATCCTCAAGAATTGAACAACTACGTCACGAAGGTTCACATATTTGGTGTTCAACGAGCTCTACACCAAGAGAATGAAGCTATGCAAGAGTGCATTGAGCTACTCGCCACCGACTTGAGACAATCCGAAGTGTGAACAAAAGAATACTTAGAACACATCAATAGCAACATGTCTACTCAAATGGATGAGCTACATAATTTGATGATCAATCACCCTTCTTCGACTACATCATCGCAACGACGTAGTCGCTCAAGTGTTACTCTTCTAACTCCATCTCCGACTCAAGTACACCTACATAGAACACTCTTCGTCAAGTCGCACGCCAAGACTGGCATGCAAGCTGGAACCCACCTCACGACAAGAGTTCACAAGAGCAACTTGAAGAGCAGGAACGTCGACATCGACAAAATCAAGCTACACTTGAGCGAGCTCAAGAAAGGCAACACTTATGCTAACAAGAGGAAGCACGAGTGTGCCAACACCAAGACGAGCAAGATGCCGAGGCACAACGTCAAGAACAACAACGGCGAGAAGATCAAGCTCTTTAGGCGCAAAGTGCCCTACGTGACTCACATCGCACCGTCACCGCACGCAACCAACATACTCATCAAGAAGAAGAAGCACTTTGCGACGAAGTTCAAGAAAGATGCTACCAAGCAAGAATGCAATGCCAAGCTCCTCAACAACCTCGACAAGAGCAACTAGCGCGATAAGAACCACAAGTTAGGCAAGAGCAACAAGACAATGATAATCAACCATGCCAAGAGAAACTTGAGGTCGATAATCCTCCACGTCAAGAACGCCCTCCCAATAGGCAAGCTAACCATGAAGAGCACCGCTACGGCAAGCTCAAGTTCACAATGCCAAAGTTTTCCGGAAGCATCAATCCCGAAGATTATCTTTCATGGGCATTGAAAGTTGACAAGATCTTTCGTCTCCACAACTATGATGAAGAGAAGAAGATCGCAATGGCATCTCTTGAGTTCCAAGACTATGTTCTTATTTGGTGGGAGCAAGTCATTGAGAGAAGATAAGAAAAATGTGAACCACCCATCACCACATGGAATCAAATGAAGGATGTCATGAGAGCGCGTTTTGTGCCAACACACTATAACCGTGACTTTTTCAAGAAGTTGCAACTCCTCAAGCAAGACACCAAGTCCGTTGAAGAGTATTACATGGAAAGGGAGATTGCCATGATTAGAGCCAACATCACGGAAGATGAAGAGCAAACGATGGCAAGATTCTTGAATGGACTCAACTATCCTAAAGAATATTGCGGACTTTCAACCTTACACGAACCTCCTCGAGCTAGTGCACCAATCCACCAGGGTGGAGCAACAAGTACAAGAGGACTACGAGTACTCCAAGTTCATTTCCAAGAACAACGGATCCTACAACCAAGCGTCAACGACTTCAGCGCCTCCTACTTCAACCAAACCTTCTCCAAGCATAGGCGACAAGTCAAGCTACAAGACTTTGACAACATCAAGTCGTCCTCCTACCCCAAACAACTTCAAGCCGAGAGCTTCATCATCTATATCTCCTATCGAGGATACCTCCAAGACAAGTTCCATCAAATGCTTCAAATGTCAAGGACGAGGCCATAAGTCATATGAGTGCAAAACCGTACGGACCATGATCATCAATGACGATGGCTCCTATGTCTTCATGAGCGATGAAGAAATGGAAGCCCTTGAGCACGTGGCCATGCATCGTCGAGGGAATTAGGATGAAGACAACCAAGTCTTTTCTGACAATGACCCGAGCCCCAATCTCATTGTCTCCAAGGTTTTGACGCTTCAACACCAACAAGACAAAGCCCAATGTTGCGACATCTTCCACACCAAGGCCGACATCAATGGACGTTCCATCAAGGTTATCATCGATGGAGGAAGTTGTCACAACTTAGCAAGTGAAGAGCTATGCGACAAGCTACAATTGGTCAAGATGAAGCACCCACACCCTGATACGTCTCTAACATATCTATAATTTATGAAGTATTCATGTCATGTTTATAACAATTTTATATGGTTTTGGTATGATTTGCATGGAACTAACCTGGACTGACGCTGTTTTCAGCAGAACTACCGTGGTGTTGTTTTTTGTGCAGAAATGAAAGTTTCCCAAATGAGATGAAACTTTTTGACAACTTTTTGGAACAAAAGAGGCCCCCGAAGCTTCGTTGAAGGACCAGAAGGTGAAGGAGTAGGGCACAAGACACCGGGGCGCACCTGGGCCCTTGCCCATGCCCCGGTGGGTTGTGCTCACCTTGAGGCCCATCCGGACGTGAGACCGACGCCAAAAATTCCTATAAATATAGAAACCATCAGAAATAACCCTAGATCAGAAGTTCCACCGCTGCAAGCCTCTGTAGCCACCGAAAACCAATCTAGACCCTTTCCGGTACTTCGACGGAGGGGGATATCATCACCAGTGGCCATCTTCATCATCCCGGCAGCCACCATGATGAGGAGGGAGTGGTCCACCCTCGGGGCTGAGGGTATGTACCAGTAGCTATGTGTTGTATCTCTCTCTCTCTCGTGTTCTTGATGGCACGATCTTGATGTATCGGGGGCTTTGCTAATATAGTTGGATCATATGGTGTTTTCCCCTCTCCATCTCATGATGAATTGAGTTTTCCCTTTGAGTTTTCTTTGGATTGAATACTTTTATGGATTTGAGAACACGTGATGTATGTCTTGCAATTGGATACTCCTGGTGACAATGGGGTATCATATTGATCCACTTGATATATGTTTTGGCACTCTACTTGCGGATTCCCGCGGTGATATTGGGGTAATCTATGCATAGGGGTTGATGCACGTTCTTGTCTTTGTTTCTCCGGTTTTGTAGTTATATTAGTACGAACTCTTGATAGATCGATCGGGAAGGATAACTTTGTGTTATCTTAGTATGAACTCTTGAAAGACAAGATAACCTTGTGTTATTCTAGTACGAACTCTTAATAGATAGACCGGAAAGGATAATTTTATGTTGTCTTAGTACGACCTCTTGATAGATTGAATAGAAAGAATAACTTTGAGGTGCTTTCGTTGAGGGGTGGTTATATGATCCAATTATATTAGTACGGTTGAGACATTGCACTAGCGAAAGTACGGACCCTAGGCCTTGTTTTTCATCATTGCAATATAGTTTGTGCTCACTTTTGTTACTTGCTACCTTCCTGTGTTTTATTGTTCGCACTACAAAAATCAATATCTACTATTAATATTACACTTGAATCATCATCTCTTCGTCGAACTAGTGCACCTATACAATTTCCCATTGTTTGCTGATTTTTGAGACTTGTTGAAAACTGCGAAGTCTGAAACTATTATATTGTGATGCCATGTTTGCTTGATGCTACAGTCATATCCACACACATTTGGAGATGCCCAATGATCATGTCTTGAAGTCCATGTTATGCTCTATCCATCCATGCCCTTGTTTGCAATTATAGGTTGTTGTAGCTTATCTCTTTCTTGCTTTCAAACTGCTATAAAATGTTTCTGTTAGCCTGTTATCAGTAAGTTTAGTTTGGCCATGTGAATAGCTAGTGTTCTATGCATACTCTGATCATGTTCTTGCCATGAGTACCTTCATAAACATGTCTTCTTGATGTTGGTTATATTCACATGCCATGATATGCTTTGAGATGAGTTGCACAAGCTTGCAAACATGCCTACTTGTGGTTGTAGCTGCCATGTTCAGTTTATTTCACTAAGTCTGTGAATCTGTTATCTTTTGCAATCTTGCCATGATGTTTTGAGCATGTTCTAGTGGTATTTGGCAGTAGCTCAGTGATCATGCTTGTAGTGCTTGACATGTACATGCTTTCCATGCCCTTTTGTAGCGACCACGATCCGAATGGATCGAAGTCTCTGTGTTCAGTGTCATCCCTGGATCGGTAATGCTGACACACACAGTACTTGAAGGATTTATAACAGAGTGGCAATCACACACTTATTACAACGATTGTCTCAAAAGAGAACTTATTACAATAGTCAATGGCATAAGGCCATCTAAAAAATAACATCGGAAGGCTAGGAAGATAAGTGAGTCCATCAACTCCAACAGCATAGCTGAGTGCATGACAAACGACCTGGCAAGTCTTACTCCTTGTCAGAAAAGTCTGCAACGTAACATGTTGCAGCCCGAAATGGGTCAGCACATGGAATATGCTGGCAGGATAACACAGTAGAGAAAGTAACAGAAATAAAGGCTAACACTATATGCATATTTGGCTGGTGGAGGCTCTAAGGTTAAAGTTTTTGCATAAAGCCAATTTTTTCCTACAACAAAGGAATACATTTTATTTTAACTATTATGGTAGTTGAAACATCATTGCGAAGGTACCTCCAACTCAATCCCAATTAAAGTAGTCATCATTACCCAACAAATTAATTTTAGAGTGATGAGGTCAACCAATAATTCAAGTACCAGATACTCAAGATGTCCATAACCGGGGACACGGCTAATCATGATTAGTTTGTACACTCTGTAGAGGTTTGAGCACTTTTCCCCACAAGACTCGATATCCTCAATTGGATTTCTCGCACTGCATGGTGTTTGAGAAACGGATGACCGAGACACGGTCTTTCAGAAGCAATTACTCTTTACCCAGGGTGGACCCGGACACTTACTTTCCCCTACATCTACTAGTCCACCACTGAAAGAGCTCACACAACTTACTCATACTATGCCAGAGCCCATAATGGCATTGTGGCTACACACGGAAGTTTCTAGCATGAATAGTTTTATGATCCATTTGAGCCTGGGTGGCATTCCATAGGATAATCACATGGTTCCTCCGGGATTTCCTAGGACAACACTGGATTCTCCAGGTGCCCTGCAACCAATCCACCCAGATGTTTATTCAAGTAGCCACCTTAAGTTGAACCATCAATTAACAACTCACATCTGTCATGGATTTCTCTCAAACCAAACCACGTCTACGAGCATAGCATGGCAACCTAAGTATAACGTGGAAGTAACTCCCAAGGTTTTGGAAATATGCCCTAGAGGCAATAATAAAAGTATTATTATATTTCCTTGTTCATGATAATTGTCTGTTATTCATGCTTGAATTGTATTGTACGGAAACAGCGATACATGTGTGAATATAGAGAACACAATATGTCCCTGGTAAGCCTCTAGTTACCAGCTCGTTGATTAACAGATGGTCACGGTTTCCTGACCATGGACATAGGACGTCAGTGATAACGGGATCACATCATTAGGAGAATGATGTGATGGACAAGACCCAATTCTGAGCCTAGCACGAGATCGTTTAGTTCATAATGCATAAGCTTTTCGTTGTCAAGTATTTATTCCTTAGATCATGAGGTTGTGCAACTCCCGGATGCCGTAGGAATACTTTGGGTGTGCCAAACATCACAACGTAACTGGGTGGCTATAAAGGTACGCAATGGGTATCTCCGAAAGTGTCTGTTGAGTTGGTACGAACCGAGACTGGGATATTGTCACTCCGTATGACGGAGAGGTACCTCTGGGCCCACTTGGTAAGACATCATCATAATGAGCTCAAAGTGACTAAGGAGTTAGTCACGGGATGATGGATTACGGAACGAGTAAAGAGACTTGCCATGACGAGATTGAACAAGGTATCAGGTATACCGACGATCGAATCTCGGGCAAGTACCATACCGATGGACAAAGGGAATAACATACGGCATTGAGTGAATCCTTGACACAGTGGTTCATCCGATGAAGATCATCGAGGAACACGTAGGAACCAACATGGGTATCCAGATCCCGCTGATGGTTATTGATCGGAGAGTCGTCTCGGTCATGTCTACGTGTCTCCTGAACCGGTAGGGTCTACACACTTAAGGTTCGGTGACGCTAGGGTTATAGAGATACATGCACATGGAAACTCGAATGTTGTTAGGATTCCCGGATGAGATCCCGGACGTCACAATGAGTTCCGGAATGGTCCGGAGGTAAAGAATGATATATAGGAAGTCCAGTTTCGGCCATCGGGTGAACTCCGGGGGTCACCGGGAGTGTCCCGGGACCACCGAAGGGGTCCCGGGGGTCCACCTGGTGGGGCCACCCATCCCGGTGGGTCCCCTAGGCCACAAGGGGAAGGGGGCCAGCCCCTGGTGGGCTGGCGCACCCATATGGGCACCCCTCCATGCGCCTAGGGTTGAAACCCTAGGGGGACGGGGCGCCCCCTATGCCTTGGGGGGCAAGTCTGCCCCCCTGGTCGCCGCCCCATCCTGGAGATCAGATCTCCCAGGGCCAGCGCCCCCCTAGCCCCTATATATAGTGGGGGGAGAGGGCAGCCGCACCCCAAGCCACTGGCGCCTCTCCCCCCTCCCGTCACACTTCCTACTCCTCCGCAGGGCGCCGGCGAAGCCCTGCAGGTTTTCCTGTTGCATCCACCACCATGCCGTCGTGCTGCTGGATCTCCGACAACCTCTCCTCCGCCCTTGCTGGATCTAGAAGGAGGAGACGTCGCTGTACCATACGTGTGTTGAACGCGGAGGTGCCGTCCGTTCGGCGCTGGGATCATCGGTGACGAAGAACGCGAAGAGTACAACTACTTCATCCACGTTCCTTCGAACGCTTCCGAACGCGATCTACAAAAGGGTATGTAGATGCACTCCAGTATGCTCGTTGCTAGATGACTCCTTAGATTGATCTTGGTGAAGCGTAGGAAATTTTTTGAATTCTGCTACGTTCCCCAACAGTGGCATCTGAGCTAGGTCTTTGCGTAGCATCTTGCACGAGTAGAACACAAACAAGTTGTGGGCGTTGAGTTTGCTCAATTTTCTTGCCGTCACTAGTCCAATCTTGATTCGGCGGCATTGTGGGATGAAGCGGCCCGGACCGACCTTACACGTACGCTTACGTGAGACTGGTTCCACCGACAGACATGCACTAGATGCATAAGGTGGCTGGTGGGTGTCTGTCTCTCCCACTTTAGTCGGATCGGATTCGATGAACAGGGTCCTTATGAAGGGTAAATAGAAATTGACAAATCACGTTGTGGTTTTGGCGTAGGTAAGAAACGTTCTTGCTAGAAAACCTATAGAAGCCACGTAAAACTTGCAACAGCAATTAGAGGTCGTCTAACTTGTTCTTGCAGCATGTGCTATGTGATATGGTATGGCCAAGAAGATGTGATGAATGATATATGTGATGTATGAAATTGATCATGTTCTTGTAATAGGGAATCACGGCTTGCATGTCGATAATAATGACAACCGGCAGGAGCCATAGGAGTTGTCTTAATTATTGTATGACCTGCGTGTCACTGAATAACGCCATGTAATTACTTTACTTCATTGCTAAACGTTAGCCATAGTAGTAGAAGTAATAGTTGGCGTGACGACTTCATGAAGACACGATAATGAAGATCATGATGATGGAGATCATGGTGTCGAGCCAGTGACAAAGATGATCATGGTGCCCCGAAGATGGAGATCGAAGGAGCAAGATGATATTGGCCATATCATGTCACTTTAATTGATTACATGTGATGTTTATCATGTTTATGCATCTTGTTTACTTAGAACGACGGTAGTAAATAAGATGATCTCTCACTAAAAATTTCAAGAATTGTGTTCCCCCTAACTGTGCACCGTTGCTAAGGATCGTTGTTCCGAAGCACCACGTGATGATCGGGTGTGATAGGTTCTAACGTTCGCATACAACGGGTGTAAGCCAGATTTACACACGCAATACATTAGGGTTCACTTGATGAGCCTAGCATGTACAGACATGGCCTCAGAACACGGAAGACCGAAAGGTCGAACATGAGTCGTATAGAAGATACGATCAACATGAAGATGTTCACCGTTGATGACTAGTCCGTCTCACGTG
This sequence comes from Secale cereale, assembly GCA_902687465.1. Taxonomy (NCBI): domain Eukaryota; kingdom Viridiplantae; phylum Streptophyta; class Magnoliopsida; order Poales; family Poaceae; genus Secale; species Secale cereale. Next base: position 329,547,512 of record LR738712.1, read on the forward strand.
ATGATCGGACACGGGCTAGTTGATTCGGATCATGTATCACTTAGATGACTAGAGAGATGTCAATCTGAGTGGGAGTTCATTAAAATTTGATTAAGATGAACTTAATTATCATGAACTTAGTCTAAATTCTTTACAATATGTCTTGTAGATCAAATGGCCCACGCTCATGTCACCCTCAACTTCAACGCGTTCCTAGAGAAATCCAAGCTGAAAGACGATGGTAGCAACTACACGGACTGGGTCCGTAACCTGAGGATCATCCTCATAGCTGCCAAGAAAACTTATGTCCTAGAAGCACCGCTAGGTGACGCTCCCGCCCCGGCAAACCAAGATGTTATGAACGCTTGGCAGTCGCGTTGTGATGATTACTCCCTGCTTCAGTGCGGCATGCTCTACAGCTTAGAATCGGGGCTCCAAAAGCGTTTTGAGCACCACGGGGCATATGAGATGTTCCAAGAGCTGAAAATGGTTTTCCAGGCTCATGCCCGAGTTGAGAGATATGATGTCTCCAACGCATTCTACAGCAGTAAGATGGAGGAAAACAGTTCTGTCAATGAGCACATCCTCAAGATTTCTGGGTTGCACAACCGCTTGTCTCAGTTGGGAATGAATCTCCCAGACGAAGCGGTCGTTGACAGAATCCTCCAGTCGCTCCCACCAAGCTACAAGAGCTTCGTGTTGAACTTCAATATGCAGGGGATGGAGAAGTCCATTCCCGAGGTGTATTCAATGCTGAAATCAGCAGAGGTGGAGATCAAGAAAGAGCATCAAGTGTTGATGGTCAATAAAACCACTAAGTTCAAGAAGGGCAAGGGTAAGAAGAACTTCAAGAAGGACGGCAAGGGAGTTGCCGCGCCCGGTATTCCAGTTGCCGGGAAGAAGCCAAAGTATGGACCCAAGCCTGAGACTGAGTGCTTTTATTGCAAGGGAACGGGTCACTGGAAGCGGAACTGCCCCAAATACTTAGCGGACAAGAAGGCCGGCAACGTCAAAGGTGTATGTGATATACATGTTATTGATGTGTACCTTACCAGCGCTCGTAGTAGCTCCTGGGTATTTGATACCGGTGCAGTTGCTCATATTTGTAACTCTAAGTAGGAGTTGCGGAATAAGCGGAGACTGGCGAAGGACGAGGTGACGATGTGCGTCGGGAATGGTTCCAAGGTCGATGTGATCGCCGTCGGCACGCTGCCTCTACATCTACCCTCGGGATTAGTTTTAAACCTTAATAATTGTTATTTAGTACAAGCTTTGAGCATGAACATTGTATCTGGATCTCGTCTTATGCGAGATGGCTACTCATTTAAATCTGAGAATAATGGTTGTTCTATTTATTTGAGAGATATGTTTTATGGTCATGCCCCGCTGGTCAATGGTTTATTTTTGATGAATCTCGATCGTGATGATACACATATTCATAGTGTGAATGCCAAAAGATGTAAAGTTGACAATGATAGTCCCACATACTTGTGTCATTGCCGCCTTGGTCATATTGGTGTCAAACGTATGAAGAAGCTTCATGCTGATGGACTTCTGGAGTCTCTTGATTATGAATAATTTGACACGTGCGAACCATGCCTCTTGGGCAAGATGACCAAGACTCCGTTCTCCGGAACAATGGAGCGAGCAACCAACTTATTGGAAATCATGCATACCGATGTGTGCGGTCCAATGAGTGTTGAGGCTCGCGGAGGCTATCGTTATGTTCTCACCCTCATAGATGACTTGAGTAGATATGGGTATGTCTACTTGATGAAGCACAAGTCTGAGACCTTTGAAAAGTTCAAGGAATTTCAGAATGAGGTTGAGAATCAACGAGACAAGAAAATAAAGTTCTTGCGATCGGATCGTGGGGGTGAATATTTGAGTCATGATTTTGGCACGCACCTTAGGAACTGTGGAATTGTTCACAATTGACACCGCCCGGAACACCTCAGCGTAACGGTGTGTCCGAACGTCGAAATCGTACTCTGTTGGACATGGTGCGATCTATGATGTCTCTCACCATCTTAACGCTATCTTTTTGGGGTTATGCTTTAGAGACTGTCGCATTCACTTTAAATAGGGCTCCGTCGAAATCCGTTGAGACGACACCGAATGAACTTTGGTTTGGCAAGAAACCTAAGTTGTCGTTTCTGAAAGTTTGGGGTTGCGATGCTTATGTCAAGAAACTTCAACCTGAGAAGCTCGAACCCAAATCGAAAAAATGCGTCTTCATAGGATACCCAAAGGAAACGATTGGGTACACCTTCTACCACAGATCCGAAGGCAAAGTCTTTGTTGCCAAGAATGTATCCTTTCTGGAGAAAGAGTTTCTCTCGAAAGAAGTGAGTGGGAGGAAAGTAGAACTTGATGAGGTGACAGTCACCCCTCCCGAACTGAAAAGTAGCGCAGCGCAGGAAATTGTTCCTGAGGTGCCTGCACCGACAAGGGAGGAAGTTAATGATGATGATCAGGAAGAAACAGATCAAGTTAGTACTGAACTTCGAAGGTCCACAAGGGCACGTTCCGCACTAGAGTGGTACGGCAACCCTGTCATGGAAATCATGTTGTTAGAGAACGGTGAACCTTCGAACTATGAAGAAGAGATGGCGGGCCCGGATTCCAATAAATGGCTTGGAGCCATGAAATCCGAGATAGAATCCATGTATGAAAACAAAGTATGGACTTTCGTGGACTTGCCTGATGATAGGCACGCCATAGAAAATAAATGGATACTTAAGAAGAAGACATACACGGATGGTAATGTGACCATATATAAGGCTCGGCTTGTCGCTAAGGGTTATCGACAAGTTCAAGGGATTGACTACGACGAGACTTTCTCTCCCGTAGCGATGCTGAAGTCAGTCAGAACCATGTTAGCAATTGCCGCATTCTATGATTATGAGATATGGCAAATGGACGTCAAAACGGCATTCCTTAATGGCTTCCTCGAGGAAGAGTTGTATATGATGCAGCCGGAAGGTTTTGTCGATCCAGAAAATGCTAACAAGGTATGCAAGCTCCGGCGCTCAATCTACGGGCTGGTGCAAGCATCTCGGAGTTGGAATATTCGCTTTAATGATGTGATCAAAGCGTTTGGCTTTATACAGACTTGGGGAGAAGCCTGTATCTACAAGAAAGTGAGTGGGAGCTCTGTAGCATTTCTCATATTATATGTGGATGACATATTGCTGATGGGAAATGATATAGAATTCTTGGAAAGTGTAAAGGCCTACTTGAATAAGAGTGTTTCAATGAAGGACCTTGGAGAAGCTGCTTACATATTAGGCATCAAAATCTATAGAGATAGATCAAGACGCCTCATCGGTCTTTCACAAAGTACATACCTTGACAAGATATTGAAGAAGTTCAATATGGATCAGTCCAGGAAGGGGTTCTTGCCTGTTTTGCAAGGTATGAGATTGAACAAGGCTCAGTCCCCGACCACGGCAGAAGATAGAGAAAAGATGAGTGTCATTCCCTATGCCTCGGCCATAGGTTCTATCATGTATGCCATGCTGTGTACCAGACCTGATGTGAACCTTGCCATAAGGTTGGTACGGAGGTACCAAAGTGTTCCCGGTATGGAACACTGGACAGCGGTCAAGAACATCCTAAAGTACCTGAAGAGGACTAAGGATATGTTTCTCGTTTATGGAGGTGACGAAGAGCTCGTCGTAAAGGTTTACGTCGATGCTAGCTTCGACACAGATCTGGATGACTCTAAGTCACAAACTGGATACGTGTATATTTTGAACGGTGGAGCAGTCAGCTGGTGCAGTTGCAAAAAGAGCGTCGTGGCGCATTCTACATGTGAAGCGGAGTACATAACTGCTTGCGAAGCAGCACAAGAAGGAGTCTGGATGAAGGAGTTCATCAGCGACCTAGGAGTCATTCCAAGCGCGTCAAGCCCGATGACTCTCTTCTGTGACAACACTGGAGCTATTTCCATTACCAAGGAGCCCAGGTTTCACACGAAGACCAAGCACATCAAGCACCGTTTCAACTCCATCCGAAATTATGTTCAAGATGGAGACATAGATATTTGTAAAGTGCATACGGATCTGAATGTTGCAGACCCGTTGACTAAACCTCTTCCACGGGCAAAACATGATCAACACCAGAACTCTATGGGTGTTCGATTCATCACAATGTAACTAGATTAATGACTCTAGTGCAAGTGGGAGACTGTTGGAAATATGCCCTAGAGGCACTAATAAAAGTATTATTATATTTCCATGTTCATGATAATTGTCTGTTATTCATGCTTGAATTGTATTGTACGGAAACAGCGATACATGTGTGAATATATAGACCACAATGTGTCCCTGGTAAGCCTCTAGTTACCAGCTCGTTGATCAACAGATGGTCACGGTTTCCTGACCATGGACATAGGATGTCAGTGATAACGGGATCACATCATTAGGAGAATGATGTGATGGACAAGACCCAATTCTGAGCCTAGCACGAGATCGTTTAGTTCGTAATGCTTAAGCTTTTCGGTGTCAAGTATTTATTCCTTAGATCATGAGGTTGTGCAACTCCCGGATGCCGTAGGAATACTTTGGGTGTGCCAAACGTCACAACGTAACTGGGTGGCTATAAAGGTACGCAACGGGTATCTCCGAAAGTGTCTGTTGAGTTGGTACAAACCGAGACTGGGATATTGTCACTCCGTATGACGGAGAGGTACCTTTGGGCCCACTCGGTAAGATATCATCATAATGAGCTCAAAGTGACTAAGGAGTTAGTCACGGGATGATGGATTACGGAACGAGTAAAGAGACTTCCCATGACGAGATTGAACAAGGTATCGGGTATACCGACGATCGAATCTCGGGCAAGTACCGTACCGATGGACAAAGGGAATAACATACTTTAAAAACAGACCTAGGGTTTCTAAAAAACCGAACGACTTTAAAAAAACTGGCGGCAGCTCGGGCGGCGTCTACCTCGACGACGGCGGCTCTGGCCGCGGCCGGCTGCGGCCGTGAGGCGGCGGAACGGCGGGGCGGCGGTGCGGCGAGTGCAGCGGCGGGGCGGCGAGCTTCGGCCCGGCGACGGTGGGCTGTAGCGGCGGCGGTGGTTGGCGGTGGTGGTTGGCGGCGAAAGAGGGGGGGGGGCGGCGCCTTATAAAGGGCCAGGGTGGGCGGCTGGCTTGGGGAAGGGGAAAGACGGAGGCGGCAGTGGCCGGCTCTGCCACGGCTGGCGTCGCGCGCGGGGAGGACTCCCAACCGGAGTCGGAGTCGGCGGCAGCGCTGGGCCGGCTGGGCTTAGGCCCGGTCGGTCCGACTCAATTTTTTTTAAAAAAAACTCCTGACGCAGAAAACTTAAAAATAAATACTAAACAGAGACGAAAGTTTCCGAAATAAACTTTCTCCGTCCTCTAATAAAATCTAGGACAAAGTGAACATTTTCCCCGGACCTAATATTGAAAAATACGCAATTTTGAAAAACACGCATTTTTCCTATGTAGATAAAATCGCAAATAAATCCGAATAAAATACCAAAAGTGATTTTAATATTTTCCTCCAATATTTATTATATTTTGGAGAAGTCATATTATCTCCGCTCGTATATTTTATTAAGAAATATCTTTTTAGGAGAGAAAAATAATTAAAACCACAGTGATCCCTGTACCGGTATTCGAGAAAACTCAAATATGAAAACGGTGGAATTCCCAACTCTCTCCATAGGTCCTTGAGTTGCTTAGAATTTTCGAGGATCGCCATGCACAAATGCAATAAAATATGCAATGCAATATGATCTATGTATAATATTCCAAATTGAAATTTGGGATGTTACAAACCTACCCTCTTAGAATGAATCTCGCCCTCGAGATTCGATTTGGCTAGAGAACAGGTGTGGGTGGTCCTTGCGTAGATCGTCCTCTCGTTCCCAGGTGGCTTCTTCCTCGGTATGGTGACTCCACTGGACATTGCAAAATTTGATAACCTTGCTGCGGGTGACTGTGTTTGAAAATTCGAGGATCTTCACGGGTTTCTCCTCGTAAGTTAGATCACTATCCAACTGAATTGCTTCCAGGGGTACGGTGTCAATTAAAGGAATATCGGCCATCTCTGCGTAGCACTTTTTAAGCTGAGAAATGTGAAACACGTCGTGAACTCCTGACAATCCTTCAGGAAACTCTAACTTGTAGGCAACCTCTCCCATGCGTTCCAAAACACGGTATGGTCCCACAAATCTCGGGGTTAACTTTCCCTTAACTCCGAAACGTTTAACTCCTCGCAGAGGGGACACTCTCATGTATGCTCTGTCTCCAATTTCATAGACTACTTCCTTGCGCTTCGAGTCTGCATAACTCTTCTGCCTGGACTGAGCTACCTTCAGTCCATCTCAAATCAGCTTAACCTTCTCCTCTCACTCTTTGATCAGATCTGGTCCAAACAACTAACGGTCTCCGACTTCATCCCACATCAACGGCATTCGACATCTCCTTCCGTACAATGCTTCGAACGGTGCCATCTTCAAATTGGCCTGGTAACTATTGTTGTATGAGAACTCCTCGTAGGGCAAGTTGTCGTCCCAACTAGATCCATAATCTAACGCACACGCTCTGAACATGTCCTCCAGAATCTAATTGACTCTTTCGGTCTGTCCATCGGTCTGCGGGTGAAAAGCTGTACTAAATTCCATCCTCGTTCCCAAAGTTTGGTGTAACTGGTGCCAAAACTTTGAGGTGAACTGTATTCCTCTATCTGATACAATGGTCCTCGGAACTCCGTGCAGACATACGATCCTGGTCATGTATATCTTGGCTAACTTCACACTGGTATACATGGTTTTCACAGGGATAAAGTGGGCTACTTTGGTCAAGCGATCCACTACTACCCAGATTGAGTCATATCCTAATTTGGTCCTGGGCGATCCGGTGATAAAGTCCATGCCAAGTTTATCCCACTTCCATTCGGGTATCGACATAGGCTGTAGCAATCCTGCTGGCTTCTGATGTTCCGCCTTCACTCTCTGGCATACATCACATACTGCTGCATACTCGGCAATATCCTTCTTCATTCCCGTCCACCAGAAACGCTCCTTTAAATCCAAATACATCTTGGTATTTCCGGGGTGTATTGAGTATGGCGAATCATGTGCTTCCTGTAGTATCAACTTCCTGATCTCGGGGTTGTTAGGCACATAAATTCGATCCTCAAACCAAAAGGCGCCGTGTTCGTCCTCACGAAATCCCTTGGCTTTTCCTTCACTAATCTTCTCCTTTATCTCGGCAATCTCTTTGTCATCCTTTTGGGCTTCTCGTATCTTTACAAACAATGTTGACTAAACCTCCAATGTTGCAACAAAACCTCTAGGAACTATCTCCAAACAAAGCTCCCAGAGATCTTCTGTTAACTCCTTTGGCAATCCTCCCTTCACTATGGTATTTGCGTAACTCTTCTGGCTCAAAGCGTCTGCAACGACATTGGCCTTTCTGGGGTCATAGTGCAGCTTCATATTGTAATCGTTTATAAGTTCCAACCATCTCCCCAGTCTGAGGTTCAGCTCATTCTGAGTGAAAATTCACTTCAAACTCTTGTGATCTGTGCACACATCACAACGATTTCCAATAAGGAAATGTCTCCAAGTTTTGAGCGCATGCACAACTGCTGCTAGCTCCAAATCATGTGTAGCATAATTCAACTTGTGCGGTCGAAGTTGATGAGATGCATAAGAAACAACTCTTCCATCCTGCATAAGTACTCCCCCAAGTCCTAAGCGTGAAGCATCGCAGTACACTTGGAAATCCTTGCGTATATCGGGCAAGATCAGCACTGGGGCTGTCGTCAACTGTGTCTTCAACTCCTGGAAACTTTCTTCGTACTTTTCAGTCCAATGAAACTTTGTGTCCTTCTTCAACAATGTCGTCATCGGCTTTGCAATCTTGTAGAAATTCTCTATGAATCTCCAATAATATCCCGCGAGTCCAAGAAAACTACGGATCTCTTCAACTGAAGTGGGTGCAAACCACTCAGTGACCGCCTGCACTTTGATGGGGTCCACTGCTATACCTTCTCCTGATATAACATGCCCTAAGAATCCAACTTCCTTCAACCAAAACTCGCATTTGCTAAACTTGGCCTAAAACTGATGTTCTCTGAGCTTCTCCACAACCAAACGCAAATGCTCCGCGTGTTCCTCTTCGTTCTTTGAGTACACCAAGATCATCAATGAATACCATGACAAACTTATCCAAGAACTCCATGAACACCTTATTCATCATAGTCATGAAATAGGCAGGGGCGTTAGTCAACCCAAATGACATAACCATATACTCATATAGCCCATAACTTGTGGCGAAGGCTGTCTTAGGGATATCCTTCTCTTGGATCTTCAACTGGTGGTATTGTCGCATCCCTAGTCAGTGCTTGCTTTAGGACTAGCTAGAGTGTGCATCATGTTTAATTGTTTTCCAGAAACCTGAAATGGGGATGACAGAAACCTCAGCACCCCTCTTCTTTCAACTAGGGTTTAATAAATCTTTTCCAATGTACCCAAAATGCCCTTCAAAAATGTTCATCATCCTTGCCTTGGTCTTAAACCTCTGGCAAAAATGGTGCACAATTTTCTAGGACATCCTAAGGTCACTGGATTAAATCATATTATATTTGCATTTGGGCATTTAAATGCTATAAAATATTTTTAATGCCCAAATAATCATAAACCAAAATGTTCCCTGTTGCTTATATAATATATAGTGGACATGGTCAATTTCATGATTTATAAATATGTTCTAGCATTTTTAATAAATCAACACAGTTGCCAAAAAACAGAAACATAAATAAATAGAAAAGAGGAGATAGAGAAACATACCTGGCCGGCCCACCTGGACGGCCCAGCCCAGCAGCCGCTCCACGCAGCTGCTTCCTCTCGCCAGGCAGGCAGAGAGGAGCACGCCGGAGAGCCTGCGGGCGCCACGCAGCTCCTCGCCGCTCTGCTTCACCCCTCGCCACCGCGACGCCCTGGTGCGTCTCCACGTCGTCGCCCGAAGCCCCTGGACACCGCACTTCTCCCCGTGTCTCTCTCCCTCTCCCTCTCCTCGCCATGGCCGACGCGCCTACGAGCCCACTACAGTCGTAACCGCATCCACCGCCATCCTGCCATCGCCTCGTCATGTCAAAAAGCACCGCCGCCGTCCGCTACGTCGAGTAGGCCGAGCCCTAAGCGCTCGCACGCTGTGCCCCGCCACCTTCGACCTCGTCTTCACCGACCACCGCCGAAGATCCCCTTCGCCGTTGCCACCGCTCCAGCTCGTCCCCGAGCCCGCCATCTAGCTCGCTGCAACCGCCGTGAGCTCTTGCCCCTCCCCTTCCTCTCTGTTCTCGCTCTCGAGCCCCTATAGCGACCGCACCTTGCTCGCCCGCACGCGCCGACGCACGTGCTTGCCGCCGACGTGTCTCCGGTCACCTGACGGCTCGGCCGTCGTGCCCTTCATCCTCACCGCACCGCTTAGGCCCCGTAGGAGCTAGCTTCGTGCCCCGCGGTCGCTGCAGCATCGACCCCGAGCTCACTCGAACTCCGGCGACCGCCAAGGTCGTCGCCAGTGATGCTCCGGCCATCCCTTGCCACGCACCGGCCACCACTCGATGCGGACGAGCGTCCGCATCACGCAGCCCCTCTCCGCCGTCATTTTGGTCGCCGGAGGACCAAACCCGAGGCGCTCAGCCGCGTTTGGCCTCGCCGGCGATGAGCCGCCGGCGAGTTTGACTCGCTGACCAGGTGGTTTGACCTCCCCCTGTTCCACTGACAAGTGGGCCCAGTCATTGACTAGTTAGTCCTAGGATTAATTAGTGTTAAACCAATTCTGTTAATTAGTTGACCCACTGACGTGTGGGCCCGACACTGTTGGTTGTTAGTTAGTTTAAACTAACCCTTTTAGTTAACTCTGTTAGACTGACGTGTGGACCCCACATGTCAGGTTGACCTGGACCAGACCTGTTGACCTGCCAACGTTAGCATGAAGTCATGCCGATGTAGTAAGTATTCTTTGGGATTTAAATAAATCAGGAATGATTTATTTATTTTCATAAAATGCCCTAACTTCTAAAATTCATATAAATTCAACAGTAGCTCAGATGAAAAAGTTTTATATATAAAAAATGATCAGAAAAATCCAATCTTTCCATTGGTACTGGTTTCATGCATGTTTAAGCAAGTTAACATTGCCGTTCACATCAAAACATGATAATGCACTTTGAATAATAAAAACTTGGGCATGAATTTGAATCTTTGATTCAAATAAGCTCAAACCTTTCTGTTTATAGTTGCATTAGCTCAAAACACATTCATCTTGCCAGGTCATGAGCATGCATCATATTGTTGTAGATTGTTGTGTATTGATTGTATTACCGGTGTTCTCTATGGTAAGTTCTTCTCCCAAGGATACATCTGCGTATCCAACTGAAGAGTAGTACCCGTTAACCAACCTATCAGGCAAGCAACCCATTAATCATTCCGATACAAACCCATCTTCTCGCTTCTGCTCTCTTTTATTGCATTAACGCAACAACGTGTGAACTGCTATTTGCTACAGTAGCTGAACCCCATTCCTTTGCATGACCTGTCATTGCCACAGTAAATAGTTGAAACCCAATAGAATGTGTAGGAGTTGATTGAGCCATGTTGATGTCTTTCCTACCATGCTATACATGTTCTGCCTGCTATGCTTAGTGTTGTGTTAGGTCTGGTTCATCTTGGTGACGGATCAGAGTGAAATGATCATGTCTGGTAATGGGAGTGAAGTGTGGAATATGTTTTGGTAAAGATATCGATGAAAGACCATGTAGGAGTACATGTTGTTTCATTCGAACCGTCCATAGGAACTGAGATCTGTATGTGTGATTTAAGATCAGCTACTACCAAACATTGGGATCCTTAATTGACTCTCTCGACTTATTAACTGCCCTTGTCCTCTGTCCAGGAGTTGCAACTAGTTTCTGGTGTTTGTAGTTTACTGGTGGTCGTGCGCATCGCTGACCCTCGTGGTGTGCTGTGATGCGGCAGGTACGTGGCATGGTGTACCGAGTCGCCCGTTTGGTGGCTTGGGAACCCTGTACACATCGTTTGGGGCCGTGAGCGACACCCCGGCCGGATCTCCCCACAGATGGAACCCAAATAGGCAATAAACCTGGACTAGGGACTTGTGTGGTTAGTCAGGTCGTGGCCGACACCCTCGCTGGGCTTCCGCTTGAAGGTTGCCGAGTACACGTCGAGTAAACGACGATAAGTGGTGGAAGCATGTGTGAAGAAGTACACCCCTGCAGGGTTACCAATCTATTCGAATAGCCACTGTTCGCGGTTAAGGACCACTTGGTTGCTTATAGAGTTCATAGACAAGTTAATGGTTACTCCTAAAAGTCTCAGGACAAGTGTGAGTGCCGTGGATGGCCCTTCCATGGGATGACGGGAGATGATCCATGGTAGTGTATTGTTGTGGTGAGTAGTGGACTCGTGTGCGTAGTCTCATCTTTGCAAACTACTCAGAGTTGTAGTATAGGTTAGCCAGGAGTCAAAGCTGGCTTGCTGCAATAAACTCCACTACCCTTATTGATAATGATGCATGTATGATAGGTTCTGATGTAAGTCTTGCTGAGTACCTTTGTACTAATGTTTTCTTAATAACTGTTGCAGAGGAGAACCGCCCCCTCTGTTGGGTTCTACATAGACGTTGACGTCGACGAGTAGCTTGCTACCCAGACGGCGATCTTGAACTTGTGAACGGCCTTGTAGATAGTCATGCTACACCAAGCCAGTTTTCTTTCCAAGTTGTCTGTACTCAGACAAGTTAGCTTCCGCATGTGCTTGTATGCTTGTATATCTTGAGTGTTGGGTCATGTGACCCCTACCTGTATGGATATGTTGTGTATGGCTCTTCGGAGCCTCTTAAATAAAGTACTTTGAGTCATAGAGTTCTGTTGTGATACAATGTTCTATTTGCACATATCGAGCATATTGTGTGTATGTTATTGAAATGCTTGGTATGTGTGGGATCCGACACCTAGTTGTTTACCCTTGGTAGCCTATCTTATAGGGAAATGCCTCCTAGTGCTTCCACTGAGCCTTGGTAGCTTGCTACTGCTCCGGAACACGTAGGCTGGCCGGCATGTGTCCTTCTTCGTTCCTGTGTCTGTCCCTTAGGGGAAATGTCACGCGTTGTTCCTTTAAGTCCATGTAGCTTGCTACGACTTGGGTTCATACGTTGATGACCGACACGTTCGTTGCTGGGTCATGGATGCTTGTCTCTGTAATTTAGTGCCACTTTTGGTTTATAACTAGCCATGTCGGCCCGGGTTCTCTATCATATGGATGCTAGCGACATTATCATATATGTGTGCCAAAATGCACAAACGGTCCCGGGCCAGGTAAGGTGGCACCCGTGGGGATACGGTGCGTGAGGACGCAAAGTGATATGATGTGTTACATGCTAGATCGATGTGACTTAGGATCGGGGTCCTGACAGCGTTGGCATCAGAGCCGAACAGCCTGTAGGTTCTTCAAGCCAAACTGGTCGATGTTGAGTCTAGAAATTCTTAGTTATATGTAGGGGAATTGATTGTGGAAGGGAACATAAAGCTCTTTTTACTTCTTTACCTTATGCCCTTCTGATCTGAGTCAGCATATTCTTTCTATGGGTGTTTAGGACTAGGCCTCTCATCTTTACTAGGTTCACGTGTTACTAATCCGTAGACTTTTAGGATTGTTGGTTTCATGCCTCAGTTCAGTTTCTACCTTTCCAGTATGTTGATTAGTTGGACCGGAACCTTGATATGATGTTGTTGAGTGGCTATGTTATCATTTGTATGATGTCTCAAAATCTTTTTTGAGCATTTACAGCTGTTATGCTGCCCGATTTCTTCTAGAAATTCTAATGCCTTTGCATTATTTCGTATTTCAAATGTCTGATCGCACCCCTCATCAAGTGGTCCGTCTGACCCGGTGCATCAGTGTGCCAGGTCACACGGCCATGTTGGTTCGTGTTTTGACCGAGACTGGCTACCGTTGGTATCCCGAGTATACTGTGGAGGGGCAGTACCGTGATTTCAACCAGAGCCAGTACTTCTGCACAGTTCAGATATATCCTTCATATCCCGGAGCTACCGACCCCATCCACTGGACGTACAGACTTGGGGTTATCATCGAGATGGCAGTGCAGGATGTTGCTTACTCGATGATGACTATCATCCGGGCTAGGCATGCCTTGCTGCTGAACACTGAGTTCTGCTACATGCCAGCCTCACTGCCTGGAGAGGAGGACTACTACACCGGTCTGTACACTGATGCCGCTCATGAGGTGTCGCTACTGCAGACTACCACACAGATGCTGGAGGATAGGGACCGTGAGGTCCGTGCCCTCCGGATGGAGCTCTATAACACTCGAGCCAACCACTGGGCCACTCTGACACGGCTTGCACCTGACGTGCAGGCCGGATATCTGGATATACGGGATTTGTACCCCGTGCGGACTCGTCTGCCCGACCGTATGGATTGGTGTGATGTTGGGGGCATTACACCTCCACGTGGGCGTCGTTTACCACCAGCAGCGGGACTGAGGCCGCATCCGTGTCCCTATGGTCCATAGTCTCCAAGTGCCCGAGAGTTTCCAGATCCACATGTTCCACTTCCAGGCTACGGGGGTAATCTTTACGAAGATTACTACGGAAATGTCTGAGCTAGACCGTGGCAGCAGTAGTATCGTAGTAGTTGTATCTCCACAGTCCTGTGTGTCTTGTGGAATATGACTTAGTGTGTACTGAGTTCCGGAGGCGTAGATAAATAATGTATAGGAGCATGGAATGCCTCTGATGAGATGTATCGTCTTTCACCACAGTTGTACTTTAGCCTTGGCTTGTACTAAACTATGTATGGTGTGTATGACCAATGGTGTATATATGGTAGTTTCTATATTAACATGTCGTACAGATGAACATCTCTGCATTCCGTGTCATCCATTACATATTGCACTCCTATGTTAAAGTTTTGTCATCCTTGTCTAAACCGTTGTTTTGTTTTCCTAGGATGGTCAACACTCGCAGCACCCCTACTGCTCAGGAGCAGGGTGAAGCCAGTGGGACTAGGGATGAGAATCTGCCTCAGCCACCCTCCTTGGTTGAAGTCATGCTGGAGGATGCAAGGAACAAAAGAGAGACCAACCGTCTGCTAGAACGCATAGAGCAGAATACTGCTTTTCGCCAAAGGAATGACGTGGTGTCTATTAATGACTTTATCAAGATGTGCCCACCAAAATTCCATCATTTCGCTGAGCCTCTTGATGCGGATAACTGGCTTCGCAGTATCACCCATAAGCTACATTCTGCCCGCATGGCCGAAGCTGATTAGGTTACCTACGCTGCCTACCATCTTGAGTGCCCCGCTAGCCTTTGGTGCGAAAACTATGAGGCTATGCGTCCTGCTGGCCAGATTACCACTTGGGCAGAGTTCAGCGAGGCTTTCCGTGAACATCACATTTCGGAAGGTCTCATGGTTCGCAAGCAGGAGGAATCCTGCAATCTCACGCAAGGCAGGCTAACCGTGGATGTCTATAGTCGTGAGTTTGGTAACTTGGCACGCTATGCTACCGAAGAGGTGTCCACCAACGCCAAGAAGCAGGCGAGGTTCCGCAAGGGACTCGGTCCTGAACTTCACTGAGATCTCCATCTCCACGAGTGCACCTCCTTCCAGAAGCTAGTGAACAAAGCCATCAGTGCTGAGACAGGTCAGACTGATTATGAAGCCACACACAAGCATCCCCGTGACTTTGGTTCCTCATCCGGCTCTGGCTCTCATAAGCGCCATGTGTGGGTTCCAAACACAGCTCTGCCACCCAGGTTCACTCTGAGGCCATCCTATGAGGCGCCTCGCCCAACCCAGCAGTATGCACCGCCCAAAACTTATGGGGGACCTTCTGCCAATACTGCCCCACGCACTGGCACTGTGACATGCTTCAAGTGCGGAGAACCAGGCCACTACATGCGAGAGTGTCCTCAGAACCAGCTAGGAAGGTCCGTTGGCCGTGGTAAGCCAACAGGAAAGGTGAACTATGTCAAGCCAGTCACCACTTCACGTGGTCATGTCAACTATGTCTCTGCTGAAGAAGCTTATGAGGACCCTAACGTCGTCCTTGGTGCGCTCCTTGTTAACTGCCATCCGACATATGTTTTTTTCGATACTGGAGCATCTCATTCGTTCATATCTGAGAACTATGCTCGAATGCACAGCATGACTTTTTGTGACATGCCCCTTCCATGGTAATTCAAACTCCTGGTTCGAAATGGCAAACTTCTAGAGTAAGCCATGTGAATGAAATTCTTGTCGATAGACTTGTTTTTCTTGCATCCCTAATAGCTCTCAAGTCCTCGGACATAAACATCATCTTGGGTATGGACTGGATGACAGCTCATTACGCCAAGATTGATTGCTACATTAGGACTGTTCAACTTACACACCCATCCGGCAAGACAGTCAATGTTTTGGCCCGAATGGCTGAGCGTCAGGTCTACTCTCTTAATGCCAGCCCTCTACCAGAACTCGAAGATATCCCAGTAGTCCGTGAATTCCCGGATGTCTTTCCAGAAGAACTGCCAGGTGTTCCACCTGACAGAGATGTAGAGTTCGTGATAGATCTTGTTCCATGAACTATTCCGATCTCTAGAAGACCCTATAAGATGGCACCCTTAGAACTAGCTGAGCTTAAGAAACAACTGGATGAGTCCTTGAAAAAGGGTTTCATCCGCCCTAGTTCTTCTCCTTGGGCTTGTCCCGTCCTCTTCGTCAAGAATAAGGATGGAACGGATCGGATGGTTGTAGATTATCGACCTGTCAATCTGGTCACCATAAAGAACAAGTATCCGCTCCCCAGGATCAACGACTTGTATGACCAGCTCGCTGGATCCTCGGTCTTTTCCAAAATGGATTTGAGGTTGGGCTACCATCAAATCATAATGAGGAACGGGGACATTCCCAAGACGGCCTTTGTTACTCGTTATGGCCAATATGAGTACACCGTCATGTCCTTCGGGTTAACCAATGCCCCAGCCACTTTCTCCCGGCTAATGAATTCTATATTCATGGAGTACTTGGATAAATTCATCGTGGTATACCTCGATGATATACTTATTTACTCCAAGAACAAGGAAGATCATGCCGAGCATCTAAGGCTGGTATTGATGAAACTTTGAGAGCACCGCCTTTATGCCAAATTCTCCAAGTGTGAATTCTGGTTGCCAGAAGTGACCTATCTGGGTCATGTAATCTCTGGTAAGGGTATTGCTGTCAATCCCGAGCGAGTTCAGGCCGTCCTTGATTGGACTCCACCTGAATCGGTCAAGCAAGTTAGGAGTTTCCTTGGCTTAGCGAGCTATTGCCGATGCTTTGTCGAGAATTTCTCCAAGGTTGCTAAACCTCTAACTGAACTCCCCAAGAAAGATAAAAAGTTCGAGTGGACCCCATAGTGCGAGTTTAGTTTTCAGGAACTGAAAAGACGCCTGACGTCTGCTCCCGTACTAGTACCACCATACTTTTCCAAGGACTTTATTATCTATTGCGACGCCTCGCGACAAGGACTAGTTTGCATACTCATGAAAGATCGTCAAGTGATTGCCTACGCATCTCGATAGTTGCGTCCACATGAGGATAACTATCCTACACAAGATCTAGAGCTTGCAGCTGTAGTCCACGCACTCAAAACATGGCGACGTTACCTTCTTGGTAATCACTGTGAAATCATCACTGATCACCAAAGTCTGAATTACATCTTCACCCAACCGGATTTGAATCTCAGGCAAAGACGTTGGGTTGCGTTGCTCACAGATTACGACTTGGGAATAACTTACACCCCTGCGAAGGCCAATGTCATGGCCGACGCACTAAGTCTTAAGTCTTATTGTAACAATCTGATTTTACAACAAGGGCAACCACTTCTCCTCGAGGAATTTCGTAAGCTTAACCTTCACATTGTTCCTTGGGGATTCCTTTCCACCTTGGTGGCGAAACCTACCCATACGGATCAAATCGTAACTGCCCAGCAGTATGATAGGGGAATAACCCGGATCAAGGAGAATATTGCTAGCGGAGTTGCTAAAAGTTTCTCTGTGGATGATCGAGGTGTTGTGTACTTTGAGAATCGCTTGGTGGTTCCCAAGAAGCAACAACTACAACAGTTGATCCTTAAGGAGGCTCATGAATCTCCTCTCACGATTCATCCCGGTTGTACCAAAATGTATCAGGACCTACGCCAGAGGTTCTGGTGGACTAGGATGAAGAGACAAATCGCTCAGTTCATTGCTAACTGCGACGTTTGCCGTCGCGTTAAAGCAGAGCATCAAGGACCTGCTGGCACCCTTGAACCTTTAGGTATTCCTGAATGGAAATGGGATAAGATCGGTATGGACTTCATTACCGGATTTCCCAGGACCAGGAAAGGGAATAATGCTATCTTCATCGTTATCGACCGCCTCTCCAAAGTAGCCCATTTCCTGCCTGTTCGAGAGAGTATAACCGCTAGTCAGCTAGCAGACTTGTATATCTCTCGGATAGTATCTCTTCATGGTGTTCCACTGGAGATTAACTTAGACCGTGGAAGTCTTTTCACCTCTGGATTTTGGGAAAGTTTCCAAAATTCTATGGGGAGTCGTCTCTCCTTTAGCACTGCCTTTCATCCTCAGTCAAGTGGTCAAGTAGAACGAGTCAATCAAATTCTGGAAGATATGCTCCGAGCCTCTGTCATCCCATTCGGTATGGATTGGGAGAAGTGTCTTTCATTCGTCGAGTTCACTTATAACAATAGCTATCAAGCTAGTTTGGGCAAGGCTCCCTTCAAAGTTCTATATGGACGAAGGTGTCGAACGCCTCTTAACTGGTCAGAAACCGGAGAAAGACAATTCTTTGGTCCGGATATGATCAAGGAAGCAGAAGAGAAAGTTCGCATCGTTCGTGAGAAATTGAAAACAGCCCAATCTCGCCAGAAGAGCCAATATGATCGCCATCATAAGGCTGTGACTTACGAAGTCGGTGATAAGGCTTACCTTCGGGTTACTCCTCTTAAGGGAACCCATCTCTTCGGTATCAATGGCAAATTGGCTCCTCGTTACATCGGCCCCTTTCGCATTCTTGCCAAACGAGGGTAAGTTGCCTACCAATTGGAACTACCTCCGCATCTTTCTAGAGTTCATGATGTCTTCCACGTCTCTCAACTCAGGCGTTGCTTCTCGGATCCCATCCGCGGAGTGGACCACGAAACACTTGATCTCCAGGATAATCTCACATATCGAGAATACCCCGTTTGTATTCTTGATCAAACCGAGCGTACTACTCGACGTCATAATATCAAGTTTCTCAAGGTTCAATGGTCACATCATTCCAAGAACGAAGCTACTTGGGAAAGAGAGGATCATCTTCGACTTGAGTACCCCACCCTTTTTCCAGAGGAACCTGAATCTCGGGACGAGATTATTTTGAGTGGTGGTGAGTTGTCACATCCCTAGTCAGTGCTTGCTTTAGGACTAGCTAGAGTGTGCATCATGTTTAATTTTTTCCAGAAACCTGAAATGGGGATGACACAAACCCCAGCATCCCTCTTCTTTCAACTAGGGTTTAATAAAATCTTTACCAATGTACCCAAAATGCCCTTCAAAAATGTTCATCATCTTTGCCTTTGTCTTAAACCTCTGATAAAAATGGTGCACAACTTTCTAGGACATCCTAAGGTCACTTGATTAAATCATATTGTATTTGTAGTTGGGCATTTAAATGCTATAAAATATTTTTAATGCCCAAATAATCATAAACCAAAATGTTCCCTGTTGCTTATATAATATACTGTGGACATGGTCAGTTTCATGATTTATAAAAATGTTCTAGCATTTTTAATAAATCAACACAGTTGCAAAAAAACAAAAACATAAATAAATAGAAAAGAGGAGAGAGAGAGAGAGAGAGAAACTTACCTGGCCGGCCCACCTGGCGGCCCAGCTAGACGGCCCAGCCCAGCAGCCGCTCCATACAACTGCTTCCTCTCGCCAGGCAGGCAGAGAGGAGCACGCCGGCGAGCCTGCGGGCGCCACGCAGCTCCTCGCCGCTCTGCTTCACCCCTCGCCACCGCGACGCCCTGGTTCGTCTCCACGTCGTCGCCCAAAGCCCGTGGACACCCCACATCTCCCCCTGTCTCTCTCCCTCGCCCTCTCCTCGCCATGGCCGACACACCCGCGAGCCCACCGCCGTCGTAACCACGTCCACCGCCGTCCTGCCGTCGCCTCGCCGTGTCAAGAACCACCGCCGCCGTCCGCTACGTCGAGCAGGCCGAGCCCCGAGCGCTCGCATGCTCTGCCCCGCCACCTTCGACCTTGTCTTCACCGACCACCGCCGGAGATCCCCTTCGCCATCGCCACCGCTCCAGCTCGTCCTCGAGCCCGCCGTCTAGCTCGGGGCAACCGCCGTGAGCTCCTGCCCCTCCCCATCCTCTCTGTTCTCGCTCTCGAGCCCCGTAGTGACCGCACCTTGCTCGCCCGCACGCACAACCGACGTGTCTACGGCCACCTAACGGCCCGGCCATCGTGCCCTTCATCCTCACCGCACCGCGTAGGCCCGTATGAGCTAGCCCCATGCCCCCACGGCCGCCTTAGCGTCGACCCCGAGCTCACCCAAGCTCCGGCAACCGCCAAGGTCATCGTCGACGACGCTCCGGCCATCCCTAGGCCACGCCACGACCACCACTCGATGCGAACGAGCGTCCGCATCATGCAGCACCTCTCCGCCGGCGTTTTGGTCGCCGGAGGACCAAACCCGAGGCGCTCCGCCGCGTCTGGCCTCGCCGGCGACGAGCCGCCGGCGAGTTTGACTCGCTGACCAGGGGGTTTGACCTTCCCCTGTGCCACTGACAAGTGGGCCTAGCCGTTGACTAGTTAGTCCTAGGATTAATTAGTGTTAAACTAATTCTGTTAATTAGTTGACCCACTGGCGTGTGGGCCCGACACTGTTAGTTGTTAGTTAGTTTAAACTAACCCTTTTAGTTAACTCTGTTAGACTGACGTGTGGACCCCACACGTCAGGTTGACCTGGACTAACCCTGTTGACCTGCTGACGTCAGCATGAAGTCATGCTGATGCAGTAAGTATTTTTTGGGATTTAAATAAATCAGAAATGATTTATTTATTTTCAAAAAATGCCCTAACTTCTAAAATTCATATAAATTCAACAGTAGTATAGATGAAAAAGTTTTATATATGAAAAATGATCAGAAAAATCCAATCTTTCCATTGGTACTTGTTTCATACATGTTTAAGCAAGTTAACCTTGCTGTTCACATCAAAACATGATAATGCACTTTGAATAATAATAACTTGGGCATGAATTTGAATCTTTGATTCAAATAAGCTCAAACCTTTCTGTTTATAGTTGCATTAGCTCAAAACACGATCATCTTGCCATGTCATGAGCATGCATCATATTGTTGCATATTGTTATGTATTTATTGTATTACCGGTGTTCTCCGTGGTAGGTTCTGCTCCCGAGGATACATTTGCGTATCCGACTGAAGAGCAGTACCCGTCAACCAACCTGTCAGGCAAGCAACCCATTGATCACTCTGATACAAACCCATCTTCTCGCTTCTGCTCTATTTTACTGCATTAAGGCAACAACGTGTGAACTGCTATTTGCTACAGTAGCCGAACCCCATTCCTTTGCATGACCTGTCATTGCCACAATAAATAGTTCTAACCCACTAGCATGTGTAGGAGTTGATTGAGCCATGTTGATGTGTTTCCTACCATGGTATACACGTTTTGCCTGCTATGCTTAGAGTTGTGTCAGGTCTGGTTCATCTGGGTGATGGATCAGAGTGAAATGATCATGTCTGGTAATGAGAGTGAAGTGTGGAATATGTTTTGGTAAAGGTATCAGTGAAAGGCCATGTAGGAGTACATGGTGGGTTGTTTCTTTGAAACCGTCCATAGGAACTGCGATCTGTATGTGTGATTTAAGATCAGTTACTACCACACATTGGGATCCTTAATTGACTCTCTCGACTTATTAACTGCCCTTGTCCTCTGTCCAGGAGTTGCAACTAGTTTCTGGTGTTTCTAGTTTACTGGTGGTCGTGCGCAGCGCTGACCCTCGGGGTGGGCTATGATGCGGCAGGTACGTGGCCGGGTGTACCGAGTCGCCCGTTTGGTGGCTCGGGAACCCTGTACGCATTGTTTGGGGCCGTGAGAGACAGCCCAGCCGGATCTCCCCACGGATGGAACCCAAGTAGACGATAAACCTGGACTAGGGACTTGTGTGGTTAGTCAAGTCGTGGCCGACACCCTCGCTGGGCTTTCACTGGAAGGTTGCCGAGTACACGTTGAGTAAACGGCGATAAGTGGTGGAAGCGTGTGTGAAGAAGTACACCCCTGCAGGGTTACCAATCTATTCGAATAGCCGATGTTCGTGGTTAACGACCACTTGGTTGCTTATACAGTTCATATACAAGTTAATGGTTACTCCAAAAAGTCTTAGGACAAGTGTGAGTGCCGTGGATGGCCCTTCCGTGGGATGACGGGAGAGGATCCACGGTAGTGTATTGCTGTGGTGAGTAGTGGACTCGTGTGCGTAGTCTCATCTTTGCAAACTGCTGAGAGTTGTAGTATAGGTTAGCGAGGAGTCAAATCTAGCTTGCTGCAATAAACTCCACTACCCTTATTGATAATGATGCATGTATGATAGGTTCTGATGTAAGTCTTGCTGAGTACCTTTGTACTCATGTTTGCTTAATAACTGTTGCAGAGGAGAACCCCGCCCCCTCTGATGTGTTCTACATAGACATTGACGTCGACGAGTAGCTTGCTACCCAGACCGCGATCTTGAACTTGTGAAGGTCCTTGTAGATAGTCAGGTTACACCAAGCCTGTTAGCTTTCCAAGTTGTCTGTACTCAGACAAGTTAGCTTCCGCATGTGCTTGTATGCTTGTATGACTTGAGTGTTGGGTCATGTGACCCCTACCTGTATGGATATGTTATGTATGGCTCTTCGGAGCCTCTTAAATAAAGTACTTTGAGTCATATAGTTCTGTTGTGATGCAATGTTGTATTTGCACATATCGAGCATATTGTGTGTATGTTATTGAGATGCTTGGTATGTGTGGGATCCAACACCTAGTTGTTTACCCTTGGTAGCCTATCTTACAGGGAAATGCCTCCTAGTGCTCCCACTGAGCCTTGGTAGCTTGCTACTGCTCCGGAACACGTAGGCTGGCCGGCATGTGTCCTTCTTCGTTCATGTGTCTGTCCCTTAGGGGAAATGTCACGCGTTGTTCCTTTAAGTCCATGTAGCTTGCTACGACTTGGGTTCATACGTTGATGACCGACACGTTCGTTGCTGGGTCATGGATGCCTGTCTCTATAATTTAGTGCCACTTTTGGTTTATAACTAGCCATGTCAGCCCGGATTCTCTATCATATGGATGCTAGCGACACTATCATATACGTGTGCCAAAATGTTCAAACGGTCCTGGGCCAGGTAAGGTGGCACCCGTGGGGATACCGTGCGTGAGGCCGCAAAGTGATATGATGTGTTACATGCTAGATCAGTGTGACTTAGGATCAGGGTCCTGACAGGTATCCTGTTCGTAGATCGATCTTGGAGAATACTTTCGCTCCTTGAAGCTGGTCGAACAAATCATTGATCATCGGCAGCGGGTACTTATTCTTAATTATCACTTCATTCAGTGCCCGATAATCAACGACCATCCTTAAAGATCCATCCTTCTTCTCGACCAAAAGCACTGGGGCTCACCAAGGTGATGAACTCCGGAGAATAAATCATTTCTCCAATAACTCATTAACCTGCTTCTTGATCTCCTCCAGATCATTTGCTGGCATCCGATACGGTCTCTTCGATATTGGTCCGGTGCCAGGCAATACCTCAATCAAAAAATCAATATCCCTATCCGGCAGCATGCCTGGTAGCTCTTCTGGAAATATATCCGGATAATCCTTTACCACGGGCACTTCCTCCTGAACAACTCCCATGAGAGAATGTACTTGTGTCCTTCTAGGCGAATGCCTAGATACATACTTGATCCTTTTTACCTCCGGGGTGGTAAGCAAAATAGACTTACTAGCACAATCGATGTTCCCTCCATACATCGATGGCCAATCCATACCTAGTATCACATCCAATCCTTGTGACTCCAAAACTATCAGGTCCGAGGGAAAAACATGTCGTCCAATGGTCAATGGCATCTGAAAACATCCTTGATTTGCCATATATTCCGCTCCGGGTGAACTTACTAACATGGGGGTCATAAGGACTCTGGTGGGCAGCTTATGTCTATTTACGAATCCCCTTGAAATGTATGAATGCGATGTACCAGTATCGAAAAGAATTACTGCGGTAAATGACTTAACCAAAAACTTACCGATAACTGCATCTGGTTGCTCTTCAACGTCCTCCACGGTCACATGGTTCACTTGTCCTTTGTTGAACGGGTTGGGCTCTTCCCGACGCTTCCATTGCCGTTCCCATTCTTAGCTTCAGGGCAGTCCGTGGCGTAGTGACCATTCTTCCCGCACTTGAAACAGGTAACATGGCTTAAATCCCTCTTGGCGGGTGTGGATGGAGTAGAGCGGTTCTGACTGTTATTTGCCCCATTCCCATTCCCATTCTTGGAGCCAATGTGGTTTTGAGCACTCCCTCCATTATGGGTGTGGCTTCCATGGTTATAGGTGTATCCTCCCGAGTTCGGGGGTAAACGGGGCTTCTACTGGGCTCCAGAATTATTCCTTCCTTGTCGATACTTCATCTTGCGGCTCTCAATCTGCTGCTGCTTCCCTTCAATCATAAGAGCCATATCTACCAACTCCTGGTAGTTGTTGAAGGTTGCCACCATCAACTGTACGCTCATCTCATCATTCAGCCCTTCCATAAACCTCTCCTATTTTGCGGCATCTTTGGCCACATCATCCGGGGCATAACGAGATAGAGTACTAAACTCATCTACATACCGAGCCACAGTACGATTTCCTTGGCGCAAGTTGCGAAACTCTTGCTTCTTCATGCTCATGGCTCTAATTGAGACATGGGTAGTGCGAAAAGCTTACTGAAACTTATCCCAAGTGACATTGGCTATAGGGAAAGTGGCTGTGTAATTCTCCCACCATGCTGCTGCTGGTCCAGCCAATTAATGTGCGGCAAATCGCACCTTCTTAGCATCAGTGCAATTTGCGGTGGTCAAATCCCTTCCAATCTTGCGCAGCCAGTCATCAATAACTATTGGTTCAATGCTGCTAGAAAACACCGGTGGTTGCAACCTTAAGAAACGTGTCAGGTTGTCCACGGGTGGTGGTGGTGGAGTGTTGTTGTTGTTGTTCTGATTGTTCTGATTATTCTGAACAAGAAGTTGCATCAAAGTGTTCTACTGCTGGATCAACTGAGTGAGCTCAGGGGGAAACTGAAATCCGGGCACACGTCTCGGAGGCATCTGATGGGTGTAGAGGGAAGAGATTATAAAAGAAATGAGGTCTAAGGGAAATTCACTACCCATATGCACATGAGACAAACACAATCATATCACACCAATCATATTTTCAAACAAGGGCATACAAGATCTAACTAACGTTACAAAAGAGCTTCTAATTTCTACTTTATGGGGACAAACTACTAGTCATAGGGTGGTCATTTAGAAATTTTGATCGGCGGAAGATTCCATGATATCTGCTCCAGCTTCATCTTCATAGTCTTCGTCACTATCATCGGTGTCCGAGTCCGTGTCGTCGATGATGATGTAGTCCTCAGAACGAATCTCCTTGGGTTCTTCTTCTTCTTCTTATCCTCCTGGTGCTGGATCTCCCATGAATACTCCTAGCTTCCTTGTGAAGTCATCATTCTTCTCCACAAGTATAGTCATCTCCTCCTCGTATCCGTCATGTGTAGAGTTGAGTTCCTCTTCTAGCTCCAAGTTCCTGGTTAGTGTCTTCAAATCTATCATCTCTGTGCACATCTGGTGCTCCTGTCGACGAATGTGCTAGTTTAACTCCTGGATGAATGCGGCAATGGAACTGTCCTTCCGTGTGCTGATCATGTCCCATTTCTCGTCTCGGCGTCCACATATCTGGTAGATAGTGTCCTTCAGCTCCTGTTTGTAGACTTCTCCAATACGTCCCATGGTAATCTGGGCTGCCATACTCTTGCCTAGGCTCCAGGTTGGTGCATCAAAAGAAAACTCTATTGGCTCAGTGGATGGTGTGAAGGTCCACCCAGGTTTGAACTTGAATACTCCATCGCTCCTCTTCTGGTAAAGTGGCGGTGTAGGTCACGGTGAAGCTTGGTATTCCGATGTTCAGGTACCTAGTGACTTCCTTCAAGTGTCGTCCAAAAGGTGTGTCTTCATCTAGTTGAGTGAACTTGTTCCTTGGATCCACCATCCTAAAGAGTAGAAAATGGATAGGAGTCAGAAATGAGTAGAGAAGAGTGACCTAGGGTTTATCTTAGTGGTCGTGTCCTACAGTCAGCGTGTGCTATGATACCATCTTGTAGCAACCATGATCCGAATGGACCAAAGTCTCTGTGTTCTATGTCATCCCTAGATCGGTAATGCTGACACACACAGTACTTGAAGGATTTATAACAGAATGGCAATCACATACTTATTAGAACGAATGTCTCAAAAGAGAACTTATTACAAAAGTCTATGCCATAAGGCCATCTAAAAAAATAACAACGGAAGGCTTGGAAGAAAAGTGAATCTATCAACTCCAACGGCATAGCTGAGTGCATGACAAACGACCTATCACGTCTTACTCCTCGTCTGAAAAGTCTGCAACGTAACATGTTGCAGCCGGAAACGGGTCAGCACACGGAATATGCTGGCAAGATAACACAGTAGAGCAAGTAACAGAAATAAAGGCTAACACTATATGCATATTTGGCTGGTGGAGGCTCTAAGGTTAAAGTTTTTGTATAAAGTCAATTTTTCCCTACAACAAAGGAATACATTTTATTTTATCTATCATGGTAGTTGAAACATCATTGCGAAGGTACCTCCAACTCAATCCCACTTAAAGTAGTCATCATTACCCAACAAATTAATTTTAGAGTGATGAGATCAACCAATAATTCAAGTACCAGATACTCAAGATGTCCATAACCGGGGACACGGCTAATCATGATTAGTTTGTACACTCTGCAGAAGTTTGCACACTTTTCCCCACAAGACTCGATATCCTTCGTTGGATTTCTCGCACTCCATGGTGTTTGAGAAACGGATGACCGAGACACAGTCTTTCAGAAGCATTTACTCTTTACCCCGGGTGGACCCGTACACCTACTTTTCCCTACATCTGCTAGTCAACCACTGAAAGAGCTCACACAACTTACTCATACTATGCCAGAGCCCATAATGGCATTGTGGCTGCACACAGAAGTTTCTAGCATGAATAGTTTTATGATCCCTTTGAGCCTGGGTGGCATTCCATAAGATAATCACACAGTTCCTCCGGGATTTCCTAGGACAACACTGGATTCTCTAGGTACCCTGCAACCAATCCACCCATATGTGTATTCAAGTAGCCACCTTAATTTGAACCATTAATTAACAACTCACATCTGTCATGGATTTCTCTCAAACCCAAACCACGTCTACGAGCATGGCATGGCAACCTAAGCATAACGTAGAAGTAACTCCCAAGGGTTTGAAAATAATGCAGGTAATAGGTTATACCTCAATCTACTTCCTAGACCCACAAGTTAAGAGATCCTACTCATGCAATGTGTGAGGGTTTGATCTAATGCATAAAAACTGGGTAATAAAGGGGTATGATCAAAGTGTTACTTGCCTTGCTGATGATTCGCAAAACCTAGAGACTCGTAGTAGCACGCTTCACACTCCGGGAATTGTACCTCAAGCAAACAGTAGCCTTCATAAGCAAACAAGAAAATATGCACAAACAGAACTCCAAATAAGAAGATCTAACCAGAAAGTTCAACTTACGAACTCCGGTTTGCAAAAAGAATGAAATCAAACGGAGCAACGAAACTCAAACGGCGAAAGAAACAAGATCCGTTTACTAGAGTGGTATAAGGTCAAATTTTAGAGTAGAAAACCTTGTTCAAGTTGGTTAAACGGAAAGAGGGCTTCGGGACGAAAATCTGGGCGCTTGAATCGCCTGATTCCGACTCTCGAGCGAAAAGTAAAACAAAAAACAAGATCAGGGCAGAAATTGCGACCGGAAATAACGAATGAACGTTCACTGTCTGTAACTAATGGGCGAACCGCGTTCGTTAAAACGAATGTACGGACGAACGTCCGCTATTTAACTAAACCGAAGAAAACCGAACTGATCTATTTAAAAAAAATAGATCTAGGGTTTCTAAAAAAACGAACGGCTTTTAAAAAAACCAGCGGCGGATCGGGACGTCGTCTACCTCGACGACGGCGGCTCCGGCAGCGGGGCTTCGGCGGCGGTCGGCTGTGACGGCGAGGAGACGAGACGGCGGGGCGGCGAGTGCGGCGGCGGGGCGGCGAGCTCAGGCGCGGCGGCGGTGGGCTGCAGTGGCGGTGGCTGGCGGCGACGGTGGCTCGCGGCAGTGGTTGGCGGCGAAAGAGGGGGGGGCGGCGCCTTATAAAGGGCCAGGGGGCGGCTGGCTTGGGGTAGGGGAAAGGCGGCGCCGGTAGTGGCCAGCACGGCCACGGCTGGCATCGGGCGCAGGAAGGACTCCCGACCGGAGTCGGAGTCGGCGGCGGCGCCGGGCCGGCTGGGCTTTGGCCCGGTCGGTGCGACTCACTTTTTTTTAAAAAACTCCTGACACAGAAAAAACTCAAAAATAAATACTAAACGGAGACGAAAATTTCCGAAATAAATTTTCACCGTCCTCTAATAAAATCGAGGACAAAGTGAACATTTTTCCCGGACATAAATGCAATTTTGAAAAACACACATTTTTCCTATGCAAATAAAATCGCAAATAAATCCGAATAAAATTCCAAAAGTGATTTTAATATTTTTCCTCCAATATTTCTTATATTTTTGGAGAAGTCATATTATCTTCGCTCGTATATTTTATTAAGAAATATTTTTTAGGAGAGAAAAATTATTAAAACCACAGTGATCCCCTTACCGGTATTCGAGAAAACTCAAATACGAAAACGGTGGAATTCCCAACTCTCTCCGTAGGTCCTTGAGTTGCTTAGAATTTTCGAGGATCGCCTCGCACAAATGCAATAAAATATGCAATGCAATATGATCTATGTATAACATTCCAAATTGAAAATTTGGAATGTTACACCTTTGATGCCATGAGATGTTCCTGTAGCATGTTGTTTTAATGATTACAACATGCTTAGTTGCTGTTTTGGGACAGCTTGTCCTTTAATCTTGTTTTGTGTGTATGTGTTGAACCGTTGCTCCGTTTTGAGCGTGTCCTATATGAAACTTGCGTATTTTTGCATGTAGATGCACAATATCATGTTGTATACATGTTTGGATTGTGTTTGCTTGTTGTTTGAATACATCTTGCATCTTTGTCATGCTTAACTTGTTTTTCTCATATCTTCTAGGCCTTAGCTACGAATTAAAAGAACTTTATATATAACTTGACTAGAATTTTGAGTAGATCTTCATGGTGCTTGTTAACTTGCTGTTTAACTAATTTAACTTAAGGTTTTTTTAGATCTGGACCAATTTCAAAATTTGCATCTGAGGTATACCGGAATTGTTATATGTTGTTTCCGGCCTCATTTCAACTTGCTTGGTTGTGTTGTTCTTGTATGCATCATCTCTTGCCATGATTTGCAACATGTAGCCTTCGCATGCATCATACTTGGTTGTGCATCATGTCTTGGTATGTGTTGTGTGTTTACCATGTTGTTTGCTTCTTCTCGCCAGTTCTTGTTTTGTTGCGATCGGGAGGATTCGTTCGACTATGCTTGGTTCGTCTTCATGGCTTCTTCTTCGTTTTCTTAATGGAATCGATCTTCTTCCTTGCGGGATCTCAGGAAAGATGAACGTCACCTTGGATCTCCTTACTATCATTGGTGTGCTAGTTGTCTCGATGCTATCGCTATATGTCGCGCTACCTATCTATTTGTTGTCAGCCTCTCTTTGTTGCCATGAAACCTCTAACCTTTGACACCATCCTAGCAAACCGTTGTTTGGCTATGTTACCGCTTGCTCACCTCCTATTATAGCATTGTTAGTTGCAGGTGAAGATGAAGATTCCTCCATGTCGGAACTTGGATATTTTGGGAATATCACAATATCTATTACTATAATTAACACACCTATATACTTGGCAATGGGTGGAAGGCTTGGCCTTTTGCTCGGTGTTTTGTTCTTGTGACACCCCGAGACCGGTGCGCCAGGTGTCAGCCAGTTATTCGTCGTCGTTGCCATGTCATCTTCTTGCGTGTTGCATCTTTGCCTTGTCATCATGTGTGTTGCATCATCATGTTTTCAAAACTTGCATCCGTCCGAGTCTGCCCGTCCTTTCCGTTGTTCGTTCTAAGCCCAGACACACTTGCACGCGCCCGCGGCACCTCCATATATTTATTTTATGAGTGTCCAGAAAACGTTCTCGGAATGGATTGAAACTTGGCCTGTGGTCTTATTATAGCATAGGTAGACCGCCTGTCAAGTTTCGTCGCGTTCGGAGCTCGTTTGATAGCCCAACGGTTAACCATGTTAACCGCCGGAAGCCTTTTCTCTTTTGGCCCAACACCCCTTTCAACAGCCCCCAAGCCCATCCTAACCACATCCATGCTCTTGGCCGTTCGATCACGATAGCGTGGCCGTGAACCGCTCCTCATTTGGACACTCCTAGCTCCCTCTACCTATAAATATGTGCCTCCCCTTCCAAATCTCGGGTCCAAACCCTAGCCCCGCTCCTCTAGCGCCGCCGGACATGTCCAGCGCCCCTCCACATCACCTCGGCCAATCAGGTCTCGCCACGTCAGCTCCGCCGCCACTCCCCTCCACTCACGCGCCGCCACATCACCGCCGACAGCGCCCACTTCGCCGCCGGCCCGCAGAGCCCATCCGGGGCCCGCGCGAGCCCGATCGACGCCGCCACCAGCCCGCAGGCTGCCGCCGCCCCGCTCCCTCCGTGCGCCCATCGCCTCGCTCTCCGCGGCCGCTCCAGCCCCGCCGCCTCGGTAGCGCCTCGTCGCCGGCCCGCCTCGCCCGCTCGCTCGCCGGAGCACCTCCGCGCCCCGTCCTCCGCCAGGCATCACCGCCGCCCCAGATCCGGCTCCCTCTGCCGCCAGCTGCTCTGATCTGGTGGTACCCTGCGCCGCTGGCCTCCTCCCGGCCGCCCCTCGCCGGACCTCCTTGCATGCGCCACCGCTGCCGCAGATCGGGAGGAGCCCGATCCGGCCAGCCCCGCTCGGCGCCGTTGACCACGACCCAGCCGGGCTGCTCGCCTCGTCCGCATGGCTCAGCCCAACTCCTTGCCAGCCGCCGGCCCATCTCCCTCCCGATCCGGCCTCGCCTCTCCCCTGGCCCAGCCCAGCTCCTGGGCCCATATCCCTTCACGGCCCGCCAGGCCTGCCTCGGCCTCTCCTCCGACTTAGGCCAGGCCCAATGGGTAAGCCCACCTATTCCCCGCCCCGGCGTCCTGTAACTATGTTGCGCTCAGTTTTCGTTTTAGAAATATGCTAAGTCCTTTTTCTGTCATAATTTGCTGGCATCTTTGCATGGCTGTAACTTTTTGTGTGGTGATCCAAATTGAGTGAATGATATGTCAAAATGATCGTGGTGATATGCTCTGCACTTTGTTCCAGTGTGCCATGCTTGTTTGAGTTCATCTAGATGCTCTAATCATCGTTGCAAGAGTGCTACTTCTTTAAGACTGTTGTTGTCTGTAAATTTGTTGCATACTTGTGATGCTTGTAACTTTGTGCATGTTTATCCAAATGGAGCATACGATAGGTCAAAATGTTCATTGTGAAGTGCTCTACATGATGGTTGCTGTAGCCTTCATGTTAGGTGCCATCTTGCCATGTTAATCTCTGTTGCAAAAGTGCATTTGGCTGTTAAGTGCTGAAACTTGTTATGAGATGCTGATTTCACTTGCTCATTGCTATTGGTGTGTTTGTCTTCATGCCACATGTCAATATGTTTTAGAAGCACAATCATATGACCTTTGCTGTGGTGCAATCCACTTTCCATGATATGCCTTGAGGTGACTTAAACAAGCTTGTAAGCATGCCATGCCAATGTTGCTCTTTTATACTTAGTGAAAAAAACTGCTAAGTCTGGAATCTGTTAAACCTGATGCTATGTTTGCTTGATGCCCCACTCAAATCCATGCCTGTTTTAGTATGACAAATGATCATGTCTTGTTGTCCATGTTATCGCCTATCCATCCATGCCTTGGTTTGCCTATATGGACTGTTGTAGATTATTTGTTTCTTGCTCTCAAGTTGCTATAAATTTTACCTGTCAGCCTTTTATCAGCATGTTCAATTTGGTGGAGCTTGTTGTTATTGATCCATGCCTCCTATGGAGTTGCTCCAATGGAGATGTTTGATGTATGATATGTCTATTACATGTCCATGATCTTTATATGCTTACTGGAGTTGATATTCTTGTTGTTTTGTGCCTCCGAAGGCAGAATCGTGATGATGTTTTTGCCTTCCCAGATTTTGACTAAGTCTGGATAAGTTTATTGCAACTTGCCAAGCTTGGTTAATTGTGTTCCAGCAAGCTTTTAGGTGTGTTCTAAGTTCATGCTTGTTAAGTATCATGTCTACTTCACATCCATGCCTATTTTTATCATGTTTGGGTGTTGTAGCATATATTTACCTTGCTCCAAAGTTGCTATGTGGCTGTTAACTTTAGCTTTGCATTGTAACTTGTTTTGCTCACAACTTTTAGCCCGTTGCTCCGTTTTGAGCGCGCTATACATGAAACTTGTGTGATTTTGCATGTAGAAGCATAAAATCATGTTGTTTTCATGTTTGGAGTGTGTTTGCTTGATGTTTGGGTGCATCTTGCACCGATGCCATGCTTGTCTTGTTTTGCTCATATCTTCTAGGCCGTAGCTCCAAATTAAACAAACTTTATATGAAACTTGACTAGAATTTCGATTAGATCATCATGGTGCATGTTAAACTGCTGTTTAACAACTTTAACTTAATGTTTGTTCAGATCTGGACTAATTTCAAAATGTGCATATGAGGACTTACCGGAGTTGTTATATGTAGTTTCCGGCCTCATTTAAACTTGTTGGTTGGTGTTGTTCTTGTGTGCTTCATCCCTTGCCATGTATTGCATCATATAGACTTGTCTTGCATCATACTTGGTTGAGCATCTTGTCATGTTCTTGTGTTGTGTGTTTACCGTGTTGTGTGCTTTCTTCTCGTTAGTTCTTTCCGTTGCGATCGCGAGGATTCGTTCGTCTTCGCTTGGTTCGTGTTCGTGGCGTCCTCTTCGTCATCTTCATGGATTCGTCTTCTTCCTTGTGGGATCTCAGGCAAGATGACCATCACCTTGGATACCTTTACTATCATTGCCATGCTTAGTTGTCTCGATGCTATCGTTATATGTCACACTACCCATCTTTTTGTCAGCCCCTCTCCTTGTTGCCATGAAACCTCTAACCTTGACACCTTCCCAGCAAAACCATTTTTTGGCTATGTTACCCGCTTGCTCAGCCCCTCTTATAGCGTTGCTATTTGCAGCTGAAGATGAAGATCGTTCCATGTCAGAACTTGTTGTTGGAATATCTCAATATGTCTTATATATATTAACTCACCTATATACTGGACATGGGTGGAAGGCTTGGTCTTTTGCTCGGTGTTATGTTCCACTCATGCCACCTTAGGAGCCGATAAACCGGCATTATGTTCCTTGATTTTGCGTTCCTTACACGGTTGGGTATATGGGGACCCCTTGACAGTTCGTCTTTGAATAAAACTCGGCCGAACATTGGTTTTAATTTGCCTCATAATAACAACTAAATTAAATAATTAAATTTGCATAGGGCGTCGCACCCTCGAGGATTCTTCTACATAGCAGGGGGGCCAGTGCTGATGGTGTTGGGTCCCAAACTAGAGCCACTTGCGGTGCCACCCAGTTATCTGGGGTCTTCGGTTGCTATACGTAGTGCTCATCCAGACGTGGCCTGAGACAAGATGCGCGCGGCTACCATCAGGGTGTCGGCAAGCCGGGAGGTCTTGCTGGACTTGTTTTACCATTGTCGAAATGTCTTGTGCACCGGGATTTCCGAGCCTGGTCGGATTGTCCCTAAGATAAGGGGTAATATTATTATTATCTCTGCTGATCGTGAGAGCTTGTGATGGGCTAAGTTGGGACACCCCTGCAGGGTTATAATCTTTTGAAAGCAGTGCCCGCGGTTATGTGGCAGATTGGAATTTGTTAATGTCCGGTTGTATAAAACTTGACAGAGGATCCGAGTTAAAAGACACAACGATGTGAGTAAACGTGACTGTCTCTTTTCACTTTGAGAAGAGAACACAATGGGGTTATGTTTGACTCGTAGGTAGTTCAGGATCTTTTGCGATCATTACTAGTTTGCGACCGTTTGCGTAGATTCTCATCTTATTCTTGTACTCGTAAGTTATCCACCATATATTGCTTAGTCGCTGCTACAACCTCACCACTTTACCTCTTCCTACCCAATGAGCTTTGCTAGTATTGTTACCCATGGTTATGGGATTGCTGAGTCCTCGTGGCTCACGGATACTTCAACAACAGTTGCAGGTGCAGGTTTCCGATGACTTGACGTGACAACAATGTTCTTTTGTTGGAGTTCTTTCTTTCTTCTTCTTCTTCTTCAGTCTTGGGTTAGGTTCCTAGTCGGCAACCTAGGATAGTAGATGGATGTCGTTGTGCTTTTCATGTTTGCATCCGTAGTCGGATGCTTTGTATTGATATTGTTGTATTCACGTGACTTGTATGAATTGTTGTATCCCCCATGTATGTATGTAATGGTACGATGTAATGATATCCATCTTGCTAAGCGCCCGAAATGCGGTTGTGCCCCAATCACGTAAGTGTCACGTGATCGGGATAGAATCACATCTTGGGCCTGACAAGTTGGTATCAGAGCCTCCAGCGACCATAGGAGCCCCCTTGATTGATCGTGGTTTGGCCGTTGTCGAGTCTAGCAGACAACTTTTTTGGAGGTTAGTTATATCGGAGAGTAGGAATTATTTTTACTCCTCAACCCCTTCGTCGCTCTAGTGAGGAATCTTGACGTAGGTGTTTTGAATTACCCTCTTCCCCTTCAATTTTTTTAGGATCACACGGTTAGTTTTTCGTTTGTTGCGTTGTCAGTTCTTTCATCTGGTGCATCTCTCGTCAAGTGGATTCGACCCTCTTCTTCTTTGCAAGTTTGACCCTCAGTTCTTTCCAACCGATGTTGTTTCACCTTCCGAAGTGGTCTTTCTTTTTCC
Organism: Secale cereale; assembly: GCA_902687465.1. Taxonomy (NCBI): domain Eukaryota; kingdom Viridiplantae; phylum Streptophyta; class Magnoliopsida; order Poales; family Poaceae; genus Secale; species Secale cereale. Next base: position 329,581,897 of record LR738712.1, read on the forward strand.
CACCCGCCCACCCTTTTGCTTCTCGGAGCCGGAGTCCTTAATCGAGTATCCATCCTACTCGTGTGAAGTCTTTGCTTTCTTTCATCAATTGTTACAACTGGTGAATTCTCATCTAGTTTGTCCTTCTTCATATATTTTTCTTCTCTGATGGTTTCAATTCTAGTATTCGGTGTTCATCATATTCTTTTCCTCGGCTCAATTGCTTCACCTTGCTCGTTCGTCTCTCGCCATTTAATTATTCCGGAGTTCCGAAGAAATCTTAGGAGATTCGTCTGTCTTCCAATTAATTCGAGGTTGTCACCTCATTCGAGTCTTTTAATAGTTTCGGTGCATCATCTTCCTTTCGATCCTTTTCAATGGTGTTTTCTCTTCGGTGGGCTCATAACCCACATGTCTTTTCCCAGGATCTTAACTGACTCTTCTAAATTCCCGGAGTGTTCCGAAATTCTTTTCAAGTGTGACGTAAGTATGGATTTCATTAGTCATATGCTTTCTCCAACATAGCTTTTAATTCTTGTCATTGTTGGTTCAACCTTTCTCTTTTCATTCTTCCGGAGTATCTCAATAATTTTGGTTGTGTTCCTCGTCGTCATCTAAAGACCGAAGAAGAGCTTTACTCCGAATCTTGTCCGTGCTCTCGAAGATTCATCGTTCTTGATTCATGTTATCCTCTAGAGCTATTCCATTCGTCATAAATTTCCTCAACCATCCAGAGTATTTCATGAATTCTTTTCATTGTGTTCCTCCGAAGGCCATCATTTCAGAAGATTTCTTCGTTCTCAGTTTTCAACTTCATCCTCCAAATATTCTTCATTAATGCCTCTTCGTTCGTCTCACATTCGTCCGATGCTTCCTTCAAGTATTCTTTAATTAGTTCGTGATCTCTTCGTTCTCTTGTATCTAAATTCCCCAAGTGCTTTATTCTTCCGGCGTTTTATTCTCTTGTTTTCACTCGATTTTATTTCTTCACGGTGGTTCGTTCCTTCTCTTCACTCGCCTTCAATTCGTTACGATGATTCGCTCAACAGTTCCTTTTCCGGTGCTATCATATCAATCCATTCATTTTTTATTCCGATCCTACCGGTGTTTCATGGAGATTTTCGCAAGTTCGTGATATATCCCTCTTTAATCTCTTCAACGCGATTAAGTGATATGTGAATCCATTGCTTTCATCAATTTAACTGGTGGAAGATAAGCACAACATAATTCTTATTCTTTTTCATCAAGTTGATTTAGTCCTTCCTTCGGAGTTATTCTTGAGGAATAAATTCTAGTTCCAAGTGCCTTAATCTTTTCTTCCCCGGAGTTCAAAGTTTTCTCGGCTATCTCGTCGGTACCTTCATCTAAATCATCACAACACTTTAATCTTATTCTTGTGGTCATTCAACTTTATATCATCATCCTTTTCGTTACCGGAGTTCTTCATGAGTTAATTCATTCGTCAAGTGTTCTTCAAGTTCTAGCTAGAGAAACTCAAGCATTCTCCTTCTTGCATCTCGAAGTGCAAATAATTCCCCATATTCTTTTGGAGTGGAGTTTTGCATTTCTTCATTCTCAGCTAATCCATATTTTGGTTGCGGCATAATTCACTTCAAGCTTTGAGATGTTTTAATAAGTCTACAATAAGCTTATTCTTTTGTTGTTTATTTTCCCAACAACTCCATTCATCCTTTCTTCGCAAGGATGCTTTGAATTATTTCGTGGTGAAAGTTGTCATCTTTTTCTCCGTTCTTTTCATTGCATTCTTTCCATTCTTCTGGAGGCTTTGTGTTGTTTCATCTCGTCAAGTATTATACCATCTTCTCAAGTTCATGCCCTATTCATTTCATTTTCAGCCGGAGTGCTGCCCGAATTCCTTCGTTCGAATTCCTTTCTATCTCATATTAACCGGAGTGTTTTCGAATTCATTCTCGTTCCTTCATCTCTTGCTTCTTGTCTTTCAACCCCTTGATTCTCCTCTTATTCTTGCTCCTCTTGTCAAACGAAGTCTTTGCAGCTTCGTTCATCTTTGTTGTGTTCTTTCTTCCAAGTAATTCAACCTCTCAAGGTTCTTTGGTTTCAATCTTTTGTCCTCGAAGAACTTTGTTCTTCCTTTTTCTCTTCCGTATCGTTCCTAAGATCTCGGGACGTGATCTCTTATTAGTAGGGGAGTGTTGTGACACCCCGAGACCGGTGCGCCAGGTGCCAGCCAGTTATTCGTCGTCGTTTCCATGTCATCTTCTTGCGTGTTGCATCTTTGCCTTGTCATCATGTGTGTTGCATCATCATGTTTTCAAAACTAGCATCCGTCCGAGTCCGCCCGTCCTTTCCGTTGTTCGTTCTGAGCCCAGACACACTTGCACGCGCCCGCGGCAGCTCCGAATATTTATTTTATGAGTGGCCGGAAAACGTTCCCGGAATGGGTTGAAACTTGGCGTGTGGTCTTATTATAGCATAGGTAGACCGCCTGTCAAGTTTCGTCGCGTTCGGAGCTCGTTTGATAGCCCAACGGTTAACCGTGTTAACCACCGGAAGCCTTTTCTCTTTTGGCCCAACACCCCTTTCAACAGCCCCCAAGCCCATCCTAACCACCTCCATGCTCTTGGTCGTTCGATCACGATCGCATGGCCGCGAACCGCTCCTCATTTGGACACTCCTAGCTCCCTCTACCTATAAATATGTGCCTCCCCTTCCAAATCTCGGGTCCAAACCCTAGCCCCGCTCCTCTAGTGCCGCTGGACATGTCCATCCGCGCCGGACATGTCCAGCGCCCCTCCACATCACCTCGGCCAATCAGGTCTCGCCACGTCAGCTCCGCCACCGCTCCCCTCCACTCATGCGCCGCCACGTCACCGCCGCCAGCGCCCACTTCGCCGCCGGCCCGCGGAGCCGATCCGGGGCCCTCGCGGGCCCGATCGACGCCGCCACCAGCCCACAGGCTGCCACCGCCCCGCTCCCTCCGTGCGCCCGTCGCCTAGCTCTCCACGGCCGCTCCAGCCCCGCCGCCTCGGTAGCGCCTCGTCGCCGACCCACCTCGCCCGCTCGCTCGCCGGAGCACCTCCGCGCCTCGTCCTCCGCCAGGCATCACCGCCGCCCCAGATCCGGCTCCCTCCGCCGCCAGCTGCCCGGATCTGGCGACCCCTGCGCCGCCGGCCTCCTCCCGACCGCCCCTCGCCGGACCTCCTTGCATGCGCCGCCGCCGCCGCAGATCGGGAGGATCCCGATCCGGCCAGCCCCGCTCGGCGCCGTTGACCGCGCCCCAGCCGGGCCGCTCGCCTCGTCCGCATGGGCCGGCCCAACTCCTTGCCAGCCGCCGACCCATCCCCCCCCCACCCCGAGCCGGCCTCGCCTCTCCCCTGGCCCGGCCCAGCTCCTGGGGCCAGATCCCTCCACGGCCCGCCAGGCCTGCCTCAGCCTCTCCTCCGATTTGGGCCAGGCCCAATGGGTAAGCCCACGTATTCCCTGCCCCGGGCGTCCCGTAACTATGTTGCGCTCAGTTTTCGTTTTAGAAATATGGCTAAGTCTTTTTTCTATCATAATTTGTTGGCATCTTTGCATGGCTTTAACTTTTTGTGTGCTGATCCAAATTGAGTGAATGATATGTCAAAATGATCGTGGTGATATGCTCTTCACTTTGTTCCATTGTGCCATGCTTGTTTGAGTTCATCTAGATGCTCTAATCATCGTTGCAAAAGTGCTACTTGTTTAAAACTGCTGTTGTCTGTAAATTTGTTGCATACTTGTGATGCTTGTAACTTTGTGCATGTTTATCCAAATGGAGCAAATGATAGGTCAAAATGTTCATTGTGAAGTGCTCTACATGATGGTTGCTGTAGCCTTCATGTTAGGTGCCATATTGCCATGTTAATATCTATTGCAAAAGTGCATTTGGCTGTTAAGTGCTGAAACATGTTATGAGATGCTGATTTCACTTGCTCATTACTATTGGTGTGTTTGTCTTCATGCCACATGTCAATATGTTTTAGAAGCACAATCATATGGTCTTTGCTGTGGTGCAATCCACTTTCCATGATATGCCTTGAGGTGACTTAAACAAGCTTGTAAACATAACATGCCAATGTTGTTGTTTTATACTTAGTGAAAAAACTGTTAAGTCTGGAATCTGTTAAACCTGATGCTATGTTTGCTTGATGCCCTACTCAAATCCATGCCTGTTTTAGTATGACAAATGATCATGCCTTGTTGTCCATGTTATTGCCTATCCATCCATGCCTTGGTTTTCCTATATGGACTGCTGTAGCTTATTTATTTCTTGCGCTCAAGTTGCTATAAATTTTATCTGTCAGCCCTTTATCAGCATGTTCAATTTGGTGGAGCTTGTTGTTATTGATCCATGCCTCCTATGGAGTTGCTCCAATGGAGTTGTTTGATGTATGATATGTCTATTACATGTCCATGATCTTTGTATGCTTAGTGGAGTTTATATGCTTGTTGTTTTGTGCCTCCAAAGACAGCATCGTAATGATGTTTTTGCCTTCCCAGATTTTGACTCAGTCTGGATAAATTTATTGCAACTTGCCATGCTTGGTTAATTGTGTTCCAGAAAGCTTTTGGGTGTGTTCTAAGTTCATGCTTGTTAAGTATCATGTCTACTTCACATCCATGCCTCTTGTTATCATGTTTGGGTGCTGTAGCATATATTTACCTTGCTCCAAAGTTGCTATGTGGCTATTAACTTCAACTTTGCATTGTAACTTGTTTTGCTCACAACTTTTAGCCCGTTGCTCCGTTTTGAGCGTGCTATACATGAAACTTGTATGATTTTGCATGTAGAAGCATAAAATCATGCTGTTTTGATGTTTGGAGTGTGTTTACTTGATGTTTGGGTGCATCTTGCACCGATGCCATGCTTGTCTTGTTTTGCTCATATCTTCTAGGCCGTAGCTCCGAATTAAACAAACTTTATATGAAACTTGACTAGAATTTCGAGTAGATCAGCGTGGTGCATGTTAACCTACTGTTTAACAAATTTAACTTAATGTTTGTTCAGATCTGGACTAATTTCAAAATGTGCATATGAGGACTTATCGGAGTTGTTATATGTAGTTTCTGGCCTCATTAAACTTGTTGGTTGGTGTTGTTCTTGTGTGCTTCATCCCTTGCCATGTATTGCATTATATAGACTTGTCTTGCATCATACTTGGTTGAGCATCTTGTCATGTTCTTGTGTTGTGTGTTTACCGTGTTGTGTGCTTTCTTCTCGCTAGTTCTTTTCTGTTGCGATCGCGAGGATTTGTTCGTCTTCGCTTGGTTCGTGTTCGTGGCATCCTATTCGTCATCTTCATGGATTTGTCTTCTTCATTGCGAGATCTCAGGCAAGATGGCCATCACGTTGGATACCTTTACTATCATTGCCATGCTTAGTTGTCTCGATGCTATCGTTATATGTCGTGCTACCAATCTTTTTGTCAGCCCCTCTCCTTGTTGCCATGAAACCTCTAACCTTGACACCTTCCCAGCAAAACCATTGTTTGGCTATGTTACCCGCTTGCTCAGCACCTCTTATAGCGTTGCTAGTTGCAGGTGAAGATGAAGATCGTTCCATGTCGGAACTTGTTGTTGGAATATCACAATATGTCTTATATATATATTAACTCACCTATATACTAGGCATGGGTAGAAGACTTGGCCTTTTGCTCGGTGTTTTGTTCCACTCATGCCACCTTAGCAGCCGATAAACCGGCATTATGTTCCTTGATTTTGCGTTCCTTACACGGTTGGGTATATGGGGACCCCTTGACAGTTCGTCTTTGAATAAAACTCCTCCAGCAAGGCCCAACATTGGTTTTAATTTGCCTCATAATAACAACTTAATTAAATAATTAAATTTGCATAGGGGGTCACACCCTCGAGGATTCTTCTACATAGCAGGGGGCCAGTGCTGATGGTGTTGGTCCCAAACTAGAGCCACTTGCGGTGCCACCTAGTTATCTGGGGTCTTCGGTTGCTGTACGTAGTGCTCATCCGGACGTGGCCTGATACGAGATGCGCGCGGCTACCATCAGGGTGTCGGCACGCCGGGAGGTCTTGCTGGACTTGTTTTACCATTGTCGAAATGTCTTGTGCATCGGGATTTTCGAGCATGATCGGATTGTCCCTAAGATAAGGGGTAATATTATTATTATCTCTGCTGATCGTGAGAGCTTGTGATGGGCTAAGTTGGGACACCCCTGCAGGGTTATAATCTTTCGAAAGCCGTGCCCATGGTGATGTGGCAGATTGGAATTTGTTAATGTCCGGTTGTAGAAAACTTGACAGAGGATCCGAGTTAAAACACACAACGGTGTGAGTAACCGTGACAGTCTCTTTTCACTTTGAGAAGAGAACACGGTGGGGTTATGTTTGACTCGTAGGTTATTCAGGATCTTTAGCGACCATTACTAGTTTGCGACCGTTTGCGTTGATGCTCATCTTATTCTTGTACTCCTAAGTTAGCCACCATATATTGCTTAGTCGCTGCTGCAACCTCACCACTTTACCTCTTCCTACCCAATGAGCTTTGCTAGTCTCGTTACCCATGGTTATGGGATTGCTGAGTCCTCGTGGCTCACGGATACTTCAACAACAGTTGCAGGTGCAGGTTTCCGATGACTTGACGTGAGAGCGATGTTCTTTTACTGGAGTTCTTTCTTCTTCTTCTTCTTCTTCAGTCTTGGGTTAGGTTCCTGGTCGGTAGCCTGCGATTGCATATGGATGTCGTTGTGCTTTTCATGTTTGCATCCGTAGTCGGATGCTTTGTATTGATATTGTTGTATTCATGTGACTTGTATGAATTGTTGTATCCCCCATGTATGTATGTAATGGTACGATGTAATGATATCCATCTTGCTAAGCGCCCGAAATGCGGTTGTGCCCCAAACAAGTAAGTGTCACGTGATCGGGATAGAATCGCATCTTGGGCCTGACAGTTTACTCATGCCGCCTTAAGAACAGATAAACCGGTGTTATGTTCTTTGATTTTGCATTCCTAACGCGGTTGGGTCTATGGGGACCCCTTGACAGCTCGCTTTGAATAAAACTCCTCCAGCAAGGCCCAACTTTGGTTTTAATTTGCACCATAAGAAAACTATTAATTAATTAAATTTCATAGGGGGTCGCGTCCCCGGGGATTATTTTCTACATACAGGGGGCCAGTGCCGATGCTGTCGGTCCCAAACGGGCAACCTGCGGGGCCGCCTCGGGGAAACTCGAGGTATCTGGTTTTACCTGTAGTTTGTCCCATCCGGTCGTGGGCTGAGACGAGATATGCGCGGATACTATCAGGGTGTCGGCACACCGGGAGGTGTTACTGGACTTGTTTTACCATTGTCGAAATGTCTTGTGCACCAGGATTCCGAGTCTGGCGGGTAAACAAATTACTGTCGAGAAATTGATAGAAAAACGAATAATTATGAGACTATCTAGGCATGATCATTGTATATAGGCATCACGTCCGAGACAAGTAGACTGAAACGATTCTGCATCTACTACTATTACTCCACACATCGACCACTATCCAGCATGCATCTAGTGTATTGAGTTTATACGAACAGAGTAACGCCTTAAGAAAGATGACATGATGTAGAGGGATAAACTCAAGCAATATGATGAAAACCCCATCTTTTTATCCTCGATGGCAACAATACAATACGTGCCTTGCTGCCCCTACTGTCACTGGGAAAGGACACCGCAAGATTGAACCCAAAGCCAAGCACTTCTCCCATTGCAAGAACTATAGATCTAGTAGGCCAATCCAAAACAATAATTCGAAGAGACTTGCAAGGATATTATGAGCACACATAAAAAGTTCAGAGAAGAACAAAATATCTTTCATAGATAACCTTGATCATAAACTCATAATTCATCAGATCTCGACAAACACACCGCAAAAAGAGATTACATTGAATAGATCTCCTCGAAGACCGAGGAGAGTTTTGTATTGAGATCCAGAGAGAGATAAGAAGCCATCTAGATACTAGATATGGACCAAAAGGTATGTGGTAAACTACTCACAACTCATGGTGAGGGCGATGATGATGATGAAGAAGGCCTCCGTGATGGATCCCCCTCCCGGAACAGGCTCCAAGATGGGATCTCCACAGGAACAGAATCTACGGCGGTGGAATTAGGGTTTTCTCTTTACGTATGGAGTTTCTGGGGTACGTAGGTATATATAGGAAGAAGGAGGGCACCGGGGGCTGTGTGGGCCAGCCTCGAGGCAGGGGGCGCGCCCTGGGAAGGGGGGAGCGACCCCACCCTCGAGGTCTGGCCCTTCGTCCATTGACTTGGTCCCAAAGATTCCCGAGCGTGATTTCCTCCAAAAATATCTCTCGTGAAGGTTTCATTCCGTTTGGACTCCGTTTAATATTCCTTTTCTGCAAAACCCTGAAATAGGCACAAAACAGCAATCTGGACTAGGCATTTGGGTTATTAGGTTAGTCCCAAAAATGATATGAAAGTGAATGATAAAGCCCATAAAACATCCAAGACTTCATAAATAATAGCATTGAACAATAAAAAATTATAGATACGTTGGAGACGTATCATCCAGTCAGTCCTTGATCTTCAGAGGTGCTCTACATTTATGTTTTGCGGTCTCAGAAAGGGCTAGCAAGATACCATAACATCATATTGTATCATGATTTTTTTCGAAGAAGTGTTGTCTTCTGAGATATTTTTATTATTGCTCTCTACTTGATTATGCTATTGATATTAGTAAATGTGAGACCTAAATGTTATTATCACAACTGGAATCAGTAGATTTCGCGTCTACCACGTCTTTGTTGTCTTGCTAGCAGACGACAAAGAATGACTTTGCCATCAGCCATGAGAAAGCAGATGGCAACGAGATAGCAGGCGTGTTTATGTTTATGTTGTACTAATTTCATTTACTCTTTGTCATTGCAGGTGTTGACCGATGGTGGGCGCGGGTCGAAAGAGCTTTGAGCCTCCTTCCTTGGCGCGTGCTGGGAAGGGTGCTTCCATTCCACCCCAGCACCTCCGGAGAGTGCTTCTAGACAATATGCAGACACCATCGACGGGTGCTTATTCTTCGATCGGGAGAGGTCGAGGGAAGACGAAGAGGGGTGCTAGAGGTGGACATGGCGGCAGGAGAGGTAGGAACTCCCCTGCGCCTTCCTCGCCGCCACGCCCAGCTGATTCTCCTGACCACATGACTACTTCGTCTGAGGTGGACCCGTCTAACGTCGACCCGTCTCCGACCCCGTTCCGCGAGCCTTGGGCCGACGAGCCTCGGGTCGCCGAGCCTTCATCCCACGAGACTCGGGTCTCAGAGTCTTCGTCCCATGAGACTTCGGTCCCAGAGCTTCATCCCACGTGACTCCGGAGGCTAGTGGCCATGATGATGGTGACGAGGATAGCTTTTCTGTGGATAGCTATAGCGAGGGCAAGCTGGTTGAGGGGGGCAAGAAGGTATACCAGCGTGGTGGTACAAAGCTCCCGCCCATGTCGGCGACCCGCGATCAGAGGTGGTTGATTGTGCCTAATGGGGATAAGTACGTGCATTTAATCTTTTCTTACATTTTCCTTCAGGTTTCTTCAAATTAATCTCTAATGTGTTGGCCTTATCATACTGCAGGGGTTGGGTACACGCCCGTGGGGTCCGTAGGCCCAACCAGGTCGTTGGTGTGATTTGCCGGCAGAACTTACCGGGGTGGGTCACGTTGCCCGGTGAGGGTGAGGTTCCACAACTAGCACTGAGCTGGGAGGTGTACTTCGCTGCCCCGGCCCCTTCGGAGGAGAGGGCCGGCGGTGTCTTGTGCGAGATGGTGGCCGACATTGTGATCCATACGTTTTGGGTAATTTCTCCGTTACAGAATTAAAAATCAACAGTACCTAGTGATTGTACTAATCAGTGTTGTCTTTTTTGATTGTAGACCTTCTACAGGTGTCTTGAGGAACACGAGGCGGACACGGCTATGGTTGTCGAAGCCGAGTGCAAGCGCCTACTTCAGAACTTACAACACGAGGCTCGGGTGCAGGCTGTTCGAGACTACTACGCCTCGACTAACATTAAGAGGGCCAAGAAGAAGTGTCGCGCCAAGTTTCTGAGTAAAGAGAAGTACATGAAGATAATTATCTATTCTTAAGGCCTTGTACTTAGTTTCCTTGATTTGATTCGTAGGCGTTCTCTTGTCTAACTTAGGTGACCCCTAGATGGTGTGCAGATATGATGGACTGTTAGGAGGCGTTGGTGGATTAGTGGTGCTCTCCCGAATGGCTAGCTGCCCACAACAAGGCTAAGGATATGCGTGCCCAAATGCAAGGTGTGCCAAACCATCAAGGGAGCTCCAACCTGTTTGAGTATGGGGATCACTAGGTATGTGGTTTGCTTCATGATTCATGCATTTTCATTCTTCATGCTAGCTTGAGCCCTTAACTAATATTTTGTTCCTCCCTTTTAGGCGCATCACAACAAGAAGGAGGTGCCACCGCTGTTCGACCGCTATGCCATGGACCATACTGCCCCGTACAAGAAGGCCAAGGCATTCTCTGAGGCTGACCTCGATCATCCAGAGAGCTTCACCAACATCTTCTCCCACAACAAGCTCGTGAGGTACATAAACTTTGGGATTGTAACGAAAGGGGAGGACTTCAACCCAAGCAAGAGTGCTTTTGATCCAGAGCTCATGATGGTATCTGGTGATGGGAGGAAACTTGGCTCGGCAGCCATTGGGGATGGACTGATACATTGTCCTAGACCTCTCCCGGAGATCAAGAAGCGCCAAACGAGCTCTCATCCTGAGATAAGGCCTCATCCACGACCAATGGAGCTCGCCATCGAGGCTAGGGCCCTGGAGCTTCTTGCGGAGGAAAACAGGCAGGCGGCAGAGAGGGAGAAGGACATGGAGGAGAGGATGGCTAGGTTGTTGCAGGAGGAGAGGAACCAGAACGACACGGGTCACTAGGCCCTATACGAGCTCCTCATGGTAAGTTTCTCCTGCATGTTAGCCAAATCATGCACGTAATGTTCATTTCATTACTAGCTAATATGACTGACTCGTGAAAACAAAATGTGTAGTCTGTGTGCCAAAGCAACTGTCGGCCCCCTCCGCTGATGCCCGAGTTGTTATAGCGCCCACGGTGAGTTTCATTTGAATGGTCATTAGTTACTAGTACTCACATTTGAGTTGCATCATGCTAACGAGACATTGCACATGGTATTTGGTGAAGCATGCCTCCCAACAAGAGCCTTCTCCGTCTTGAACTGGCGCAACCCCGACCGGTCCTGCACCTCCGTGATTATGGTACGTCTTCCCAAGTGTTTTGCTTAACAAATGCATACTTAGCTTAAGAAATGACTTATTTAGCTCCAAAATGACCTACACTTAGCTTATTTTCCTCGAAAATGACATAATAACCTTACTTTGCTCCAAAATGACATATTTTACCTAGGATAGCTATAAAATGACCTACACTTACCATTTTGTCCTCCAAAATGAATAAATATGCTTAGTTAGCTCAAAATGGCATAACCACCAAGGTTAGCTAAAAAATGACCTATACTTAGCTTCTTTAGTTCATTTATGACATACTTAGCATACTTCGGTTAAAATGGCATAATAACATTGGTTTAGCTCCAAACATATCATTATTATATTTTCCTCCAAAATGATAAAATAACCTTACCTAGCTCCAAAATGACTGATTTTAACTATGATATCTCTAAAATGACCTACACTTACCATTTTGTCCTCCAAAATGAATAAATATACTTAGTTAGCTCAAAAATGGCATAACTACCTATGTTAGCTCAAATATGACCTATACTTACCTACTTTAGTTCATTTATGACATACTTAGCATACTTAGGTTAAAAATGGCATGATAACCTTTGTGTAGCTCCAAACTATGATATCATTAGTTTAGTTTCCTCCGAAATGACAAAATAACCTTACCTAGCTCCAAAATGTCCGATTTTAACAAGGATAGCTCAAAAATGACCGATTTTAACTAGGATAGCTCTAAAATGACCTACACTTACCATTTTGTTTTCCAGAATGAATAAATATGCTTAGTTAGCTCAAAAATGGCATAACTACCTATATTAGCTAAAAATGACCTATACTTAGCTTCTTTAGTTCATTTATGACATACTTAGCATAGTTAGGTAACACTGGTGCGCGTCGGTCCTAAACAAATGGTTTTTAACCCCTTTCCACGATGACATTTGGAACCGTCGCCAAGTGATTGTGGGTGATAGGGGGTTCCTTCCCACACGACCTAGAAACCGTCGGGGATAGGGAGCCTTGATGCATACAGTTGTCCCTCTATAACCATTTTCGATATCTCAAATATCCCAAACGCTTCATGCTTCCTACTCGTTTGTGCTCGCATTTCCATTGCAGTCGGAGTTTTGTGGTTTTGCCTAAAACCAGGAAGATTCTAGGCACATGAGCTTTTAAGCCAGATTCTAGGCAGATTCCAGGCACGGGAGATTTACGATGCCTGGCACATCACAAACAGTTCATGATTATAAATCGTGTACGATAGGTAGACAATCACACACATTTAGTTTCCCCGCACCATATGTGATAGTGTCTGACATCACACACACTTTGCAAACGGCAAGTGTGTGCATGCTTGCACACGTTTCCTCTCTGTGAACCATCTCGGATTATGGTGTTTATCGCAAACGTTTGTGTTTTACCAACCATGTGTGCCGTAATGACCTGCGCAACGTAATTTCGCCCTAATTTAATTGCTGCTATTTAAATTTGTACCTAATTTAAACTTGAAAGTAGGCTGTAGCTTTATTCATATTCATCAGGTTCAAACAACCAATGCATTATTCGATTAACAGGTACATATGTTTAAGAATTATAGAAGCACCAAGTAAAGAACGATGTACCAGGGATCTATACTTGTACTATTATAGATGGTAAAGAAAGAGGCGACAGACATTCCAGTTGATGAATAAGGTGAAGCGGAATGGCCCTATTGTGCTCTCCTGGATGCAAAAGGCATGCAGGACTCTAGTGCAACCCCTTGTGATGGTCGGCTGCCAATCATGTAGTTTGAGAGGTAATATTGAGTAAACTGCTTCAGGATCCACTGCCAAAGAAAAAAGATTCAGATGTTATCATCTAACACAACTCATTACGAGCAGTAAAAAGAAGGCTACAGGGTTCTTACTTACCATCCCGCAGTTCACTGTTGTCTTGCATAAAGTGTAAACTAATAGTTCGATTAACATCTTTTGACCCATTATAGTAACAATCTTTATCAGTTTCCTCACTTGATGCTGTACCATGAATATCTCATTGCCCAATACGCAGAAAGGGCCGAAGTGTGGATCTTTGGCAATGATATATGTACCTAAAAGCACCAAGTTAATATTAGAAGCTAAATAACAATTGAAAAATGATGTAGTACAACACTCCATCCATCCCATTATAATATATTTTATTACATGTATATCTAGATATCATCAGAACATTAAGGTAACACTCTTCCTTGTTGCTATCTAGCCTGGGATTACATATTTAGTCATTCAGTACAATACATGTTGCTAAACAACAATTGAAAAATGAAAAGGAATGTTAACTGTAATATCTTTAACAACAACCAAATATCGTAATTCATAGTGCTATTGTTGAAATTGCTATTGATGAAATTGACGTGCACAGCAAATAGTTGCACATATAAAGCATCACATTGTGAAGAACTGAAATAAACAAGTCATAAGGACATCTCTAGGCGATCCTTAAAAAGTTAAAGGACTAAAACCCTTAGTAGATATATATATATATATATATACATATATATATACATATACATATATATATATATATATATATATATATATATATATATATATATATATATATATATATATATATATATACTCCAGCAATGTTTGGCCTTTTCTAGTCGATCCCCTAAACTTAAGGTTGTAAACTTCAATTTGATCAAGTTCAAAGCAGGTTCAATTGAAAGTAGCATGCATTCAAACATAAACATAGATAGTTTTGCATAACCGAACATAAAACATAAATTTAAACTAAGCTAAACTACTTTCGGTCAAAGTAGAGGTTCAGCCAATCCTTCCTCGTCATGTACGTTGTGCCGCAAGACGGGTCCGGGCCAGTACCGTCGTCGGGGTCGTTGGTGAAGGCACTCCTCCAATCGTCGACGTCGATCTCCTCGTCCTTGGGGCCCATCTCGATGGCCTCTATGCATCCGTTGCCACCGCCTTCGACCTCCTAATCAGATAAGAGCGTGATAACCTCGCCGCCCTCCGCGCCGGCAAAGATCGCCCGCTCCGCCTCCACGAGCTCTCGGTGCTGACGGTGGAGCTCTTGCATGTTGGCCTCGTCGCCGGACTTGGCCTCGAGGCGCTCCCATGCCTCGCGGTCCTCCCGCACCATAACCGAGCTCACCACCCCTGGCTCCGGCGGAACGAGTTGGACCATATGTGTGCCGAAGGGAAAATTGAGCCTAGCCGCCGCGCCGTCGTAGCGGACCTGCCAGCAATCATACTCCGTGGCCGCGAGCTCGGCCGTGTCGAAGCTACCGAGCCACCTCTCGATCTGTAATCTCGGCAACCCACGTCCCCCACCGCCGCTGCCGTACCCTGAGGTAGGACTTCGTCGACTGCCGTGTCCGAGGGAGGGCAGGGAAGTCCTCGAACCAGTGTAGGGGTGCGGCGGCGGGCGGATCGGGGGACTGGCGATGGCGGATCGGGCCCGCAGAGGACGACGGGGACACCTCGTCGGCCACCTCATCGGTGTCGGGCGAAAAGGCCACGATAAACCTCTTTTTGGCCATTGGCTCCTCGAGCTCCCCGGCACACATGTAGAGGTTCAGGATGGAGCCTCCTGCGATGGCGGTGACCTACCAATGGTTTCGAGGGTAGTGTGTGTTTGTGTGAGCGGATGTTTTGGGGTGTGTGTGGAGTGGGGCAAGGTTGTGTTTTAGGAATTTTACTAGGCGGGAGTAACAAGGAGAGCAGATATTTTTGAGGTTGCGAGGGATGCAGAGGCGGGTGTAAAATGTCGGGGCTACTGAAAATTTGAATCAAGGGAATGAAGCAGAGCGGGAATAACAGACATCGCACATGGTCCGCACATACTAATCGTGTGCTATCAAACATTGAAACCTTCCAGGCGGTAGATATTTTCGAGATTGCGAGGGATGCAGAGGCGGGAGTTTTTGGGGAGTGTGCTAGTGTGCTTGACACACCGGCTGTGGACTGTAGCCGACGCATCTTCTCACGTACTATACACCGACGGTGCTCCAAGATATTTTGAACTACATCTCACACGGTTGGTGATAATAAACTGTGTGGGATCTACTTGATTTGAATTAGAAAATGGGGTCACAGCGGCAATTGACGCTATTTGAATTGCTAGACCATTTATCAGCAGTGAATATGCAAATATATGTATGTCGTAAAAGAATTGGAATTATTCAGGGTTCGTTTGGACATTTTATACATTAAACTGGTTTTCTAGCCATTTCACGTGCACAATTAAAAATTAAACTACATGCACATGCTCCGGTGCATACAAATTGGTTGAAAAATCAAATTTGTGTCCTTCAGTGCATGCTTAGGTCCCATGCAATAAATGGGAATGAATTTTTCGGGTTTCGTTTGGCCCTTTTATACATTAACTTGGTTTTCTAGGCATTTTATGTGCATAATTCAAATTTGAACTACAAGCACATGCTCCAATGAACCAAAGTTGGTTGAAAAATCACATGTGTGTCGTTGGGTGAATTTCTAGGTCCCATGCAAGAGATGGGAGTGAATTTCAAACACCAGGGCATTGTTGATTGCCGGCAAAACATTGAGATACTTGATTTCTAAATTCTAGTAAATCCAAAACTCGTCTGAAATTCATGAAACTTGGCATGCTATCATGGAGCGGAATCAACACGTCGTGGTGAAAATTTTGTCCCATTTGGGGCAGGTTCGGGTATAAGCTTCTCAAAAACCAAAGCTTCTCACAACAAGCATGATGGTTCCGATAGGGAATGTACCACCTTTTGGGACGGGGCGATATCCGTTCCCTCTTATTGCAGTGCCCAAGATGCGACTATATCTCCTAATGTGTCGAGGCACGACTTAGAGGCATAATCGCATTTTGGTATGATCGCAAGATGGTCATCTTCAAACATTCCCATGTACGAGAACAAAGAAAAAAAATAGATAGTTGGCTTAAAATTGCCACTTCACACAACGCATAAATAAGTCATACATTCATCCAAGTACAATCATGGTCAGACTACGGACAAATCCAAATGAAAAGAAGATAACCACCCACTATGTCCGACCGGCCCTAGTAGGAACCACTACTGATCGTCGGGGAACATCACATACATTCGCCCACGTTCATCGTCGAACTCGCACTTAAGTTCCTGGCCATCAACTGAATCGTACTCGATTGTACCTGCACCTGTGTTTGTAGTAAACTGTGAGTCACAAGGACTCAACAATCCCATTCCCGGGTATCATAACTATCAAAGCCTTTGGGTAAGGAGAAAGTGTATAAGTGGGCTGCTGCAAGCACTAAGCTTGGATCAGGTGGCTAGCTTACATATCATCAGAGCAAGAAGAGAAGTGAAAGCCATCGGTCTTGAACTAATTCATGATCACTAGATGATCCTGTCTACCTACGAGTCATCCGTAACCCAGCCATGTTCTCTTCCTGAACTCCCTCGAAAAGAGACCATCACGACTAAACACACAGTAGTATATTAAGTTTGAGTTTTGTGTCAAGTTGTCTAAATCCAGATATTAACAAATTCCAATCCACCACATAACCGCGGGCACAACTTTCGAAAGATCATAACCCTGCAGGGGTGTCCCAACTTAGCCCGTCACAAGCTATCACGATTAACAGAGGTAAAAACCCCTTATCTTAGGGACTACCCGATCAGACTCAGAATCCCGGTGTACAAGATATTCCGACAATGGTAAAACAAGTCTAGCAAGAACTTCCGACGTGCCGTCACCCTAATAGGAGCCACACGTATCTCGTCTCAGGCCACGGCGGATGAGCTATGGTTACAACAATCAAAATACCCCAAGTTGCCAAGGGGCGGTGCCGCAAGCTGCTCTAGGTGGGACCAACACTCATGAGGAGCACTGGCCCGGGGGTTGATTAAAAGTCCTCGGGTGCTAGCCGGTCCCTATGCAAGTTTTTTAGTTATTAGGCAAATGGTAAAACCAAAGTTGGGCCTGTCTGGAGGAGTTTTATTCAAAGTGAACTATCAAGGGGTCCCTATATACCCAATCGCGTTAGGAACGCAAAATCAAGGAACGTAACACTGGTTTATCGGTTCTTAAGGCGGCACGAGTGGAACAAATCACCGAGCAAAAGGCCAAGCCTTCCACCCATTGCCACGTATATAGGTGCACTAATGTAAATAATAGATATTGTGTTATCCCAAAAACACAATCCACATGGAGCAAACTTCATCTTCACCTGCAACTAGCAATGCTATAAGAGGGGGCTTGAGCAAAAGAGTAACTTGGCCAAACAGCGGTTTGCTAGGTAGGTAGTTAGAGGTTTCATGGTGCTGACATGCAAAATGATAGGTATCGTGACAAAGCAAAAGAATGAGGCATCTAGCATAGCAATAATTGAGGTGGTATCAAGGAATGGTCATTTTGCCTATTATGTCCTCGGTGGGATCGTAAACTTGCTCCTCGAACATAGTCTCGACAGGAACATCGAACTCCGAATCGTCACCGGTCCCTACCCAACACAAGAATACAAACACCGGAATAAAATCAATCACGATGCAATGCACAAGCACATGATGCAAGACATGATGCATATGAGCATGAACATTATATGATGCATCACAAAAGGAACATGGTGATCGCAACAAGTGGCATGGCAAATTGTAACAACCACAACTGATTTAAGTGGAACACAACAAGCAAGAGAAAGCATATTGACATAACACCACATAACTATTTAGTTGAACTAGTTAAGCACCCAACCAATTTAAATGTTGTTTAACATGGCAAGGAGTGCATCAATACTAACTACAACATACAAGCAATTTAAATGGGGCCGGAAGAAACAAACAACGATTCCGGAAAATCCCCATGTGTAAATTTATATTAGGTCATGATCTGTTTATTACCCCATTATATTTTTACTAAACAGCAAAACAGATTGTACCATGCTGTTTTATGCAAAAATTTACCCCAAAAGCATATAAGGATCATTTTAAACCGAGCTACGGTTTAAAGTTATGAATTAAACCAATTTCAAAATGTTATTTAACACAACATAAGCAAACATCATTTTAAATGTTTTAAACATGGTAGAAAAATACATATTATGAAACTACACTAAAAACTAAACAGATTTTATTTTGACTTTATTTGACAAGCATGCAGAGTTTAAAAGATATGAGCATTTCAAAAATTGAATGCAAAACTGAAAATAAAAAAAAAACAGAAAAAAATACAACTGACCTAGCCTGGACCAGCCACAGTCCCTGACTAGTGGGTCCAGGCGGGTGCTGATGTGGTCAGCGGGTGTGGGAGTGGGTGTGTGGGTGGAGCAGAGTATGCCAGGTGGGTCCCTTGTGTGGGAGAGACAGAAATGCAAAAAATATGGGCATAATCCACTTGCCCTGGAAAGGAACCGAACCGAGGTCTCTCTGGTCAGAGCGCGGCGCGAGTAACCAGTCGGGCTAGCTAGGGAGTTGTGATGCACGTGGGGCTCGCCTGAACATAACCTAAAGGCTCTACCTCAACTGGTCCAAATCAAAGCAAACAGTAAAATAAAAAGTGGGGCTTTGTCTGCGCCCGTGGGGGATCGAACCCGGGTCTGTGGGTTGTGGTGTGTGCGGTGAACCACTAGGCTAGCCATGGGAGGCTGATAGGAGAGGGGCTCGACTCGTTAAGAAATGGCCCAGTGTCGAGCTCCTCTATTCAAACAAAGAAGACGATGATGGCGTTGACGAGGACAGCCGTGGTGATGGCGAGGCTGGAGAGGCCATGGCGGGTGTGCGAGGAGGATGCAGGGAGCAACCGAGGGTGCGTACGTGCATGGGCAAGCGAAACACGACGGGAGCAGAGGGTTCGGTGCGTCCATGGCGAAGCACGGTGGCCATGGTTTCGTGCAAACGAATTGATGCCTAGGAATGCGAATGAGACGGCTAAAAAGGGCTGGGAGACGCGGCTGCTCACTGTGGGTTCGTTGGCATCGGCGAACTCGTCGGTGAAGCAGAGGAGGCGGAGTGGCGAGACACTGAATAGGCGATGGTGCTCGGGTGCGTGTGCGGAAGTCGGAGCAGAGGTAGAAGTCATCGTGGATGGTGTCCTCGGGCCTAACTCGGAATGGGAATGGACGTGGGGCAGCGTCACGGAGCTCGTAGACGATGCAGAGGTGGCCAGCGGGGCGGCTATGCCAGAGAAGAGCTCCGGCTCATCGCGGACATGGCGTTGGGAGGCAAGGCAGCAGGTCGCGTGGGTGCCCCTTACCTGTGGCGGCGGCGCGGAGGGGAAAAGAGGGAGGATGAGGAATCCTAAGACGAGGGCTGCTGCTTGAAAGGAGGGGGTCACGGCGCCAGCTTGGCCACAGTTTTCACGTGCGCCTCGCTCCTGAGTTTTTACTGTGAGAGAAAAGAGATTGGGAGGAGGAAGAAAAACAGGGGAAGGAGAGGCTACAGGTGGCCCCGGGCAGGTGTATAACTGGCGCTGGGGAAGATCTTTACCAGGGAGGGAATGAGTTGGGCTGCGGGCCCATTGAAGCTGGGCCGCGGGCGACGGGGAAAACAAAATAAAGGACCCAAGTGCTGCGGTTGCTGGGCTGAACTACTGCTGCTTTCGTCTCCTTCTTCTTTCTCTTTTTCTTCAGACAGAATATCAAAAGAGAAAGCCAGTCATTTAGGCAAGGAGTTAGGAGGAGGTAAGCACATATATGAGATCCTGGAATTATGCACTATTTTACAAAAATGAGTTGGACATTTTTAGAGGTAGAAAAATATATCAGGTTTGAATTTCCTTCAAACTTGAGGTATTTTTGAACCTAACCAAGTCAGTTCGAAATAGAGTGAAATTTGGCATAGAGGTTTAGGACATGGTGCAAGGTTTATAGGGAGAAGAGGAACATTAATGGAGGAGGGCAAGATGTAACTTTGCAAAAATAAGAAAAGAAAGAAAGGGAAGGAGAGTTGGTCATGCATAGAGGTGTTTGTGCATTGATCATACACATGGTTCAAGCCACAGCATAATATGCAAGAAACACACATCACATGGTGAGAATGAAAAATGCAAGATGACAAAGGTAAGAATGCAATATGATGTGACAATGATGCAATAAGGCATAACAATGCAATAATGATGACAATGCATGAGTGAAACAAGCAAAATAAAAGAAAAGACCCCCAAGGAAAGGATGAGGACCAAGTTGAATATATTGCCAATATTGGAAAGGTTACATCCGGGGCGTTACAACACTCATCCACTAAGAAAAGATCTCATCCTCAGATCTAGGACTGCAAGAACTCCGGATATTCGGAACGAAGGTGATCCTCACGTTCCCATGTAGCTTCTCGGTCGGTATGGTGTGACCATTTCACTTTCAGGAATTTGATTGATTTGTTGTGAGTCTTGTGCTTGGTCTCTTCAAGGATAGCAACAGGGTGCTCACGATAAGACAAGTCGGCTTGAAGATCAATTTCTTCGAAGGCGACAGTGCGCTCGGGCATCTTGAAGCACTTGCAGAGTTGTGACACGTGGAATGCGTCGTGCACGTTGGAGAAATTTGGAGGAAGCTCGAGTTGGTAGGTGAGGTCGCCTCCTTTCCCAACAATCATGAAAGGGCCCACATATCTTGGAGCTAGCTTGCCCTTGATACCGAACCTCTGAGTACCCTTCGAGAAACACGGAGATACACACAATCACCAATGTTGAAAGCCAAGTCACGATGCTTGCCGTCATAGTAGCTCTTTTGGCGCGATTGCGCGGCCTTGAGATTCTCACGTATGACTTTGCACATTTCTTCGGTCTCTGAGATCAAATCATTGCCAAGGAGTTGACGTTCACCTGTCTTGGACTAGTTGAGTGGGGTGCGGCACTTTCTGCCATAGAGAATTTCAAATGGTGCTTTGCCGGAACATGCTTGGAAGTTGTTGTTGTAGGAGAATTCAGCAAAAGGAAGACAATCTTCCAGTTTCATACCGAAGGAGATTACACATGCCATGAGCATATCTTCGAGAATCTATTTCACCTTCTTGACTTGACCACTTGTCTGAGGATGGAAAGCTGTGCTGAAGCGAATCTTGGTGCCCATAGCTGACTGGAAGGAATCCTAAAATTTGGAAGTGAATAAGCTTCCACGATTAGAGGAGATTACTTGAGGGATACCATGCAAAGAGACAATTTTGGAGGTGTACAGCTCTGCCAGTTCTGCTATGTTGATGGATTCCTTGACTAGAAGAAAATGAGCCACTTTTGTGAGCTTATCAATCACCACAAAGATAGCATCGTTTCCTCGCTTGCACTTGGGAAAATCGGTGACGAAATCCATCTCAATGTGATCGAATTTCCACTCGGGAATAGGCAAAGGTTGGAGAAGTCTAGCTAGATGGTTATGTTCTGCTTTGACTCTGCGGCAGACATCACACTCGTTGACGAATTGAACAATTCTCTTTTCATGCGAGTCCACCAATAGGATTGCTTGAGGTCATAATACATCTTTGAGCTTCTCGGATGTATCTAGAGAAGGGAATTATGAGCCTCATTCATTATGACCTTCCGTAGGTCACCTTTTGGAACCACAACCCGGTCCTCAAAGAATAAGGTGTCCTTGTCATCAATGCGGTAGCACTTGTACTTTGGAGTACCTTTGGCAATACCATGCTTCACTTTTTTCACCATAGTATCAAGAAGTTGAGCTTCACGGATTTGATCTTCCATGGTAGGAGCGACTTGAAGGTTGGCAAGGAATCCTTGCGGAGCAACTTGAAGGTTGAATTTCCAGAATGCTTCAAAGAGATCTAGTTGGAACGGTTTGAGGATGAGAGTGTTGCAATAAGCCTTTCTGCTCAAGGCGTCTGCAATCACATTGGCCTTGGCAGGAGTGTACTCAATGCTTGGATTGTACGCTTGAATCATTTCGACCCAACGAGTCTGACGGAGGTAGAGGTTTGGTTGTGTGAAGATATACTTCAAACTATTGTGATCAGTGAAGATGTCAACCTGCCTGCCCAACAATAGGTGTCTCCACGTGATCAAGGCGTGGACAACTGCTGCCAACTCAAGATCGTGAGTAGGGTAGTTCTTCTCGTTTGGCTTGAGCCATCGCGAAGTGTAGGCGACAATCTTCTTCTCTTGGATAAGGACACCACCCAGACCTTGCAAAGATGCATCGCAAAACACTTGGTATGGTTTGGATTCATCAGGAGGAGTCAGAACTGGAGCTGAGACAAGCTTCTCTTTGAGTTTATTGAATGCCACATCACACTCAGGAGTCGAAGAATACTTGACATTCTTTTGCAACAGATTGGACAGAGGCTTGGCAATCTTGGAGAAGTTCTCGACGAACCTTCTGCAATAGCTTGCAAGCCCGAGGAAGCTTCGGAGTTGCTTGACGTTTTCAGGAGGTTCCCAATTAACAATAGCTTCAACCTTCTCGGGGCTAACTGAAATGCCCTTGGCAAAGATAATATGACCAAGATAGAGAACTTCATCCAGCCAGAATACGCACTTTGAGAATTTCGCATAAAAGCAGTGCTCTCTGAGCCTGTCAAGAACCAAACGGAGGTGCTTGGCGTGGTCTTCTTTTTTCCGGGAGAATACCAAGATATCGTCAAGATAGACGAGGACGAACTCGTTGGTGTAGGGGTTGAATACGAAATGCATCATCTGAGAGAAGGTGGGTGGTGCATTTGCAAGCCCAAAGGACATGACTGTGTTCTCGTAGGCGCCGAAACTTGTCATGAATGCGATCTTGGCTATCTTGCTCGCGGATACGAATTTGATGGTAGCCCATTCGAAGATCAAGCTTCCAGAAAACCTTGGCTCCTTTGAGCCACTCGAATAGTTCATTGGTATTGGGAGAGGGTACTTATTCTTAATTGTCTTCTTATAAAATGGACGGTAATCGACGCACAGCCGTTCCGTGCCATCCTTCTTCTTACCAAAAAGAACACCGCAGCCCCAAGGAGAAGAAATCGGCCTGATCAAACCCAAGTGTTCTTGCTCGTCTAGTTGCTTCTTCAATTCCTTCAACTCTTTAGGAGATAGATTGTACGGACGCCGACAGGCTGGCTCCGTACCAGGTTCAAGTTCAATGATGAATTCAACTCAACGGTTGGGAGGCATCCCTGGCAATTCTTCAGGAAATACGTCTTCATATTCTCAAACCACCGGAATCTGGGATATGGCATTAATATTGCCCTTGTCATTGAGAGAGAATAGCCTGATTGTGTTATCTCGAGCTGCCAATATAATCACGTCTTCGGAAGGATGAGTTAGATTGACCTCCTTGTTTGCACAATCAAGAAGAGCATCATGCTTAGAGAGCCAATCCATTCCAAGAATGAGATCAATGTTTGAATTACCGAGAGCAATAGGAGAAGCCAGAAATTTATAATTGGACATCTTGATACAAATGTCAGGAACTACAATATGAGAGCTCAGTCTCATTCCCGGAGAAACAACACGAAAAAGATCTTGCAAAATTTCTATAGGCAACTCATGCTTGGACAAGAAAGGTTTTGAGATGAAGCAATGCGATGCACCTGAATCGAATAAAACTTTTGCAGGAATAGAGTTAACTGGAAGTGTACCCATGATCACTTGAGTGGAATCTTCTACTTGAGTTGAGTTCATCAGGTTCACTCTTGCGGACTTGGGATTGTGCTTGACAATAGCATTGCTTGACGGCTTGATAGGAGGAGGAGGCGGAAGGCGCCTTTGGGTGCACTTGTTAGCATAGTGAACTTTTGACCTCACTTGTTGCAAACAAACTCCGAGAGTGGCTTATGATAAGGATTGCTTGGCCTTGCAGTTTGAAACTGAGACTTGTTCTAGTTTCTTGGGTTGGGTGGGTGGGAAGATCCACGACCACCTGAGTGCTTGTTCTGACTTGGAGGATAGAACACTAGAGGTGGCAGAAGCCAGAACTTCCGCTATTTAGCAACCACTTGTGAGGAGGAAGAGGAGCTTACTGCATCTCTGATTCTTTTCTTTGAAGCCTCACACTTGAGCTGGGAAGCTTCTTGTTTGATAGCCATATTGTTGAATTGCCCAAATTCGGTTGGCTCGAAGAGAGTGAGAGCAAGCTAGAGTTCATCTTTCAGACCACCTCGGAATTGGTAGATCTTGCTCTTGGCATCGGGAATGTCTTGCTTAGCATAACGGGCCAGATTCTGGAACTTGACATTGTACTAGTAAACAGACATGTTGCCTTGATTGAGGTTGCGGAACTGCTCACGCATGCCTTCAATGACAATGGTAGGGATGTGGTGCGCATGAAAATCATGACAAAAGTCGGTCCAGCTGACCACTTGACCCTCCCTAGAGTCTTTGTACTGTTGCCACCAATCTGCAGCTTGGTCTTTGAGTTGGAATGCGGCAAACTTTACATAATCCTGAGGTCTGACATTACTGCACTCGAAATGCTTGTTGATGTCAGTGAGCCAATCCTCGGCATCGAGCGGGTCGACACAGTAGCTCAAGGACTTGGGCTGATTTGCAAGGAATTGATTCAGAGTAGCAAAGTGAGACTGGTTGGTGAAGTTAGCTTGGCCTTGATTCCCTTGTTTGTTCTAGTTGTTCCGAATAGCTTGGAAAGCTTGCATCATCTGAAGCATCATGGGAGTATTGGCGGTGGTGGCTTGCATCACAGCCCGCCATGCCTCAGGCGAAGGAGGAGGGGATGGTGGCGTTTCATCATCAACCTCCGGGTTCTGGTTGGGAACTCTTTTAGGTGCCATCCTGGAGATGACGACAACCGTTAGAATCCCAATTGCAAGATAGATAAGCTGAATCAAAGGCTAGACATGTTGCAACATAAATCTTCACAATATCATCCGAACAGAGCAATGAACGAATGAATTCCATAAGCTTAAATGACATCTCAGCTTGTTGAGAAGCCACGTGAAATATTGAAGAATAAACCAACAAGGTAACAGCTGGAACAAATACATGATAGACCCTAACCTCATATCATGCATCCGTTGGAAAATTACCTAAGAGCTACTTGAATTCCCACCTATTAATTCCCGAAGCTTTTCGGTTATGCAATCTGGCGTTGGGGATACAAGGGAAGCACCGCATATCACACAACTAACAAGTCCTACATCCATCTGTATCCATCCGTCAACACATAACCAGGCACCTTCAGAAACCGTTTACCTCAGACCTTCGAAAAGCATCCGCTATACTAGATGTGGCTATAATCCCGAACTATCCTCCCAGTTTTGGGTGACGTCGGGGTTATCTCACCACCATACATGCATAGAAGCGTTTTCGATGTCGACCACCTCTGGTACTCCAAAACTGCAGATACAATTGTGATGACAACACCCCGAAGCTCAACTCCCCGGGACACTGCCACAACCCCTAAATGACAGGAGGTACCAAGAACAATGTTCTCGTCACAAAGATATCGAAATAATCTCAACAATACATGCGTGATCCTAAAAAAATTGGTGGAAAAGAGGGAATGAAGACAAAACTTCTACGTCGGGAGTCCTCACCAGAGCGACGAAGGGAATGGGGAGTAAAAGAATTCATACTCTACGATATATATAATCCTAAGACTCATTTTTTAAATTCTAGAGTCAACATAAGCAGCGGTTCAATCAAACAGGGGCTCCTAGGTCGGGGAAGGCTCTGATTACCAACTTGTAATGCCCAAGATGCAACTATATCTCCTTACGTGTCGAGGCACAACTTGGAGGCATAATCGCATTTTGGTATGATCGCAAGATGGTCATCCTCACACATTCCCATGTACAAGAAAAAATGGGAAAAATACATAGTTGTCTTACAATCGCCACTTCACACAATGCATAAATAAGTCATACATTCATCCAAGTACAACCATGGTCCGACTACGGACAAATCCAAATGAAAAGAAGATAACCACCCACTATGCCCGATCGGCCCTAGTAGGAACCACTACTGATCGTGATGGAATGTCACATACATTCGCCCACGTTCCTCGTCAAACTCCCACTTGAGTTCCTGGCCATCAACTAAATCATACTCAATTGTACCTGCACATGTGTTTGTAGTAAACTATGAGTCACGAAGACTCGGCAAACCCATTCTCGGGTATAAAAACTATCAAAGCCTTTGGGTAAGGAGAAAGTGTAAAAGTGGGATGCTACAAGCACTAAGCGTAGATGAGGTGGCTAGCTTACGTATCATCACAGCGAGAAGATAAGTGAAAGCCATCAGTCGTGAACTAATTCATGATCACTAGATGATCCTGTGTACCTACGAATCATCAATAACCCAGCCTTGTTCTCTTCCCGAACTCCCTCGAAAAGAGACAATCACGACTACTCACACGGTAGTGTATTAAGTTTGAGTTTTGTGTCAAGTTGTCTACAACTGGATATTAACATATTCCAATCCGCCACGTAACCGCGGTCACGGCTTTCGAAAGACCATAACCCTGCAGGGGTGTCCCAACTTAGCTCGTCACAAGCTCTCGCGATTAACAAAGGTAAAAACCCCTTATCTTAGGGACTACCCGATCAGACTCGGAATCCCGGTGTACAAGATATTCCGACAATTGTAAAACAAGTCCAGCAAGACCTCCCGACGTGCCGACACCCCGATAGGAGCCGCGCGTATCTCGTCTCAGGCCACGACCGATGAGCTATGGTTACAACAACCAAAATACCCCAAGTTGCCAAGGGGCGGTGCCGCTAGCTACTCTAGGTTGGACCAACACTCATGAGGAGCACTTGCCCGGGGGTTGATTAAAAGTCCTCGGGTGTAAGCCGGTCCCTATGCAAGTTTGTTAGTTATTAGGCAAATGTTAAAACCAAAGTTGGGCCTTGCCGGATGAGTTTTATTCAAAGCGAACTATCAAGGGGTCCCCATATACCCAACCGCGTTAGGAACGCAAAATCAAGGACATAACACCGGTTTATCGGTTCTTATGGCAGCATGAGTGGAACAAAACACCGAGCAAAAGGCCAAGCCGTCCACCCATTGCCATGTATATAGTTGCATTAATTTAAATAATAGATATCGTGTTATCCCCAAAACCCGATCCACATGGAGCAAACTTCATGTTCACCTACAACTAGCAACAATATAAGAGGGGGCTTGAGCAAAAGCGTAACTTAGCCAAACAACGGTTTGCTAGGTAGGTAGTTAGAGGTTTCATGGCAAGGTGGGGGCTGACATGCAAAAGGATAGGTATTGTGACGAAGCAAAAGAGCGAGACATCTAGCATAGCAACAATATAGGTGATATCAAGGAATGGTCATCTTGCCTGTTATGTCCTCGATAGGATCGTAAACTTGCTCCTCGAACACGGTCTCGACAGGAACCTTGAACTCCGAATCGTCACCGGGCCCTACCCAACACAAGAATACAAACACGGGAACAAAATCAATCATGATGCAATGCACAAGCACATGATGCAAGGCATGCTGCATATGAGCATGAACATGATATGATGCATCACAAAAGG
Organism: Secale cereale; assembly: GCA_902687465.1. Classification (NCBI taxonomy): domain Eukaryota; kingdom Viridiplantae; phylum Streptophyta; class Magnoliopsida; order Poales; family Poaceae; genus Secale; species Secale cereale. The sequence continues at coordinate 329,609,535 of LR738712.1, forward strand.
AACATGATGATAGCAACAAGTGGCATGGCCAATTGCAACAACCACAACTCATTTAAGTGAAACACAACAAGCAATAGAAAGCATATTGACATAAAACCACATAACTATTTAGTTGAACTAGTTAAGCACCCAACCAATTTAAATGTTGTTTAACATCAAAAGGAGTGCATCACAATACCAATTACAACATACAAGCAACTTAAATGGGGCCGTAAGAAACAATCAACAATTCCGGAAAATCCCCATGTGCGAATTTATATTAGGTCATGATATGTTTATTACCCCATTATATTTTTATTAAAAAGCCAAACAGATTGTACCATGCTGTTCTATGCAAAATTCTACCCCAAAAGCATATAAGGATCATGTTAAACCGAACTACGGCTTAAAAGTTATGAATTAAACCAATTTCAACATGTAATTTAACACAACATAAGCAAACATCATTTTAAATGTTTTAAACATGGCAGAAAAATACATATTATGAAACTACACTGAAAACTAAATAAATTTCATTTTGACTTTATTTGACAAGCATGCACAGTTTAAAAGATATGAGCATTTCAAAAATTGAATGCAAAACTGAAAATAAACACAAAACAGAAAAAAAACACAACTGACCCAGCCTGGACTAGCCACTGTCCGTGACTAGTGGGTCTAGGCGGGTGCTGAGGTGGTCAGCAGGTGTGGGAATGGGTGTGTGGGTGGAGCAGAGTATGCCAGGTGGGTCCCTCGTGTCGGAGAGATAGCAGTGTAAAAAATATGGGCATAATCCACTTGCACTGGGAAGGAATCGAACCGAGGTCTCTCTAGTTAGAGCGCGGCGCGAGTAACCAGTCGGGCTAGCTATGGAGTTCTGATGCACGTGGGGCTTGCCTGAACATAACCTAAAGGCTCTACCTGAACTGGACCAAATCAAAGCAAACAGTAAAATAAAAAGAGGGGTTTTTTTGTGCCCGTGGGAAGATCAAACCCGGGTCTGCGGGTTGTGGGTGTGTGCGGCGAACCACTAGGCTAGGCAAGGGAGGCTGATAGGAGATGGGCTCGAGTCGTTAAGAGATGGCCCAGTGTCGAGCTCGTCTGTTCAGATAGAGAAGACGACGACGGCGCCAGCGAGGGCAGTCGCGGCGATGGTGAGGCTAGAGTGGCCGCGGCGGGTGTGCGAGGAGGATGCAGGGAGTGGCCGAGGGTGCGTACGTGCATGGGCAAGCGGAACACGGCGGGAGCAGAGGGTTCGGCGCGTCCATGGCGAAGCACGGTGGCCATGTTTTCATGCAAACGAATTGATGCCTAGGAATGTGAACGAGACGGCTAAAAAGGGCTAGGAGACGCGGCTGCTCACTGTGGGTTCGTTGGCAACGGCGAACTCATCGGTGAAGCAGAGGAGGCGGAGTGGCGAGGCACTAAATCGGCGGTGGTGCTCGGGTGCGTGCGCAGAAGTCAGAGCAGAGGTAGAAGTCGTCGTGGATGGCGTCCTTGGGCCTGGCTCAGAGAGGGAACGGACGTGGGGCGGCGTCGCGGTGCTCATAGACGATGCATAGGTGGCCGGCGGGGCGGCTACGCCAGAGAAGAGCTTTGGCTCATCGCGGACATGGCGTTGGGAGGCGAGGCAGCAGGTCGCGTGGGTGCCCCTTACCTGTGGCAGTGGCGCCGACGGGAAAAGAGGTAGGAGGACGAACCCTAGGACGAGGGTTGTTGCTTAAAAGGAGGGTGTCGCGGCGCCGTCTTGGCCACAGTGGACATGCGCGCCTTGCTCCTGAGTTTTTACTGTGAGGGAAAAGAGATCGGGAGGAGGAAGAAAAACAGGGGAATGAGAGGCTGTAGGTGGCCCCGGGCAGGTGTATAACCAGCGCTGGGGAAGATCTTTACCAGGGAGGGAACAAGTTGGGTTGCGGTCCCGTTGAAGCTGGGCCGCACGCGACGGGGAAAACAAAAAAAGGACCCAAGTGCAGCGGCTGCTGGGCTGAACTGCTGCTGCTTTCTTCTCTTTCTTGTTTCTCTTTTACTTCAGACATAAAATCAAAAGAAAAAGCCAGGCAGCTAGGCAAGGAGATAGGAGGAGGTAAGCACATATATGAGATCCTAGAATTATGCTCTATTTTACAAAAATGAGTTGGACATTTTTAGAGGTAGAATAATATATCAAGTTCGAATTTCCTTCAAATTTGAGGTATGTTTGAACCAAACCAAGTCAGTTCCAAATAGAGTGAAATTTGGCATAGAGGTTTAGGACATGGTGCAAGATTTATAGGCACTTTGCAAAAATAAGAAAAGAAAGAGAGGGAAGGAGAGGTAGTGATGCATAGAGGTGTTTGTGCATTGATCATACACATGGTTCAGGCCACAACATAATATGCAAGAAACACACATCACATGGTGAGAATCAAAAATGCAAGATGACAAAGGTAAGAATGCAATATGATGTGACAATGATGCAATAAGGCATGAAAATGCAATAATGATGACAATGCATGAATGAAACAAGCAAAATAAAAGGAAAGACCCCCAAGGAAAGGACAAGGACCAAGTTGAATATATTGCCAATATTGGAAAGGTGACATCTGGGGCGTTACACTTATTGCTTTCAAAAAATTGCTAGTGTCGACCAAAAACAACAAGAGTGTCGGTGTATTTGGATCGACACCTATGGGATCACAGGAATCCCTACTACGGTTGCGGGGCGCGGGGTTGATGAGAAGAGTGGATCTAACGATCAGGACACGGTTCCTTTACCCAGGTTCGGGCCGCAAAGATGCGTAAAACCCTACTCCTGCTCTGGTGGATTATATGTTGGTGTTCTTCAGCTAACGAGGAGCTCCAAGAGAGTCGTGAGGGGTTCCGAAAAGCCGAATCCTTCTCCTGGTCGCCCCGGGCTTCCTTTTATAGGGAAAAGGGGTTGCCACAGTGGCACACTGGAGGTGGAAAGTGTACAGTGATGCGAGGTTATCCCTCGCATTACAGGACAAGGTGCATTTAATGCGCCCTGCTTAGGTGTCCTTGCTTTATCAACGCCTGTCTTATCCGTCGCCGTTCCTCCTCGTGTCGACACACGCCCTGGCCAGTGGTGCCCGAGGTGCCATGTAGGCAGGCAGGCAGCTGAGGTGGCGCAACGGCGGGCTTCCATGAAGATCTATGGCTTGCCACGCAGGAGCGTATCCAGCTGGTTGGGTCGGCAGCTACGTGGGTCGGTACAAACCCAGTTGGTGCGGGCCTGATGGTGGCCCCGTGGGTGTCCTCGGCAAGGGCCTTGCCGGGGCCCCGGCAAGGGTCTTGCCGTGGCGCCTGCTGTCATCCCCGGCAAGGTGCTTGCCGGGGGCCTTGTGGACCTCCTTGGCTGGGATCCCGCCAAGGGTCATCGTCTTCTTACCTTGCATCTGATCTTGAAGGTCTTCACAAAGATCTGCATGCCACCACGGGGATATCTCCCGAATCCTCCCCCCATGGGGGTGGTGGACTCAAGGGTGATTCTCTCCGTACGCGG
>LR738712.1:329613124-329739153 GCA_902687465.1 Secale cereale
GGGGGGGGGGGGGGGGGGGGGGGGGGGGCGAGATGCCGCGGCAAGTGTCTTGCCGGGGCTGCCAGAGCCGGCCCCGGCAAGGATCTTGCCGGGGGTAACCGCTTCGTCCCCTTGCTCATCGTGGTCTTGTTCTTGTCGTCGCTCCAGCCTTCATCAAGCTTCAGTCTTGCCCCGGCTTGCCTCCCTTGCCATGCTTGGTGCGATGGTGCCGTGGCTCAGACTGCCCGTGCATAGTCATAGGGGTACAAAAAGTGTACCCCTCTTTTTGTACACTGACAGGAGCTCCCGGGCTTGGGCCACACATAAGCGCGACACGTTGTTGGGCCAGGCCCAGAACGGTGCGCGGGGAGGCGGGGTGGTTCTCACCCTGGTAAAATTTCCGCGCGTTGTGCCTCCCACGGCCCGCGCGCGCGGCGCGGGGTGGAGGGGCGTGTGTGACGTGGGCAGCATGCGTGGGGCGGTTTCCGCACGCATGCGTCACCTCGCAGTAAATGCGAAAGGAGGCTGCCCGTGCCTTCCCCATAAAAAGGAATAACCGCGAGCGCGCTGCTCACTTCCTCCACTTTCCTCACGCCCCTTCCAATCTCAGAGCCGCTGCTCCTTTGCTTCCTTCCTCCCGAAGCCTTCGCCGTCGTCCGCCGCTGTTGCTTCGCCATCCCCTTCCTTCAGTCTTCCCATTCAGCCGTCATGGTGTCCAAACCTGCCAAGGGCAAGGGGGCGGCCAAGGGTGACGGACCTTCGGCGCCGCCGGAGGGCGTGTTCACGGGGGATCGGACAAAGGCCGCTATCTTCATCTCGTCGTCGGTCGATGTCTTCGAGCTCCGAGCCGTCTTCAAACCCCTTTGGGGGGCGGAGACGGGGGATCGGGCGAAGGGCTTGGGCCACCCGGCGACGTGCGTCGTTCCGGCCGCCTGCGCTCCGCCCAGCTCAAATCGGTACCCCTTCTTCGTTGATTATTTCTCTTGCGGGTTGTGTCCTCCCTTCTCCGACTTCTTCTACGACATCATGCACACTTTCGGCTTCCGTCTTTTGGATTTCACCCCAAATGCGGTGGTGTGCATGGCCTTCTTCGCGCATCTCTGCGAGGGCTTTGTTGGAGTGCAGCCCAACACGACGCTCTTCCGCCAGTACTTCATCCCTCGGATCCAGCCGGGAGGCTCGGTCTCCGGAGGCATTGCCAGGATTCCGAGACTCAAGGTGGTGTACCCGGAGGGCGCCGTGAAGGAGAGGTGGGACGAATGACACGGCCGGTGGTGTTGGATCGAGGAGGACGAGCCGCCAATGTTCTGCAAGGTCCGCCGAGTGCCGCCGGTCCGCGGCAGCGACTAGAGCAACATCGACGCCGCCGACGGGAAGCTCGCCGTTGCCGTCACTAGGATCACCTGGCTTGTCCAAGCCGGACTCACCCTCGAGATGATCGGGGCGGATTTCATCCGCCGTCGGATCGCTCCGCTGCACCAAAAGGGGAGGCCGGCCTGGCTCTTCAGGAACCCGGCCGACGTCATGCGGCTCTGCACTGGCCTCGAGCACAACTTTACAATGATGGGACATGCCCATTTCTGTCAGCGGCTCTTCCAGCTGGATGTGAGCCACGGCGGCGAGGTCGAGCGGACCGACAAGGCTGTGAAGGCCACCACCAAGGTCGGCAAGGCCGTCAAGGGGCAGCTCTTCAAGCTGCCAGCGGGAGTGGTCCCGCTGTGCTTCAATTCGCGCCAGTCCGAAATCGTCGCCATGATGCCGGAATGTAGCGCGCACGGCCCCGTCCTGAGCTGGCAGGAGCGGGAGGACAAGGTCGTGCAGCAGTTCTTTGATTCCCTGGTCGAGGTGTGTGTTAATCCCGACGCCGAGCGGTGACTCGTCAGGGACACCACCCCGGAGGAGCTGGACTACATCACCGCCAGGGCGAAGGAGGCACAGCTCATCAAGGAGGCCGGCAGCACCGGAGGTATGGAGGACCAGGACGCTGCGGCTGCGGAGAAGGAGGAGCTCGCCCAGTGGGTAGCGGCTGCCGGAGAAGCTAGCAGCGCCAGCACCGGGGCCCCATCGGTTGAGGACGCGGCCGACGAGTCATCGTCGTCGGAGGATGTGGCGGCTGTCTCGGCGCCAATCAGGGGAAGAGGGCGAGTCTTGCGGCGGCCCTGCTCCGGCGAGCCGGTCCGGCCCGGCAAGGCTGCGCAGCCTCAATTGGCCCTGGAGGAGTCCGGGCGCCTCACGAGGGCCACGGCGGCGAAGAAGTCGGCAAAGGTCGCCAAGAAGAAGAAAGCGGCAGCTGCCTCTCCGTCGAGGCGCGCACGAACTCCGCTCCCTCCTTCGCCTCCCCCGGCAGACGTTGATTCGGAGGGCGACACGGAGCTCCCCTTCGACCTCGGGCCCCTCAGCCCGAAGAGGAAGAGGAAGACGGCAGAGGAGGAGGAGATGGACGACGAGTAAGTATTCCTCATTGTTACCCCCATCTCTCTTGATCATGCCACTCATCTTAACTTGTCCTTGCTTCTTCAGGGACGCAGAGACGTTGACCCAGAGGGTGAAGAGGGCCAAGGCTTCAGCGAGCAGCCAGCCCCCGGCCGGGGCTACAGAGACACCACTGGTGGTGTCGAGCAGCTCCGACGGCAGCCCCCAGCACAGTCCCCAGCGTAAGTCCGCCAACCTTTTCTTGCTCGACATGCAGTAGGCGTCAGATGCTGAAGGCGTCGACCTTGCCGGTTCTGTAGGACGGGAGCAGCAGCAGGAGGAGCCACGGGGGGCCACTCCCAACACTCCACCCCCATCGACCACGCAAACACGAGGGGCGTCCCCGCCAAGGGCACCAAGCATGGAGCCCACACGCATGGAGGAAGAGGAGGACTTGGGTGCTGGCGGCCCGCCCCCGGTGTCCAACGCCGGCGGGGAGGGAACTTCCGCTGCACAGCCCGGCGCTGGTGAGTTGCCCGCCTTTCGCCTTTGCTTTTTCCTTGTGCTTTTTCTTGACTTCATTTCCCCCATCACGGCCCAGGCTCTCCTCCAACGGATGTGCAGGATGTGGACGCCGTCATTAAGGAGGTCACTGAGGAGGCTGCGGCGGAGGCCGACGAGATTGCCGCCGAGGAGGCCGCCGTGGACGAGACTGCCGAGGACGCCGCCAAGGGTGCCGCTGAGGGCGCTGGCGGTGGGCCTGCCGGGGAGACCGGCAAGGCCACAACCGAGGAGGGGGCGACTGATGACCAGCCATGTTCCTCCGCGCCCCCGAGCCCCGGCAAGTATCTGAAGGTGAGCGACAACCTCTTCATCCACCTTGCCGGGGCATCAAGCTCCCGGGCGCCCGCCGGGGAGGAAGTTTTTGACGGCGAGGTGTTCGCCACTGCCGGGCTCGAGGTTGTTGAAGAACCGAGAGCTGGCGGGGACGGCTCCCCAAAGGAGCAGCTCTTCCGGGCCATGGGGGTCAACTTCCGGAAGCTCCAGGCGCTCTACCGCGCTCGTTTGGACAAGGTTAAGTCCAGAATGGCGGCGGTGGACGAGGCGGAGGCAGACTTCGAGGCACGCGTCGCTGAGGCGCAAGCCTGGTTCCACCAGTCTCGCGAGGAGCAGACGGCCTCCCAGGAAGATCTGGCCCAGCGCAACGTGGAGCTCATCATGAAGATGGCCGCCATTGAGAAGGCCCGGGAAGAGGCGGCGAATTCAGCTGCCGCGGCGGAGGCCGCCCGGAACCAGCATCAAGCCGCCCTCGATTCCCAGGAGGAAGACCTCTCCGCACGTGAGGCGAAGCTTGCCGCGACACTCCCTGGCAAGGATGAGGAGCTTGAGGCTCTTGTCGAGCGGCGGACTCATGAGCTGGGGCAGAGGCACAAGGAGGCGCTCGATGCCCAGGCTCTGGCTCACGCCGGGAAGATACAAGAGCTGGAAGTGGAACTGGACGGGCTGAAGGAGCAGGCCCTCAGGCTGTCTGACGAGAAGACTAGGCTCAACCATGTCTTGACAGAGGCGCAGGGAGTGGTCATCAGCAAGACTGGGGAGCTCTCCGAGGCGCAAAGCTCCATCAGAGATCTCAGGCTGAGGCTAGAGAATCTCGAGAAGACGTTGGCGGAGAGCTCTGCTCGGGAGGGGGCCTTGGCCAAGAGCCTGGAGGAGGAGAAGCAGCTGCGGGCAGACGAGGGCGCCTCCCACCAAGAATACATGGTGGAGGAGAACAGGTGGATCAGCCGGCTGGAGGACATCGCCGGCAGGGTTACCTCACAGTTGGCCCTCATGGGGATGCCGAACGTGAGGTATGCCCCTGAATGGAGCGGGTCCATCAATGCCAAGCTGACCCTGTTCTTCGAGGGCGTCCTCAGCGCCTTGACTGATCTTCACTCCAACAGAACGGCCACGCTCGCCGGGGAGGCCCGGCGGCTCTGCCGGGGATTCATGTCCAAGGTCCTCACCAAGGTGGCGTTCTGGAACCCCGCCCTCGACTTCGAAGCCGCGATGGACAGCTTGCCGGAGGATGCCAACCTCACGGCGCTCAAGGAGCACATCAAGCCTATCGTCAGCCGCATCGACGAAATCAAGAGGGTGGAGGGCCAGCGCCGGGATTAGATATCTCATTCTCCTTTGCCGCTGCGAGTTCATGCCCAAGACAAATTTTATCTTTAGTTAGAACTGCAGTGATGGCATGATGTAATATAACTTCGAAATATCTTTAGAATCATGCATGTTATTTTCCTGTTTGCTGCCTCCCTATGTTTCCACCCTACGTTAACTGGGTAGGCTTGCCGACGCGAAATACCCAAAGCGGCGTCTTGGGGACGGGTCCCCATTGGCCTGCCGGGTGAGCGTGCTGCCGGGTTTGTCCCCTTGCCGCTCTCAATGCGGCCACTCGAACTATCGAGTTTGACTCGAGTCAGAGTCGAGGACCTTGTTAATTGCGGAAGGCTCTGCCACCTTGCCGCTCTCAACGCAGCCGCTCGAACTGTCGAGTTTGACTCGGGTCAGAGTAGAGAGCTTTGTCAGTTGCGGAAGGCTACCCTACCGTTTCGACGCAGCCGTTTGAACTGTTGAGCTGACTCGAAACAGAACAAGGCGTTGCCGATCAGGAAGGGCCCCATCCGCGTGCAGGTTTCTCTTTGCACAAGGAATGATAGCTCCGAGGATAATAACTTTAAATGATAGGATAGAAATATCTACAGTTCGATGTAACTTAGCTTTTTATTTGCAGCCGCTCGAAAGCATGTCTCCTGGCTTCCTCAAAGGTCCATGAAGACGAGAGAGCGTCGGGCCGATCACGAGAGCCGATTCCCACAACTGCGCGCGCCCCCTACCTGGCGCGCCAAAGATGTCGGTGTATTTGGATTGACACCTATGGGATCACAAGAATCCCTACCATGGTTGCGGGGCGCAGGGTTGATGAGAAGAGCGGATCTAACGATCAGCACACGGTTCCTTTACCCAGGTTCGGGCCGCAAAGATGCGTAAAACCCTACTCCTGCTTTGGTGGATTATATGTTGGTGTTTTTGAGCTAACGAGGAGCTCCAAGAGAGCTGTGAGGGGTTCCGAAAAGCCGAATCCTTCTCCTGGTCGCCTCGGGCCTCCTTTTATAGGGAGAAGGGGTTGCCACAGTGGCACACAGGAGGTGGAAAGGCTACAGTGATGCGAGGTTATCCCTCGCATTACAGGACAAGGTGCATTTAATGCGCCCTGCTTAGGTGTCCTTGCTTTATCGGGGATGAGGGGAGACGCCCGTCTTGTCCGTCGCCGCTCCTCCTCGTGTCGACACGCGCCCTGGCCAGCGGTGCCCGAGGTGCGATGTAGGCAGGCAGGCAGCTGAGGTGGCGCAACAGCGGGTCTCCATGAAGATCTGTGGGTTGCCACACAGGAGCCTGTCCACCTGGTTGGGTCGGCAGCTGCGTGGGTCGGTAGAAACCCAGTTGGTGCGGGCCTGATGGTGGCCCCGTGGGTGTCCTCGGCAAGGGCCTTGCCGGGGCCCCAGCAAAGGTCTTGCCGTGGCGCCTGCTGTCATCCCCGACAAGGTGCTTGCCGAGGGCCTTGTGGACCTCCTTGGCTGGGATCCCGCCAAGGGTCGTCGTCTTCTTACCTTGCATCTGATCTTGAAGGTCTTCACAAAGATCTGCATGCCACCACGGGGATATCTCCCGAATCCTCCCCCCATGGGTGTGGTGGACTCAAGGGTGATTCGCTACGTAGGCGGGGGGGCGAGCTGCCGCGGCAAGGGTCTTGGCGGGGCTGCCAGAGCCGGCCCCAGCAAGGATCTTGCCGGGGGTAACCGCTTCGTCCCCTTTCTCTTCGTGGTCTTGTTCTTGGTGTCGCTCCAGCCTTCATCAAGCTTCAGTCTTGCCCCGGCTTGCCTCCCTTGCCATGCTTGGTGCGATGGCGCCGTGGCTCAGACTGCCCGTGCACAGTCATAGGGGTACAAAAAGTGTACCCCTCTTTTTGTACACCGACAAGGAGTTTTGTGTTTAATCTTGGAACATTAACTGGGTTTTCTAGGCATTTTATGTGCATAATTCAAATTTGAACTACAAGCACATGCTCCAATGCAATGAAGTTGGTTGAAAAATCACATGTCTGTCCTTGGGTGAATTTATAGGTCCCATGCAAGAGATGGGAATGAAATTCAAACACCAGGGAACTGTTGATTGCCGGCAAAACATTGAGATGTCTCGGTTTTAAATTCTAGTAAATCCAAAACTCGTCTGAAATTCATGAAACTTGGCATGCTATCATGGAGCGACATCAACAGAGTTTTTCAATTTCAGGGTCATTTAGCTCTAAATGTTTTTAGGAAATGCATGAAAAATACCAAATGAACTTAGAAAGAGTTGATAATTGATGATGTGGATTTGAATCGTGCATTTTGAACACACAAAAAGCATGGACTTCAAATAAGTTCAAAAAATGAAATGCCTTTGTAACAGATGAGTTGTCGTCCGAAACCGTGATACTTCGAAAGAGATTGTCCATTTTGTACACTAAGTGCATCCAGTTTTTGTTGTAACCCTCTCTACTTTTTAGCATATGCTATGTGGGAGAAATGATGATACCATGCCAACTTTTAACCTTTTTAGAGTCCATTTGAAGTGTTTTTCAATTTCAGGAGCATTTACCTCTAAAAAAATTCAGCAAATGTATGATAAATACCAAATGAACTCAGAAAGGGTTGATAATTGATGATGTGGATTTGAATGGTGCATTTTGAACACACAAAAAGTCTGGACTTCAAATAAGTTCAGAAAAATGAAATGCCTTTGTAACAGATGAGTTTTCGTCCGAAACCCACATACTTCGAAAGAGATTGTCCATTTTGTACACGAAGTGCATCCAGTTTTTTTCGTAACCCTCTCTACTTTTTTGCACATGCTATGTGGGTGAAGTGATGATACCATGCCAACTTTCAACCTTTTCAGAGTTCATTTGATGTGTTTTTCAATTTCAGGGTCATTTAGCTCAAAAAAATGGAGTAAATGCCTGAAAAAAACAAATGAACTCAGAAAGGGTTGATAATTGATTATGTGGATTTTAATGATGCAGTTTGAACAAACAAAAAGTCTGGAATTCAAATAAGTTTCATAAAATGAAATGCCTTTGTAACAGATGAGTTTTCGTCCGAAACCCTAATACTTCGAAAGAGATTCTCCATTTTGTACACGAACTGCATCCAGTTTTTGCCGTAACCCTCTCTACTTTTTTGCACATGATATGTGCGTGAAATGATGATACCATGCCAACTTTCAACCTTTTGAGAGTTAATTTGAAGTGTTTTTAAATTTCAGGGTCATTTAGCTCTAAAAAAATCTATAAATGCATGAAAAATAACAAATGAATTTAGAAAGGGTTGATAATTGATGATGTGGATTTGAATGGTGCATTTTGAACACACCAAAAGTCTGGACTTCAAATAAGTTAAAAAATGAAATGCCTTTGTAACAGATGAGTTTTCGACCGAAACCCTGATACTTCGAAAGAGATTGTCCATTTCGAACACAAAGTGCTTTCATTTTTTGCCGTAACCCTCTGTACTTTTTTGCACATGCTATGTGGGTGAAATGATGATATCATGCCAACTTTCAAGCTTTTCAGAGTTCATTTGAAGTGTTTTTCAATTTTAGGGTCATTTAGCTCTAACAAAATTCAGTAAATGCATGAAAAATACCAAATGAATTCAGAAAGGGTTGATAATTGATGATGTGGATTTGAATGGTGCATTTTGAACACACAAAAAGTTTGGACTTCAAATAATTTCAAAAAAAAAATTAAATGCCTTTGTAACAAATGAGTTTTTGTCCCAAACCCTGATACTTCGAAAGAGATTGTCCATTTTGTACACGAAGTGCATCTAGTTTTTGTCATAACCCTCTCTACTTTTTTGCACATGCTATGTGGGTGAAATGATGATACCATGCCAACTTTCAACCTTTTCAGAGTTCATTTGAAGTGTTTGGACATTTTTATGCATTAACTGAGTGTTCAATGCATTTATGTGCATAATTCAAATTTGAACTACATGCACATGCTCCAGTGCATAGAAATTGGTTGAAAAATCAAATCTGTGTCCTTGGGTGCATGCTTAGGCCCCATGCAAGAAATGGGAATGAATTTCAAATACCAGTGCACCGTTGATTGCCGGCAAAACATTGAGATGCCTGGTTTTTAAATTCTAGTAAATCCAAAACTCGTCTGAAATTCATGAAACTTGGCATGCTATCATGGAATGGCACCCGGCATGCTGTGGAATTTTTCGTGTCCATTTTGAGAGAAGGCACACTCGAATTATGACAGCCAACACATGCATTTTGAAAAAATAGCTGCCACTTTAATATCTCAAACGTTTGTAGAATTCAAACAGTGTGCGTTCTATTAACCATTCACGTGACGTCACGTGTCTTGGTTTTAATGGCCGTAGGAGGTGCCGTGCGGACAGCTACTTGACCTTGACTAAACGGGAGGCATGTGAGCGCAGTCCGATGCGCAGGATGACCGAGAGGCGTGCAAGCTGTCCTCCAATGCGCAGGCTCACCAGGAAGCGTGCAAGCTGTACGCTGCGCAGGCTCACTGGGAAGCGAGCCCTTTGACTTCCATGGCGGCCCGCCTTACTCTCCATTAATGGCGCCCGAGCTGCTATTTAATATGGGCGGCCTTACTGTTCGCCTCCATTCCTCTCCCTCCCGCAGACCTCCACCAACGCCATGGCCTAGAACGATCATCTGCCACTAGTCTTCAAGTTTGGTGAAGTCGACTCCTAGCCGGAGGAGATAGAAAATAAGGAGGAATAGGGCCTCATGGACATGGCCCAGAATGAGCTGGCCGCGGCGGTTGCTACCCCCGCTCCTGTCCCAACTCCCTTCCCCGCGCCCGCGCCAGCGACCATCCCCGTAGCATTGACGGGCTAGTCGCCGAGCACTATCGCAGAGCTGGAAGCCGCGGGCGTCAGCGAGGTCTCCGCGGACCCGCGCGAGCTCGTGTACATGCCAGCGCCTGCCCATGTCCGTGCGCGCCCCTCCACCCACCGTGTATGTCGGGACCCTGATCCTAAGTCACACTGATCTAGCATGTAACACATCATATCACTTTGCGGCCTCACGCACGGTATCCCCATGGGTGCCACCTTACCTGGCCCGGGACCGTTTGCGCATTTTCGCACATGTATATGATAGTGTCGCTAGCATCCATATGACAGAGAACCCGGGCCGACATGACTAGTTATAAACCAAAAGTGGCACTAAATTACAGAGACATGCATAAATGACCCAGCAACGAACGTGTCGGTCATCAACGTATGAACCCAAGTCTTAGAAAGCTATAAGGACTTAAAGGAACAACACGTGACATTTCCCCTAAGGGACAGACACAGGAACGAAGAAGGACGCATGCCGGCCAGCCTAAGTGTTCCGGAGCAGTAGCAAGCTACCAAGGCTCAGTGGAAGTACTAGGAGACATTTCCCTGTAAGATAGGTTACCAAGGGTAAACAACTAGGTGTCCGATCCCGCACATAGCAATACACTTTACACGTATGCATAACATGCAAGTATGTGCTGTACAACATGGCATCACAACATAACTCAACGACTCATATAGATAAGGTCCAGAAGAGCCATCATAGCACTTATTACAAACAGGGGTCACATTACCCAACATACAGAGCATACAGGCAACGGAAGCATAACATGTCTGAGTACAGACAACTACAAATGAAAAAGGCTGAGAAGCCTGACTATCTACAAGACCCTCCCAAGGGCACAAGATCGTAGCTGAGGTAACAAGCTAAACGTCGAAGTCCACGCGGAACCACTAGTGAGACTGAAGTCTCTCTGCAAAAACATAAATTAAGCAAACGTGAGTACAAAGGTACTCAGCAAGACTTACATCAGAACTAGCTACATATGCACCAGTATCATCAAGGGGTGGTGGAGTTTGACTGCAGCAATCCAGCTTTGACTCGGTGGCTATCCTGAACTACGACTGTAAGTAACTCTTTTGAGGTGGCGCACACGAGTCCACATATTCAACAATCAATACACCACTATGGATACGTTCGCGTCTCCCTACGAGAAGGCCATCCATAGCACTCACACTTATCTTGCGCATTTTACAGTATCCACTTTCACTTGTCTATGTACCAAGTAAGCATCCAAGAAGTCCATAACCGCGGACCCGGCTATTTGAATAGATCATGTTAACCATGCAGGGGTGTACTTCTTCACACACGCTCTCGCCACTTACCGCCATGTACACATCGTGTATCTCGGCAAACTTCAAGCGGAAGCCTGGCGAGGGTGTCGGCCACGACCTGACTAACCACACAAGACTCTAGTCCAGGTTTATCGCCTATTCGGGTTCCATCCATAAGAAGATCCGGCCGGGGTGTCGCTCACGGCCCCAGACGATGTGAGCAGGGTTCCCAAGCCCACCATCCGGGTGCCACTTGGTACACCGTGCCACTGCACCTAGTCTGCCCCAAGCCCACCTGTACGGGGTGCCACTTGGTAGACTACTAGCACTACCTACAAACACCAGAAACTAGTTGCTACTCCTGGACAGAGATCGAGTTGATTAATAAGTCGAGAGGGGCACTTAAGCATTCCAATGCATGGTAGTAGCTAGTCATTGGACAACTTACACATAACTCAGTTCTTAAGGACGGTTCAAGTGAGACAACCCACCATGTACTCCTACATGGCCTCTCACCACTACCATTACCAAAACGTGTTCACACACTTAGCTCTCAACAGTAGGACATGTTCATCACATTCCAATACATCCCCGATGAACCAGACCTAACACAACTCTAAGCAATAGCAGGCATAACCAGAAAGCATGAATGAGTAGGCACAACATGGCTCAAACAACTCCTACTCATGCTAGTGGGTTTCAACTATTTACTGTGGCAATGACAGGTCATGCAGAGGAAAGGGGTTCAGCTACCGAAGCAGGTAACAGTTGAAACGTTGTTGTCCTAATGCAGTAAAAGGGAGTAGGAGCGAGAGAGTGGGATTATATCAGAATGAACAAGGGGGTTCTGCTTGCCTGACACTTTTGAAGATAGTAATAGTTCTTCATCGGTGTCATCGATCTCATCATCGGAACCACGTCTACTGAGACGGACAAATACCGGCAACAGAGAAGGAACACAATCAATGCAATGCGACAATATGATGCATGATCATGACATGGCAATATGCTATTGATTGAGCTAATGCAACTAGCAACCATATTAAATGAAGTTGGTTTGAACCAAAGGTTCAAATTCAAACTTCATATGTGGTTATTCAAATATAATTTAATTGATTTGACCTGATCAGCAGGCATAAGTTGCTCAAACATGCATGATAATGCCATAAACAGATTCCTTGGATTTTTCTGATCATTTTTCATATATAAATTATTTCATTCTGAGTTATAGGTTATTTTCTATGATTTTTAGAAGTTTAAAGCATTTTCTGGAATTTCTAAACCTTTTCTGATTTATTTTAATTCTAGAAAGGCTTTACTGCGTCAGCACTGCGTCAGGCTGAGGTCAGCAGGTCAACTGACCGGTCTAGGTCAAACCTCACCGGTGGGACCTACCTGTCAGTGTCACATGGTCTAAACCCGGTCAAAACCAGCGCTGACTGGGTTTGACCATGAAGTGGGGCCCATAGTCAGTGGCTGTGGGAGTTTAACTAATGGTGATTAGTCCCTAACTAAGTGCCACATCAGCCCGCCGGAGTTTGCCGGCGGCGACCTCAACCAACGGCGGAGGCACGCCGGAACGGCTGTTCCGACCCCATTCGACGCGCGGAGTGGGTCTACAGGGAGCTCGTGCTCGTGCGCATCTAATGGGGCCAGCTAGACGAGCTGGGATTAGCTATGGCCGCGGCGGCGTCGAGCGAGGTGGTGGCCGGAGCTTGGTAGTGCACGGGAATGGCGCTAGGGTGTGTCTTCGGACGAGCTGGTGGGTGCAGTAGGCTCCTGGGAGCACCCCGTGTGCAGTGGTGTGCTCTGCTGCGAGCTGCAGCGGCTGTGTCCACGGCGGCGATGAGCTCGGGGGCATGCAGAACGGCGGCTACATGACGGGAACGGAGGGGGAAGCAAGGGGGAAAGGAGCAGGTGCTCACAGCGGTCCGGAAGAGCAGCTCAGGAGCCTCGGGGAGGACCCGAGGCGAGCGTGGGGTCGCTGGCGATCTCAGTGGCCGAAGGTGGAAGAAGAGGTCGATGATGCCGCTCCAGGGGCTCCCGGCATCGGGCGGATCGGCGAGGAGCTTCAGCGTGAGGATACGGAGCTCTTGGACACGTCGAAAAGGCGAGGGGGAGGTGGTGGCTGCGGCTACAATGACGGTGAGCTCTCGGACGCGTCGGCCAAAGAGAAGAGAGGGTGAGGGATAGGCAGGGGAGAGTGAGGCGGTCAGAGGGGGTCCAGACGGTAGCGGCGTGTCCTTGGCGGCGTCGCGCTGGCCAAGGGAGGTCCAGGCAGGCACGTGGCGTGGAAGCCATGGGCGCGCATCGGGCCTAGCTTCTCCTCTGCCTACTGGCAAGAGGTAGCAGACGAGGCTGCCCCTGGTGGGCTCGGCCAAACAGTTGGGCCGCCAGGTAAGGCCAGGTCAGTCTCTCTCTCTCTCTGTGTTTTTATCATTTTTGTTTCTGTTTTCTATTTTTTGCTTCTGTTTTGAATTTGGTTTACTAACCAAATTATTTTTTCAGCTTCTGGAAACTTTTGTGGATGTAAGATGGTTTATCCCAGAGCTCCACAAGAAGTCTCAGAATTATTGGGGCAATAAAATATTTATAGGATTTATTTGCTCCAACTCAAATACATTAGCGAATTAAATCAAAGCCCAAACAATTCCCCAAAAATGTTCAATATTTTTGGTTTGGATCAAAACCCTTGCCAAAATTATCAGACATTAATGAAGGCATGTTTGGATTTATTGAAGATATTTTTAGGTTGAACCTATTTGCTTTGATTTGGTGCTAGGGTTTAGTCATCCCCATTTCAAGTTTCCTTTGAATATAAACATGATGACATGAAGAACAAGCAAAGACAACATGGAAGCTAGGGCTGTGTCAGTGGCGCCGGCCCCCGTGCGTTTAGCTGCACGCGCCGCGCCCGTGCCTGTGCCCGTGCGCGCACCCCCCTCAGCGGCTTGGGACACTGCCATGGACCGCTACCTCTCAGCGGCGCCAGTTACGGTCCTCCCGCGCCCCGCCCGTCGATCGCGCGACGACCTAATGATTGATTTACAAGTGAAGAACATTTGGTGTTTCCTTGAAGACTTCAACAATGGCGTCCCGGAGGACGACAACGACAACGACAACGACGGCGCGGGACGCCGCCTTCGCCGCCACCGGAAATAGTTTTTTTGGGGTTTAATACTGTATCTCGAATTCTCGATCATATGAATAGAAATTCGCAGTCTGACTGAATGAAAGATATGGTTTGAATGAACTTGCGTTTTTCTCTCTTAATGTACAGACTTATCAAACAATTTTCTTTTGAAAGAAATGTAAATGGTTTTCATATATAAAACACTCATCGCCAACGTTTTAGTTAGAACACTCGGTTGCAAACTGATAGCTTCCCCAGGAAGCCAAGGAAAAATGTGTCAAGTAGGATTTCTGCACCCCTACAACGCAAACGGTTGTTTTGCATGACCCGTGTGCAACCACGTTAAACAATTGAGTAAGATTTGCATATCTGCCATTTTGGGTATGTTACCATCTGTCAAACTGGAAAGATTGACATTTGTTTATCTAGTAACATTGCGATTTGTGAACCTTGTAACACTGCGATTTGTCAAAATATGCAGCTAAAAATCACTAGCACTATCTAATTTTTGGAACTAAAATCACTAACACTGTTCATATGGACACCAATACAAACTGGCATTGTACTTTTGTTGTCATCCAAA
The DNA here is from genome assembly GCA_902687465.1 of Secale cereale. Taxonomy (NCBI): domain Eukaryota; kingdom Viridiplantae; phylum Streptophyta; class Magnoliopsida; order Poales; family Poaceae; genus Secale; species Secale cereale. The sequence continues at coordinate 329,627,481 of LR738712.1, forward strand.
TAGAAAAATAATATACGTGCCGCCACGTAACCCGTGTGACGTGCGAGCATGCGTGAGTTGATGGGACGCATATGCAAATGTACCATTCATTACATACAACAAGTCATCAACACACAACAACAACGAGGATACATGTTGGATTATAGATTATTTCCAACAAAACATTCTAGTAAAGTAAAGTGTTTCTCACACAACCAATAACAAAGCGATGAAATGAACTTCAGCTCAACCAATCCTCGGTGTTGGAAACGCTTGCTTTGAACCATAACTGATTCTCTATGAAGGGCCAGCTATTGTCAATCTCGAGACCAACGCATGACTGATCATCTAGGCTGAAGCGGCCTATATCAGGACGCATATTGTGATAGCCAGGGTAGGGAACCATAGCAATGTCCAAGGTATAGATACAATTGCTTCTCATAAATGGTAGTAACGTTGTGTCAACAGCAGCTGGATCACCTTTCACCATCATTGGATAGTTTTGTCCAAGGAAGAGCGAGTTTCCTCCAAGACTTTCAATGCGGAACCATTCAGAAGGTGCTGTCGCTAGTACACTAGTATCCATCCCGAATACCCTGCAACGGATGTTGGAATAGGTCCGGATAGTGCGACCATGGGAGACAACACCTGCTTCGTTAGTAACATCAGTTGTGCCCTGTATACATGCCAGAAGAGGTGATCCATCGGAGTAAGTTGCCAGGCACCATTGAGTATATAGGTCCTGCTCGTCCTCATGCTCATGATCATCACCATCATCATCTCCCCCTTGGTTATAATTTTTTTCAAGTATAGGTGGTGGAATGTTCACAGGACCTTGGAAACACAAGAAGGTTAATTAGTAAGGGGAAACTAGCTAACCCGCATGCATGTGGATGAAACAATTATAATTACGGTGGAAGACAAACATACCGAAACAATTAATAATGATCCCATGCGAAAAAAGTGCCACGAGTGGTGACAACAAACACAAGACGCTCGTATTGAATTGCATCACAGTACTCATTCGTGTCCAGAAATTGATTTTTGAGTAATATCCATCCAACCGTGGAAATAGAGAGGGCAACAAGCTTGTCGAAGATAGCAAGAACAACATAGTTCTTGTAATCCCAAGAGTGGTAGGGAACTCAAGAAATTACTATCTTCCATAGAAGATAGTCATGATGATCGTATCTGAACGTACGTAGACTATCTGTGTGCTGAACCTCATGGCAGTCTGAGATTTTTGGTAGTGGAACCCGGTGACGAGTGTACACATTCACAAGTTCCCACTCGCAGTTGTTTCCAATATAAACAACCCAATCTCCATTTGCGCCTGCCTAGGCCTTGCCCTTAAGCGATGGCATCTTAACATCACACGTATCATTATCAAGCGGCATCAACTTGCAGAAGGCAAGGCTTCTGTCGTCCTCGCGACGGCGAGCAGGGTCATGGCTAAGAAGATAGGGGAGATCAAACTGCTCCTGAACCCTTGGGTTCTTTGTAATGATCCTATTTGTTGAGACGAGAATGGTCTTGTACGAACCTGCCGCCGAGGTGATGATGTCGCACCGATCAATGAATTCCACCACCACGTCATCTTTCAGATCGGGGCAAGAATAACAGGGTCGTTTCGGACCTGTTCCCTCCATGGAGAAGACGATCGAACAATGGCAGAAGGAAGGTGAAGGGAAATGGAGGGAGGAAGAGCGTGCGACAACAGTTCCAAATCTAGAGGGGAAGGCGAAGAGGCGGTGGACGGTTGCCACAGTATAAGAGGAGGCTAGTGGGGAGCGAACGGTTGCCATAGAGGTCACACACTGACAACAAGGCCGAGTGAACCGCATGTCGTATATCGCTCACATGTTGATCTGGCTGACCGTTTCTTTTGTGTTGCCTAATCACAAACAGTTCATTCGAGTGAACTGTATGATGTATATCGCACACACCTTCATCTGGCTGCCCGTTTCCTTTATGTTGGCTAATCACAAACTGTTCATCCACGTGAACCGTATACTGTGTATCGCACACGCCTTTATCTGGCTGCCCGTTTCTTTTGTTCGTCCTCATCGCAAACAGTTAATTGAACTGAACAGTATGCCCTTCATCGCACACGCAACTAAAACCTGAACAGTGTTTGATGAATCCGTCATCGCAAATGTTTTATACATTTCTGACGATTTTCATACACCACAGTTTGCGATTATGGTATCACACACAGTTTCTCGAAGGTTTTCTGATTGTAGTGTCGCGTTAGCAGCAACCTGCAGTAGTGTAAAAAATGTCATAATAAGCTTGGTTACCTCCAAAATGACATATACTTAGCTTTTTCTCTTCGAAATTGACATAATAACCTTACTGAGCTCCAAAATGACCTATTTACCTAGCTTAGCTAAAAAATGCCACAATTACCTAGGTTACCTTACTTAGAAAAAGAAGATAAAGAATAGGAGAAAAAGAAAGATAAGAATTTTCTTCTTCTTCTTCTAGTCTTCTTCTTCTTCTTCTAGTCTTCTTCTTCTTCTTCTCACTTTCTTCTTTCCTAATTTGCAGATTTGCTTTAGATCACGGAAGCTAGCATTGATGGACTCTACTCTTCTCCTTGTCCTTCCTTTTTGTTTTGATTTTGTAGGGTGAGCAATGTGAAACTTGCTATCTATATATGTATGTATGGATGAAACCATTGTATGCTTATTGTTGGATATATGTTGGCTATATATATATCTATATTGGATATGGACTTTTGAGTTGGTATGTATATGTCTTGGATGATCATATCCATATGGCAGGGATATGTATGCTTGTTGAAGGTATTTTCAAATGTATATATATATATATATATATATATATATATATATATATATATATATTTGTGAAATAGATTGAATTTAAGAAAAATAGAAAAAAAACAGGGGCAATATAGGCACTTTGACGTCTGCTGGCACACGGCAAAGAGGTTTGTCGTCTATCAGCAGCAGACGGCAAAGCTGCCTTGTGGCAGCTACCTGTGCAACCTGGGGGCACTGTGTCTGGCCTATATGGTTGCTTTGTCATCTGCTGGCAGACGGCAAAAACCTTTGCATCTTTGCCGTCCGCTAGTAGACGGCATAGCCAACCATGTGGCAGCTACCTGGGGGGCACCTAAGCTGGCCTATTTGGCCACTTTGCCGTCTCCTGGCAAATGGCAAAGATGCAAAGGTCTTTGCCATCTGCCAGCAGACGGCAAAGCACACCGTTAACCACTTAATGGACCTAACCCTAAAATGTGCCGTCCATGTCGTTGCCGTTTACCAGCTGACGGCAAAGGCCTTTGCATCTTTGCCGTCCGCTAGCAGATGACAAAGTGCCCTTTGCCATAGCTCATTCAGCCGAGCGGTTTGCCATCTGCTGGCTGATGACAAAGGCCTTTGACGTCCGCCAGGCATGCCTTTGCCGTCAGCCATGGCAGATGGCAAAGTGCATGATTCTCGTAGTGTGTGAATATGTTTATTTTATAATATTTGCTGAAAAGTTGAACCTTGGCTACACACATTCGCAACAACAGATCAAACAAAGTTTGTAGAAGGTTTTCTTTGTTACTTTCAGTTTGTCAACTAGATTTCTTGAGGACAAGCAATGGGTTAAGCTTGGGGAGTTGACACGTCTCCGTCGTATCTACTTCTGCAAACTTTTTTGCCCTTGTTTTGGACTCTAATTTGCATGATTTGAATGGAACTAACCCGGACTGACGTTGTTTTCAGTAGTATTTCCATGTTGTTATTTTGTGTAGATATCAAAGTTCTCGAGATGACCTGAAAATCTACGGAGAATATTTTTGGAAAATATAAAAAATACTGGCACAAAGAGTTACAAGAGGGGGCCACCCAGAGGCCACAAGCTCGATGAGGCGCGCCCCTTGGTTTGTGGGCCCCTAGACCTCCTCCGACCCTAACTCCAACTCTATATATTCCTATTCGGGGAGAAAAGAATCAAAGAGAAGGATTTATTGCGTTTTACAATACGAAGCCGCCGCCACCTCCTGTTCTTCATTGGGAGGGCTGATCTGGAGTCCGTTCAGGGCTCCGGATAGTGGAATCTGTCACCATCGTCATCATCAACCTTCCTCCATCACCAATTTCATGATGCTCACCACTGTGCGTGAGTAATTCCATCATAGGTTTGCTGGACGGTGATGGGTTGGATGAGATTTATCATGTAAGCGAGTTAGTTTTGTTAGGGTTTGATGCCTAGTATCCACTATGTTCCGAGATTTTTGTTGCTATGACTTTGCTATTCTTAATGCTTTTCACTAGGGCCCGAGTGCCATGATTTCATATCTGAACCTATTAGTTTTCATGAATATATATGTGTTCTTGATCTGATCTTGCAAGTTGTAGACACCTATTACATGTTATGATTCACATACCCCAAGGTGACAATAATTAGATTCTTTCCGGTGATTGCCGTAGTTTGAGGAGTTCATGTATTCACTAAGTGCTAATGCTTTATTTCGCTTCTCTATTAAAAGGAGGCCTTAATATCCCTTTGTGTCCATTAGGACCCCGTTGCCACAGGAGGGTAGGACAAAAGATGACATGCAAGTTCTTTTCCATAAGCACGTGTGACTATATACAGAATACATGCCTACATTATATTGATGAATTGGAGGTAGTTTGTCGTTGCCCTTGGTTATTGCTTCTACATGATGAATATCATCCAACCCATATCATCACTGATCCATTGCCTACGATTTCGTCTCATATTGATCTTTGCTAATTTACTTTCGTTACTGTTGTCGTTACAATCACTACAAAACTGCTACTATTACTTTTGGCACTGTTACCGTTACTATCATATTAGTTTGCTACTAAAGACTTTGTTGCAGATATTAAGTCTTTCAAGAGTGGTTGAATTGACAACTCAGCTGCTAATACTCATGAATATTCTTTGGCTCCCCTTGTGTCGAATCAATAAATTTCGGTTGAATACTCTACCCTCGAAAACTGTTGTGATTCCTATACTTGTGGGTTATCAGTGGGTAAAGTGTGAACATCTGAAGAGTGTAAAACTATTCGAATAGTCATGTCCACGTCAAGGACATTTGTATAACCTTGGGATACGTCCATTATTTACAAAGATTAGTGCATGTGGGAGGAAACTACTTGAGTCGAGTCAAATGACTTGACATGCATACTAAACTCGAGTTGATCCAAACTTTGTTTATGTTGATATATGTAACCTGTTCACATGGATATCTGAATTCTTATGATGCATGCCTTACAAGTTTTTTGAACATGTCATTGCACTCGAAACTAGCTTTCTGCAAAAATTGCCTACTTAGCGATATATCATGCATTGTTGTACCTTGTTCCAAACATGGGTTGCTTGCGAGTACTTTCAAAGTACTCATTGGCTTCCCGATGGTTATTTTATTGGCCATGCATGAAAGAACAGGATATAATGAAGAGTTCTTTGGTGACGAACGTGCGAGCTAGGATGCTTTCCTAGTCAGAATGCATGCAGGGTTAAGGAAGATGGGATGGGTCCAAGTTGTCGACAAAGATTTCCGCTGCTATGCTATATTCAAGACATGACCATAATGGTCCTATTTGTGTAAGCCGGTATGTAATGGATATATACTCTTGATATTCAGTCTGTGGTGTACTGTAAGCATTGATCCTTGGGATCACTGTGCACATGTATCCGGTGCCTTCGAGTGTGTAAGTCGTGGTCCCCACATCTCAAGATCTTGAGGTAGATCAACTATGTACTTGATGTGCCTTTATCAATATAAACAAGAGCAGGACGTACGGTTTGCCTCCATTAAGAGGGCCCGAACCTGGGAAAACCATTGTCCTTCTGTTCCTGTTAACATCTATCTGAGATCCACAGCTCGGGACCCCCTATCCCGAGGTCAGCCGGTTTTTACACCGACACAAGAGATAAACCTCTTCTTCTCCTCAGCCTGAAGTTTGTCGCATGCCTTGAACACTTCCTTCAGGTTTTCCTTGACCTCCAGGACCCATGCCTAGTCCTTCTCCCTGGCCACCTTCTCGGCATCCAAATTCTTCTCCACCTTGGCCACAACAGTCTTCTGCTACATGGACTCCTGCCAAGCCTTTAGAAGCTCGGCCCTGAGCCCCTCAAGTTCGGATAAATCTATTGTCATACAAGCAGTTCAGCGTCAGCCTGTAGTCTAACAAGACATTATTAAAAAATAATGCTCTAGGGTGTATTGATGTCTATTACGCAACCTTCTTCTTGTAGACTCATGTTGGGCCTCCAAGCACAGATTTTTGTAGGATAGTAGCAATTTCCCCTGAAGTGGATAACCTAAGGTTTTTCAATCCGTGTGAGTCGTAGGATGAAGATGCTCTCTCAAACAACCCTGCAACCAAATAACAAAGAGTCTCTAGTGTCCCCAACACACCCAAAACAATGGTAAATTGTATAGGTGCACTAGTTCGGCGAAGAGATGGTGATACAAGTGTAATATGGATAGTAGATATAGGTTTTTGTAACCTTAAAATATAAAAATAGAAAGGTAGCAATTCGTAAAACAGAGCACAAACGGTATTGCAATGCTTCAAAACATCTCCAGGAAGTAGGGGGCGAGCTGCTAGCTATCATCCACACCGGGTACTGTGGGCATAACTCATCATCACGCACCGTGGTCGGCAAGGCATTCCGCAGCGGCTTCTACTGGCCCACGGCACTCAACGATGCTGCTGAGCTGGTGAAGTCCTTCGAGGCTTGCCAATTCCATGCCAAGCAGATCCACCAACCAGCTCAGGGCCTCCAATCCATCCCACTCTCTTGGCCGTTTGTGGTCTGGGGGCTGGACATCCTGGGCCCCTTCCCTCGAGCGCCCGGGGGCTACCGCTACCTCTATGTCGCCGTCAACAAGTTCACCAAACGAGCGGAGGTGGAAGCCGTCCGAACCATCTCGACCGGGTCCGCAGTGAAGTTCATTAAGGGTCTCGTAACCCGGTTCGGGGTCCCCAACCGCATCATCACGGACAACGGCTCACAGTTCACTATCAACCTTTTCAAGACATATTGTGCTAACCTTGGAACGCTGATTTGCTACGCTTCGGTAGCGCACCCCAGGAGCAACGGTCAGGCCGAGCGTGCCAACGCAGAGGTTTTAAGAGGCCTCAAAAACAGGACCTTTAAGAAGAAGCTCAAAGCTTGTGGAAGGGGTTGGCACGACGAGCTCCAGTCCGTGTTGTGGTCAATCCGCACCACCGCCACCAAGCCTACAGGTGAGACCCCGTTCTTCCTCGTCTACTGAGCCGAAGTGGTTCTCCCTCACGAGGTCAGGCACCACTCCGCGCGAGTCCTAGCGTTCGACGAAGCGCAGCAGGACGGCATGCGGGGGATGGACCTCGTGCTAGGAGAGGAACACCGACGGGATGCTTCGCTCCAAGCGGCAAGGTACCAGCAGGCGTTGCGGTGGTACCATTGCCGCAACATCCGCCCCAGGACGCTTGAGGTAGGCGACCTCATCCTAAGGAGAGTCCTCTCCAAGGAAGGGCTGCACAAGCTTTCTCCCATGTGGGAGGGCCCGTTCAAGATGACCCATGTCTCCAGGACTGGCGCCGTGCGCCTGGAAACTGGGGACGGCGTCCCAGTCCAGAACGCGTGGAACATCCAGCACCTCCGGAAGTTCTACCCGTGAAGCAAGGCCCTGTGCCCATGAAGACAAGTCTCCATGCCTGCGAAGCAAGGCCCCGTGCCTGAGAAGACAAGGCCCCGTGCCTGTGAAGACAAGGCCTTGTGCCTGTGAAGCAAGGCCCGTGCCTATGAAGACAAGGCCCTATGCCTGAGAAGCCAAGGCCCAGTGCCTGCGAAGCAAGGCTCACGCTTGTGAAGGTCTCCGCTCGGGACACACTCACGTAATAACGATTGGCGCTCTACACGCCTCAGAGTTTCCGTAGTGCCGCCCTCGGGCCTCGGGGGCTCCCTCCCACGTCCTAGTGACATCACTTAGCTCCGCGCTGGTGAGAAGACTAGACTAGGTGCCGGACGCGACTGTTCATTTGCTTTCTGGAGTTGGCTTGCCCCATCTTTCTTTTAATGCATTTCGAAAGTTCTGGCTTTTCTTGAATGACGTGGTTAAATCAACTTCTTCCCTTGATTTTTGGCCTTGCATCGGAGGGAGCGGCAGTTGCCCAACGCTCTCCTTCGCGCGCCTCCCTTAGCCTCTGCGAGGCGTCCATGTTTGGGCTCGTGATCAAGGCAGCCTTCTCCTTAGGTTCGTGCCCCACGGGTACCGCGATAGGGTGTATTTTACCATGTTCAGCCCACACCTGGGACCTCATGCAGTGAAGGATAATGATCTCTTAACAAGTTTCTGCAGCTTCCCGAAGGGCCGCATGTCACGAAATGAGGGCTATTCCGAGTACGTCAAGATAAGTCTCCTCGCCCTATGGGCGCGTAATACACAAACCCCGCAACGCTGGCCGGGGACACTAAACATGGCGCTAAGCAGCATAAAAATCACAGTTCATTACATGCCCTTCCAGGGCGCCATATTCATTTGTTTAGGTAATGCATGAAGAAAGGAAGAGAGAGAATAGGCGATGACAGCTCCTGAGATGCGGCTGCTCTCGAGGGCCGGCTCCGCGAGCTCACCCGGAGCCCTCCTCATGCTTCACCAGGTCGTGACGACGAGAAGACCCAGTGCCGCCCTCGAGGCGGGCACGGCGGCGTGGCGGTTGGTCGTAGCCACCGCTCCTGGAGCTGCCGCTGAAGGAGAAGCCGCCGTAGCTGGATAAATTGCGGCCATCGCCAAGGCCGAGCAGCTCACCGCCATTATTGTCCTCGGGGCAGCACCCGACATGGCGGCCATCTTCCCCGAACACCCTAACAAAGTGGGCCGAGTCGCCATCATACCTAAAGTGAAGGGTGCACCGCCTGCCCAAGCCACGCGCACGTGCAAACATCTGCCAACCGTGGGCCATGGTCACGGCGCCCGCGACGGAGATCTCCACCGCAACCCATGAGGGCCTGCTGCAGCAGCCGTCCGCCTGCAGCCAAAGACCACCGGAGCTCGTGGACGGTAGTTCGCCGGTTAGGGAGAGCGGGACCTGGAGCCTATACTAGTTGGGCTCTCCGACCACACGACGAACTCCAGCATCACCTCCGGCAAATGAAAGCACGGCCGGGAGGCCGGTCGACCCCGGCACGCCTCCCCTCATTCACAAGGTTGCAACGGCCTCGCGGATCCCCATCACGCGAAGAAGCGCAACCACGGTTGCCGAGGACGGCGCCAGGCGCTGAGGAGGTCCGCCCACGCATGCGGGTAGCCGCGGCAGGGGTCGTGGCACACTTGCGGGGGCGCCCTCGTCCCCTCTTAGGAGATGGTGGGCTGGGCCCTTCCTGATGGGTCTTCCCCGTCTCCGCGGATGAGAACCTCCTCATTGGCGTCGTGGGTGGCTCTGCCAGGAGAAGGCCAACCGCCAGCCTCCATAATCGCAGGTAATGATGGTCTTTTGTGCATGCAGGGACTTGTCGAGTCGCGCAGTTGCCAAGGCTGCGTGGGGAAGTGGAGACGCACACGTCCCATCAATCGCCACATGTCAATCAGGGCTGCAGGCTTTTGGGGCCCGCGGCGCTCCGCACTTGACCCTTAGCTTTGCCGTGAAGCCAAGCCCGAGCGCGCTTTCGGCCCGGGGGCTACTGTCGGCGTTCTGGGAACGGGGGTACCCAGACTTGCCTGCCTGCGACCCGGGGCGTGGCTCATTCAGCGGCCTGGTACGGCCCAACCTCGCCAGCAATGACTCAAGACCCTCGTGAGGGGCCGAACCTCGTGAGCTGGGCAACACAAGACCTCCCCTAGGGCGGTCTCACTAGACTGGCTCCCGAGGAACGGAGATATCAAGGCGAGGGGCACCTCGCGAGGTCCTTGTGATGTGAGCCATGGCGACCAAGGCTAGGCGGGTGCCAGCGGGCGCAGGATGCCAGTTTCCTCTTTGGTGCTAAACGGGCTGGTGCAGGCAAGGAGTGCCGAGGCATCAGGCAAATATTTCCATGTTGGTGCAACAAGACCAAGACCAGCACGGCGGCAGAGTGGAGGTCATCGAGGAGCCCACGATGGTGTCACCACCAGAGCCTTTGGCAGGCGAAGATCACCTTTTGTCAGGATAGCTTGTACTAGCTGCCCCCTTCAAAATTGGCCGTTGTGGGATCCCTTCCCGCTCAATATTTGGGAGGAGGACCCGGGCCACTATAAATAGGACTAGCCACCACCATAGAAGGGGAGATCCAGAGAGAGATCAGAGAGAGAACACCCAGCACGCATTAACAAGCTCATCAAGCTCAAGAACACCTCTCCTAAGGAGGCGGTTATTCCCATATACTAGTTCTCCTCCAGCCTACAAGGCAATCCACCACACCACACTGGATTAGGGTATTGCACCACAACGGTGGCCCGAACCAGTATAAACCTTTGTGTCCCTTGTTCTTTGAGTTCAACGAGCTAGGCCTAGGAATCAGTGAGTAGGCGATCTAGGGCGGAAGGAGAGATCTTTGTGCGCACCCCAGAGTTCGAACCTCAAAGGTTTTGCCAGAACCCAAGATCCGAGAACATACATATTGGAAAAAAGTTTATTGGCCCTCGAAGCAAAGTAATACTACGCATGCTCCTAGGGGGGAGTTTGGTATGAGTTAACCATCGCCCCCCCCCGACTCTTGCGCAATGATAGACAATCAAGGATAAATTGCGCTCCAACATCTTCACATAACTAGAAGATTATACGTGCATGCTACGGGAATCGCAAACCTTAACACAACTTTTTTCTTTTATCCCACAATTCAGTACTAGCATGACTCTAATATCATCATCTTCATATCTCAAAACAAATGCAATCAAACTTCTCATATTTTCCATGATCTTTATGATTATTTATTACATCCTTCTTTATTAACTATCATATTGGGACCAATTACATAGCACATACATGTTACCATTACTATTTATAAGACTCTGAAAAAGATATAAGTGAAGCACGTGAGTAAATGACAAACTACTCTAAAAGATATAAGTGAAGATCAATGGGTAGTTGAATAATTATGTAGCTATGTGAGGACTCTCTCTCATTTAAAAATTTCAGAGCTTGGTATATTATTCAAACAGCAAGCAAAACAAAATAAATTACATTGCAAGGATAGCACATATCATGTGAAGAAGCAAAAACTTAGGTTCAACCAAAACTGGCCGATAATTGATGATGATGAAAGCTCGGATGCCTACCGGGGCATCCCCAAGCTTAGATGCTCGAGACTTCTTGAAATATTGACTTGGGATGCCTTGGGCATTCCGAATATTGAGCTTTTGTGTATCCTTAATTCCTCTCATATCACGGTTTCCCAAAATCTCAAAAACTTCTTCCACACAAAACTCAACAAGAACTCGTGAGATAAGTTAGTATAAATCAACTCAAAACCTTATCATTCTCTACTGTAGAAAATCACTAAAATTATTATTTAACATGGCATACTAAATTCCTCAACATATTCAATTCTCACATCCCCAAATAGAATCATTAAACACACAAACATATGCAAACAGTGCAAACATAACAACAATCTGTCTAAACAGGACCGTTTGTAAAGAGTGCAATTGTACTCATACTTCCCTAGCTCAGACAACTCTAAAAAATTACCACATTACATAGAACTTATTCATACTTACTAAGTAAAAATTTCAAGATTTTATCATATTCTGACTTTTCAGAAGAATTCATAAAATGATAGAATACTTTCTGTTTTCAAAAAACAACATATATACTTGCAAAATAAGCATGGTAAAGGCTATACTTGTCTTTTTATTGAAATAAATAATACAAAACACTATTATAAATAACAGCAAGCGAATAAAAACAAAATAAAATAATTCTCCAAGCATAACTCATATCATGTGACGAATAAAAATATATCTCCAAGTGAGGTTACCGATAATGTTGGAGACGGAAGAGGGGATGCCTTCCAGGGCATCCCCAAGCTTAGTTGCTCGGATCTTCCTTGAATATTACCTTGGGGTGCCTTGGGCATCCCCAAGCTTAGTGGCTTGGCACTCCTCATTCTTCTCACATCGATATCTCACCAAAAACATGAAAACTTCAATCACACAAAACTTAATGGAACTTCATGAGATGCATTAGTATAATAAAGCAAATAATTCACTTGGGTATTGTAAAAGACAAGATTAATAATTATTCTCACACAATGCCTACTTTACCTTATCATTTCCAAAATTTATATCACTTAATATAAGCTATGGAAACAATAAAAAAAACTATGCATTGAAAACATAATCTGTCAAAAACCAAACAGTCTGTAATGATCTGGACAACCACCATACTTCTGGAACTCTAAAATTTCTCAACAATTAACACTAAGTAGGAAATTTGTATATTAATCATGTGTAAAAATTTCAGCTAATTATCATGTTCCAGTGATTTATTGAATTTTCTGCACTAGACGCAAAACTTTCTGTTTTTTGCACATAATCAAATCAACTATCATCCACACTACCCCAAAGGCTTTTCTTGAGACTTTATTGAAAAAAATGCTATAAAACATGATTGCTACAGTATCTTAATCATGTGGACACACAACAACATTAGGTATAAGTATTGGGCTGTCTTCCAACAAGTGCTTTTCTTTAATGCCTTTTTAGCTAGGCATGAAGATTTCAGTTATGCTCACGTAAAGATAGGAATTGAAACATAAAAGGGAGCATCATGAATCACATTGCAAGCACATTTATGTCTAACACACTTCCTATGCATAGTTATTTTGTGAGCAAACAATTTATGTGAACAAGAATCAACTAGCATAGGAAGGCAAAACAAGCCCAACTTCAAGATTGTCAACACATAGACATGAAACTTGATATTATTGCAATACCTACAAGCATATGTTCCTCTCTCATAATAATTTTTGGTAGCATCATGAATGAATTCAACAATATAACCATCACATAAAGCACTCTTTTTATCATGCATAACCATAGAAACGTTTCTACTCTCCACATAAGCAAATATATTCTCATTCATACTAGTGAGACGAGCAAATTCAACAAAATAACTATCATGAGATACTTGATTAAAATCATGATGACAAGTTTCATGGTTATCTGTATTCTTTTAACATAGGTGTCAACACAATAATCAACATAACTAGGAGGCATAATTTCATCATAATAAATTTCCTCATCAAAACTTGGGGGACTAAAAATATCATCTTCATCAAACATAGCATCGCCAAGCTTATGGCTTTGCATATCATTAACATCATGGATATTCAAAGAATTCATAGTAATAACATTGCAATCATGTTCATCCTTCAAATATTTAGTGCCAAACATTTTATTGAATTCTTCTTCTAAAAATTGAGCACAATTTTCCTTTCCATCATTTTCACGAAAGACATTATAGAGATGAATAATATGAGGCAACCTCAATTCCATTTTTTGTAGATTTCTTTTTATAAACCAAACTAGTGATAAAATATGTAACTAAATGATTCAATTGCCAGAAAAGAGCTTGATGCCTACTACACAACCTTCTTGTAGACTCGTGTTCAAGGACTCACCTCCCCGGCGACGACGCCAGAAAAGAGCTTGATGCCTACTATGCAACCTTCTTGTAGACTCGTGTTGGGCCTCCAAGCGCAAAGTTTTGTAGGACAGTAGAAATTTTCTCTCAAGTGGATGACCTAAGGTTTATCAATCCGTGTGAGGCATAGGATGAAGATGATATCTCTCATACAAACTTGCAACCATATAACAAAGAGTCTCTTGTGTCCCGAACACACCCAATGCATGGTAAATTGTATAGGATCACTAGTTCGGCGAAGAGATGGTGATACAAGTGTAATATGGATAGTAGATATAGGTTTTGTAATCTGAAAATATTGAAACAACAAGGTAGAAAGTAATAAAATGGAGCACAAACGGTATTACAATGCTTGAAAACAAGGCCTAGGGTTCATACTTTCACTAGTGCAAGTTCTCTCAACAATGATAACGTAATTGTCGGACTCCGGGCTCTGCAAACCCTAGAGAGGTTCGAACTATGGGGTGCGCATGAAGAACACTCTCTACCCAGCGCGCTCGCCCTATGATTCCATGACCAAGCTGGACGAACTCAAGGAGCAAGAGACACAGGGGTTTATACTGGTTCGGGCCACCTTGCGGTGTAATACCCCACTCCAGTGTCTGTGGTAGATTGCCTCATAGGCTGAGGATGAACTAGTACTGTGGATGAATAGCCTCAGTAGGCGAGGTGTTCTTGGGCTTGATGAGCTGGTGAGGGTGAAGGTGATCCCTTCCGTGTTGTCGGATCTCCTCTGTGTCGTCGAATCTGGGATCCTCTCTATGGTGGTGGCTAGGTCCTATTTATAGTGGCCTTGGTCCTCTTCCCAAATGTAGGCAGGAAGGGATCCCACAATGGCCAAATTTGAAGGGGAACAATTAGTAAAAGCTATCCTGACAAAAGCGGTCATCGCCTGCCAAAGGCTCTGGTGGTGACACCACGCCGGGCTCCATAGTGACCTCCGTCCTACCGTCCTGGCAGTCCTTGGTCTTGTTGCACCGATATGGAAACCTTTATCGGATTCCTCTGGACTCCGTGCCTGCGCTTGCCCCCTTGGCACCAAAGGGGAAACTGGTACACGGCGCCCGCTGGCGCTCGCCTGGCCTTGGTCGTCATGGCTCACGTCACGTGAACCTCGCGAGGTGCGTCTTGCATAGATATCTCCGCTCCTCGGGAGCCAATCTAGAGAGACTGCCCCCAGGGAGGTCTTGCCGTCGTCCTCCTCGCGAGGCTTGGCCCCTCGCATTGGTCTTGAGACGTGGTTGCGAAGCTAGGCCGTACTAGGCTGTCGATGGAGCCACGTCATGGGCCGCAGGCAGGCAAGTCTGGGTACCCCCGTTCCCAGGACACCGACAGTAGCCCTCGGGTCCAAGGTGCACTCGAACTAGGCTTCGAGGTCAAGCCAAGGGGCAAGTGCGGAGCGCCGCGGGCCCCAATCGCCGGCGGCCTTGATCAATGCGTGGCGATTGATTGGACGTGGGCGTCTATGCTTTCCCACGCTATCTCGGCAACTGCCCTCATTTGACAAAAGGCTAGCGCGCGCTGCCGGGCTTTCATTGCCTTCCTTCATCTTGTTCCAGGTACCCTTCTCCTTCCTACCCCAAGTGTCTCCAGATCTTCCTGATCTCTCCCCCGAGTTCGCAGCCAAGGGCGTCCGACAAGGCAAATACCGCGAGCTTTCCCTCCTGGTTTGAGCCTGCCTTGAGCGCGCCTATGATCATGGAGAAGAACCTCGCCGTCGTGCTCCTGGAGACGGCGAACGACAGCAATGAGGAGAAGGCGCCCGAGCTCTGGGTTGGCTCCGCCGTGCCGGAGGCCTCAGGCAGTACATTTTATCCTTTCTTCATGCACAACATCTTCGCGGGGCTGCTCCCCCCTTTCTCCAACTTCTTCTATGCTGCCCTCCGCCATTACAAGCTTCACGCCCTCCATGTTCATCCCAACTCTGTCC
Organism: Secale cereale; assembly: GCA_902687465.1. Taxonomy (NCBI): domain Eukaryota; kingdom Viridiplantae; phylum Streptophyta; class Magnoliopsida; order Poales; family Poaceae; genus Secale; species Secale cereale. Next base: position 329,642,991 of record LR738712.1, read on the forward strand.
TTATTCTGTCGATCTTTGCCTTTTATTGCGAGGCATTCGTGGGGGTGATGTCGTCCGTGGCATTGGTTCGCCACTTCTTCTACCTTCAGATCAAGGAGGGCCAGCGCATGGGGTGCGCCAACTTCATCGCGGCCAATGGGACCAACACAATCTCAAGAGCTGGGAAGAAGGTGGAGGGCTTCAGGAACAAGTGGGTCCTCATGGATGCGAAGATCTCCCACCCCCGGCTGGCGCTGCCAACGGGGATGCATGCGCCGTATGAGAGATGGACCAGCGTGAAGCTCACCGACCCCAGGGCAGAGCAGCTGCTGGCGAGGATGGCGGCTGACCTGAAGCCTGATGACCCGAAGGCAGAGAAGCCGACGGGGGCCATGATCATCAAGGAGTTTCTGACGCAGTGCCTGGTTCCTCTACAAGCGCGCTCGCGCCCCTTATGGAAGCTCATGGATGAGGGGGGCGACCTCTGCCTGCACCCTGATGCCTTGTCTGACGAGGAGCTGGACAAGGCCTTCCATCTCTTGGTTGCGGAGGACCAAGGGTACTCGCCAGACAGTCATCTTCCGTTGTATCGCCGCCCGGACGGGGCGATGATTGCTTCCTCCTTGCCCATCTTCAACGAGTGCGGGCTCGTGCCGTCGGCGCCCACCGGAGCCTCGGTGGTGCTGTCTTCCAGCTTGTCCGGCCAGGAGGAGGGGTCAGACCCGGAGGCGACCCGGGAGGGAGCGGGGGAGACTTCTCCTCCGCGCCTGGCGGATCTCGTCCGCACCCTCCCTGATGACGACGACGCCGTCGAGCATCCAGTGAAGGAGTCACCACACCCCGTTCGGGTCACCACGAGGTCGAAGGGCACCCCCTCCCCCGAAGAATCCGCAGACCGGGGTTCTGAAGAAGGGCAGCTTGGCGCTGATCCCCTAGGGCGGTGCCTCTACTTCGTCGCCGGTCGGCACCGCTGCGGGTTCGGCCGCCGTGCCCCCATCTACTCCTGGGGCTCGGGCATCGATGCCCTAGGCCACGAAGCTTTCGGGCTTCGTGCTTCAGAAGAGGGCGAGGGAGTACACTGCCGTGGACAAGTAAGTGTTCCGCCCTGATATTTGTTCTTGTCTTTGCCGCTGCTTCTTGATGCTTCTCCCTTGCGCCGTCAGGCCAGCGTCGGCAATGAAGAAGAAGAGGGAGTCGGTAGCGATCCCTAAGACCCAGTAGCCTGCCGCTGCCGCGCCACCTCCGTTGCGAAAGTATGGTTGCCGTGCCTCAGCGCCCGGGTCGTCCTTGCGATATATAGAGGCCTGATCTAAGGAGAAGGCGATCTCCATGGCCAAGTCGGCCCCGCGGGAGCCTGCGCCTAGCTCGTCCACCGGGGCTCCGAGAGCTCACGACCCCTGTGCCTCTTCTGTTGCGGCCATCTTGCAGGTCTTGGCTGTGGTGCCGCCTCCTCTTCCTTCCGTCACATCGCCGAGTCACGATCTTCCTACTTCGCCCGATGCTCTGGAGGGGGCCCTTTCCATGCTGACCCAGCTTCACGATGACCACCAAGGCCCCGATCGTCGCCTGGTGTTGGGGCGCCTGGAGTTAATTTTGGGGTTTTCGGCGTCCTGGGAATGGGGGTACCTAGACATGCCTGCCTGCGGCCCATGACGTGACTCCATCAGCGGCCTGGTAGGGCCCAGCTTCAGCAATCGCAACTCAAGACCCTCACGAGGGGCCAAGCCTCGCGAGGCAGGCGACAGCAAGACCTCCCTAGGGGCAGTCTCTTTAGGCTGGCTCCCGAGGAGCAGATATATCTATGAAAGGAGAACCTCTCAAGGTTCATGTGACGTGAGCCATGACGACCAAGGCTAGGCGGGCGCCAACGGGCGTAGTGTACCAGTTTCCTCTTTGGTGCTAAGAGGGCAAGTGCAGGCGCGGAGTCCTGAGGGATCAGGCAAAGGTTTCCATATCGGTGCAACAAGACCAAAGACCGTCAAGGCTGCAGAACGCAGGTCATCATGGAGCCCGGCGCGGCGTCACCACCAGAGCCTTTGGTAGGCAAATACTACTTTTGCCAGGATAACTTGTACTAGCCGTTCCCCTTCAAATTTGGCCGTTGCGGGATCCCTTCCTGTCGATATTTGGGAATAGGACCAAGGCCACTATAAATAGGACCTAGCCACCACCATGGGGGGATTATCTCATCTTGACCTGATAGAGAGCTCGCCTAGTAGAAGAGACACCACAAGCTCATCCGAGCCCAAGAATACCTTTCCTCCGGAGGCTCTTCATCCGGTATTACACCATAGGGTGGCCTGAACCAGTATAATCCTCTGTGTCCCCTGTTCTATGAGTTCGTCGAGCTAGGCCGTGGAATCGCAGGGTGAGCACGCTGGGGAGAGAGTGTTCGTCGTGCACACCCGAGTGTTCGAACCTCTCCAGGGTTTGCGAAACCCGAAATCCGACATTTGGCGCGCCAGGTAGGGGTGTGCCAAAGCCTCTCTTCCGTCGGTCGGTGTGTCACCACTCCATCGCTTCCATGGATGACGCTCGCCGTGCTCGTGCAAAGCGACGGGCCGCCCTAGCCACCCGCATCGCCCAAACGACTCCCGCCGGCGGACCTCCTCGCCGTTCTGCATCGCCTGCCGCCAACGCAGCCACCGGCCTAGCACGGCACGAGCAGCATGCCTTGTCGCTGCATCCCTTGGTGTGGTGGGATGGATGCACCGCAACCCCTTCACTAACGCCCGCTAGCTCGTTGTCCCACGGCTGTCGTGGACCAGCGGATGCGCAGGCTGCGCCGCTCATGGCGTGCGAGCTATTGCGCTACCGCCCCGTCGATGACCTCTACGAGGACTGGCTCGACTGCATCGCCGGGCTCGTCAGCGCCGCTGGGGGCTCTCATGCTCCGTCTCTCTTGCTAGCTCACCCGCCACCCCTTGCGGGCGACGTGGCCCATGAAGCGCCTCCACTACCTCCGCATCAAGGCGTCGTCCACGATCCAAGGCACGCGGCCCTGCGGCGCGATCCATCGCTTGGGGCGCCTGTGCATGAAGAAGGATGCTGCCAATAGATCCAACGGCCTCAAGGAGGAGCGCCCGCTCTCCTTCCACCGCCACGTCGAGATCGTGCGCCCCCCCGCCCCCCACAGTGGTGGCGCACGGAAACCAAGACCAAGCTCCGCTTCCGCGACATGCTCCGTTGTCAACAACAGGCTGCAAGGCCCTCACCCCTGAGCTACGCAACATAAACAGGACCGGGAAGTTCAAGCCCGACCTGCCTCCACGCTATGGCGGCACCCCCGACCCCGCTGAGTTCCTGCAGCTCTACGAGCTGAGCATCGAGCCATCCAACGGTGACGAGAAGATCATGGAGAATTCGTTCCCCATGGCTCTCAAGGACGGCACGCGCTCGAGGCTCCTGAACCTACCCGCAGGATCAATCTCCTCCTGGGGTGAGATGCGCGAGCATTTCATCGCCAATTTCAAGGGCACACGTGACACCCCGCCAGTCGCAGGTGACCTGCGGCGCATCAAGCATCAAACAGGAGAAACCGTGCAGAAGTTCATCCAGCGCTTCAACAACGTCCGCCACAAGATCCCCAAGGTCACGGATAAGGTCATCATCTCAGCATTCTCCGATGGCGTCCATGATGTCAAGATGAAGGAGGAGCTCGCCATCCACGAAGATCTGTGCACGGCCCTAGAGCTGTTCAACCTCGCGACCAAGTGCACCAGGGCTGAGGAGGGGTGCCTTTCCCTCATCGAGATCCCCACTGCTGACCCTGAAGACAAGAAGGCCAACGCCAAGGACGTGAAGCGCAAGTGGGTGGCCGTGCTCGCGGCTGAACCAGAGATGAAGCATGGCCGCGATCACCAGGAATCATCCAAGAGCAGTTGTCCATTCTGTGCCTTCCACAACGTGCACAGCCACAACACAAATGACTGCCAGGAGCTTAGGGCCATCCGCGATGGGTGCATCGGCCGACGCCCCGAGCGCAGCGACCGAGGCTACGGCCGTGGAGGAAGCCGGACTGGGAGGCGCTGGGACGACCATGGCCCCGTCAGGAGTGGCGTGATCAGCCTCATGAGGACCGATGGCACGATCAGCCTTGCGAGGGTGCCTGGAGGGACAAGCCTCATGAGGGTTCTTGGAGGGACTTGCCTCTTGAGGACCGTCCTCAGGGAAAGGCCGGCCTCCCTCCGCTGCCACCACCAAGAAGGAACAATGGCCAAGACGAGGGGCCTGGGGGCTTCCAGCATCCTCGCGCCATCACTTGTAACTTGGGCGGTGCGCAGGCTCTAGCCTCTCAACGCCTCTTCAAGCAGTTCGCCCGAGAAGTAAACGCAGTTCTTCCCAGGATAGAAGCCACACGGCCGCTCAAGTGGTGCAAGTGCGCCATCACCTTCTGTTGTGCTGACCAGCTTAAGTGCGTGGCAATCGCCGGCGCTCTCCCAATGCTCGGCTCACCCGTCATCAGCAATGTCCAAGTCACCAAGATCCTCATCTATGGCAGTGTAGGGCTCAATGTTCTCTTTGTTGACACATTTGACCGTCTCTAATTACCTTATGACCAGATGCCACCCACCAGGCCTTTCTCAGGAGTGACCGACGGCTCCACCACCCCAATCGGACAGATCCGGCTCCCCGTTACCTTCGGCACCCGCGACAAGTACCACACCGAGCTCATCGACTTCGATGTCACCCGCATCCGTCTCCCATACAACGCCATTCTTGGGTATCCAGCCCTAGCCAAGTTCATGGTCGTGAATCACCACTGCTATAATGTCCTCAAGATGACAGGGAGCTGGGACATCATCACCGTTGCTTGCGAAGAAAAGGACACAGTGTGCTCCCTCGAGCGTGCTTACCAGGCCGCGACAGTCGACGACCCCGACAACGAAGACACTATCTGCCCCCCTGAAGCTATCTCTAAGAAGAAGAAGAAGTTGCTCCCCCTGGAGCCTCATGAAGATGCAACACCCGGTGGCCGCGCCTCAGGATCTGAGCCCATGGACGGGGTGCCTCCCTCCCTCTCATAGGAAGGAGCGCCCAGCGCCCCCCTTAGGCTGGGCTCAGGGGCTCTCATCTGGAGGGCCTCCGACCTAGCCAATGTCTCGAGGGAGGCGCTCGGGCACCATGTGAAGGCGTGCTTCACCACAAGCTTCCCTCAGGAGGGCACAAGGCGTGAGGCACCAAGCGCTCAGGAGTTCATCGACTGGACCATCAAAGACTTGCAGGCAATGTTGAGGATATCATTTATCGTTATCGTCTCGGACAGCTGTGGATTAGAGATTAATCGGAAATCGGCCGATTAATCGATTTTATTGGTCGACTATTAATCGACCATTTTTTGCAAATCTCAGGTTCCCAACACTGAAATATGTTATGTTCAACACCAAAACAATATTGGACAGAAGTGTTACCTTGATTCCTAGCCTTTGAATCCTTGTATGATGACGACCAAAATATGGCAATAGTACATATTACGTAACAAGGTCCACAAAACACAAATAAACATAGTTTTTGCAAAAAATAGTGTGTGAATAGGCTAGATTTATCGGTAGATTCTTGATAAATCGCTTATCATAGCGATAAATCGGCCCAAACAATAAATGATGAAGATAAGGCATAATCTTATCGGTCACCTCAAGAGTAGCGATAAATCGGATGATAAATTGGTGAATCTGAAGAGTTCTTCAACAATGATTGCATGTACCAAGGGTTATGCAGGCGAGCGCCGCCCAGCACCCCGGAGTGTAGCTGTCATCCCAAGCTCGGGCGACGGGCTGCGTGTTTGCATCAACGTCCAGGACTCAACATGATCGCGTCTCAGGAGCTCTACTGGCCATCTCAGGTAGGCCGGTGCGAGGGTCCTCCTCACAACTACGTTTGCATGCCCTTCGGCCTACTGAACCAGGCGACCCTTCACCAGCGCCACCTGCGAGAAATCCTGGCGGCTCACGAGGCCAGGCATCAGGAGATCTTGGCGGAAATGGAGTCGGTTCTTCGCGAGCCATTGGAACCTCAGGAGCCTCACGAGGCCCCGAAGCCAGGCAGCTCGTGAGGAGTGACATATGCAGCAAGCATCTTCAGTTTGTTCAGCATCGGTGCCAGGTGACTTTGTTTCAGTTTGTTCAGTTTGGGGCGCCCCTCGGGCTGCATCATCCCCAAGTCGCACGGGCTTGCCCCTGCGACGTGTATCCTTTTTGCATCTCTAGCTTACTCTGTTGGGGGCGCCCCTCGGGCTGCATCATCCCCAAGTCGCATGGGTCCATCCCTGTGGCAAGTATCGCATTTTACAGCACCTGGATTAGCTCATTTCCTCTTAAGGATTACCTTATGATCCTCACCTGCTCACTCACTACCTCTTTTGGCCTCCCTCGCTCCCGAACGGACTTTTGCTCATCCCTCAATGGGGGCTACACCCGTTGGCACGACGCTTGTGTTCGGGTCCGTCCCTGCAACGCTGACAATTCCGAGAGATTGAGCTCTGACTCACGGCCCGCCTAGCACACGTCACCTCACCAGGTCCTCGGTGTCTTTGTCTTCCTACGGAAAGATTGGTGGCCCAGTGGTAGGCGCGGGTTTAAGTTGTGCTGTTTCATCATACTAACCCGCGGGAATCTCAGGAGCCCGACGACAGGCGACCTTGCTGGGTTCTCTTTCTCAGATAATTAGCTTGCGCCTTAAAAAGGGGGGCTTCTGAGCATCGCGTCTCCGGGGCTCCTACTAACTCTCTAGCCCTCACCCCCTGGCCTTGAACACAGCATCACGACCTGGCATACTAGCGGCGGCTGAGCTCCGCACGAGGGTTGGGACCTGAGGACGCAGAGCACCAAGAAGAACAGGAGAAGGGGAGGCCGGCTCAGAGAGCTAAGGTCTGTTCGTATGCCAAGGGGGACCCCTCAGCATTGCGTCTCAGGGGCCTAACTAGCCACGTAGACCCTTACTCCCTGGTCTCGTCCTGGCGATCCAGATGAGCCAGTGGCAGCTGAGGTATGCGTGGGGTCAGGCCCTGCCGACGCAGAACACCAAGGCCTAGTCCAGCATTTCCTTCTCGAGGGTTGTTCGTACGACAAGGGGGACCCCTGAGCATCGCGTCTCAGGGGCCTAACTGGCCACGTAGCCCCTCAATCCCTGGTCTTGTCCTGGTGATCCAGACGAGCCAGTGGCAGCTGAGGTATGCGCGGGGTCGGGCGCTGCTGACACAAAACTCTAAGGCAAGAGGGAAGGAATCTTTAAATCTCAGTCACGCTGCATCGGGAGCGAGCCAGGAACGCCGTGTGGAGAATCACCTCAGGCCCGTCAAGATAAGTCATGCATCCAATCGGCATGCCGCCATCACTCGACAAGTTTGGTTTCCATAGTCATGCTCTAGCAATGCCACCTCCCTTTTTAGCCTCCGGAAGATGCTTGCACGCCAAGAGGGACCTCTTGAGCATCGCACGTCAGGAGCTCTTACCGGACCCCAGGCCGCTCACCTCCTGGCCTTGACCGCGGCATCGCGACCTGGAATACCAGTGACGGACGAAGCTTGCCTTGGGACTGGGACCTGCTGGCGTAGAGCGCAAAGCTACTGAAAAGATAAAAAGGAGGGACACTACCGAAGCGAGACTAGCTAACATGGTTTCATAGCAAAAATAATAGACATCGGAGCAAAATCATTACAGGTTCTTTACACGCCCCCACGGGGTTGGCTTTGATTCCTCGCAAGGAGCGAAAGAAGGAGATTCCGAGAGACCCTAACTACGGCTGCCACCGCCGACGCCATCATCAACAGTGGGCCACGAGAGGCCCTCTCCAACCCCGCTCAAGTCACAATCGGCGACGAGCTCATGCAGCTGTCGTGCTCTGGGCGCGGCGTGAGCTTGGAGGCGCGTAGCTATCGTTGCTCGTCTTCGCAAACTCGTCAGCCTCGGGAGAGCCACTGGACTCCGAAGGGCCATCACTGCTGCTGGGGGAGCTGACGGCGGGACCGAGAGTAGGAATGGCACCCGTCGCTATGTCCTTTGTGGATCCCACTAGGGCAGCACTCCTGGTGGCGTCCTTCCACGTCGAAGACCTTGAAGCACAACATGGAGGCGCCGTCGAAGTCAAAGTGGACGACGGAGACTCCATTAGGGCGGCACACGCGGGCGACTTCGCCCCATCCTCGAGCCATGAAGACACCGACCGGGGGGACGACCTCAACCTCTGCCTCTGAAGCTTGACTGTGGCACCCAGCGTGCTGCAAACATAGCTTGATAGGACCCCTTGTCGGCATCGGTTCGGCGAAGAACCTTGGGAACCGAAACCAAGAGGGCGGCAGCATCGCTGTCCATACCACGAACTCGCACGAGGAGCCCTCGGCGTGAGTTCGGGGACCGGCAGCCCCAGCAGGACGACCTTGACCACGACTCAAGTGGCACGGAGCACGACGCCCTTGCCCCCGGGCATACAAGGGCAGCTGGTAGGCAGGAGGAGGTCGCTCGCACCAAGGCCTCATCACCTCCCGCCTCTCGCCAACACTACGGGTGCAGCTGAACCTCTTCTTCGGCGGGAGCGCTTCCCACTCCTCATAGGGAGTCTTTCCTTTCTCAATAGTAGGAAATCTCCTTATTGGGGCCATGGGCGTCACAGTAAGCAGACGCGGCTAGGAGGAAGAAGAGGAGGAGGGCGACAAGAGGAATGAGATGGGCAACGGGGGCTTCACCCCCTACCCATTTATATCTTGGAGGAGGCTAGCCGTTGGCCTCCACGATCTCACGTAATGATGTTTCTTATGTGCATGCAGTAGGGTCTCGTCAAGTCGGGCAGTTGCCGAGGCAGCATGGGGAAGTGGAGACGCCCACATCCAATCATGTCGCCACGCGTGAACCAAGTCTGCAGGTGTTTGGAGCCCGTGGCGCTTCGCCCTCGTCCCTTTGGCTTCGCCTCGAAGCCAAGTCCATGCACGCCTTGGGTCCGGGGGCTACTGTCGCCGTCCTAGGAGCGAAGGTACCCAGACTTGCCTCCATGTGGCCCATGATGTGGCTCCATCAGTGGTCTGGTACGGTCCAACTTCAGCAACCACAATTCAAGACCCTCGCGAGGGGCCAAGCTTCGCGAGGCAGGCGACAACAAGACCTCCCTGGGGGCAATCTCTCTAGGCTGGCTCTTGGGGAGCAGAGATATCTATGCAAGGAGCACCTCGCGAGGTTCACGTGACGTGAGCCATGACGACCAAGGCCAGGCGGGCACCAGGGGGCGTAGTGTACCAGTTTCCTCTTTGATGCTAAGAGGGCAAGCGCAGGTGCGGATTCCCGAGGGATTAGGCAAAGGTTTACATATCGATGCAACAAGACCAAGGACCGTCAGGGCTGGAGAATAGAGGTCATCATGGAGCCCGGCGCGGCGTCACCACCAGAGCCTTTGGCAGGCGAAGACTACTTTTGTCAGGATAACTTGTACTAGCTGTTCGCCTTCAAATTTGGCCATTGTGGGATCCCTTCCAGCCGATATTTGGGAAGAGGACCAAGGCCACTATAAATAGGAGATAGCCACCACCATGGGGGGATGATCTCATATTGATCTGAGAGAGAGCTCGCCTAGTAGAAGAGACACCACAAGCTCATTCGAGCTCGAGAACACCTCTCCTCCGGAGGCTGTTCATCCCTTGTACTAGTTCATCCTCAGCCATACAAGGCAATCCACCACACACACTGGAGTAGGGTATTGCACCACAAGGTGGCCCGAACCAGTATAATCCTCATTGTCCCCTATTCTTTGAGTTCTTCGATCTAGGCCGTGGAATCGCAGGGTGAGCGCGATGGGGAGAGAGTGTTCTTCATGCGCACCCCAGTGCTTGAACCTCTCAAGGGTTTGCGGAACCTGAAATTCGACAGGGGTGGCTGCGGTCCGACGCAGTTCTTCAGGCGGCATGGAGCCAGGCCATTACAGTCTCCCAGGAGGGTGAGCTGGGTGCCGGCCTAGCCGCGGCGGCCCGTGACGTGGCGCTGAAGAACGCCAAGGCTGTAGAGGAGCGCTGCCTGGCGATGAAGGCCGAGCTGGAGACCCTGCGCAACAAGCGAGCCGCCGAGGCCCGTCAGCGTCGGGTGCGGGAAGAGGAGCTCAAGGCTCGGGAGGATGCGGTTGCTGGTAGTGACGTCATGCTGGAGCACTCAGCGTTGGAGCAGGCCATGGAGCACGGCCGCCTAGAGAAGCTGCACGGGGAAGTGGAGGCGGAGAAGGCCCGGCTAGAAGCCAAGGCGAAGGTTCTTGTTGAAGACCGTGCGGCCTTCAAATCTATTTAGTAGAGGTCCTGCGAGGCACTTCAGGAGCTCTACGGGAAGGGCCTGAAGGAGGCATTGGTGACCGACGAGGAAGACCATGGTGAGCTACTCGCTCAGCTTGTCATGGCGCTCGAGGGCGTTGTTAATGGGATAGGCCCCAAGGTGGAAGGGGAGGCCCGTGTGCTTTCTCCTTCAGCCTTGACGCGCGTCTTCGGCCACCTCCATCTTCGCGACTCGAGCACCCATCTTGGAGCTTTGCTTGAGCCTGTGGGCGAAGAGCACTGCGCAGCTGCTGCCAAAGCCGTGAAGGACCGATTAGACGCCCTGCTAGAGAAGTTCCTCACCATCGATCCCACGCCTCCTGCTGGTGATGACTCCGACTCTGCAACTACGGCCAACGGCAATGCAGCAGCAAACAGAAATGCCAACGTCGAGGGGGCACTCCTTGCAGCCGAAGGCAACGCCCAAGGCTGAAGAGAGGACTTGCCGGCAGCTCTTCCTTCCATTCTTATTTCCTACAAAATGCACCGTGCCTCGTGGAGGCGTTAAAACTTATGTCTGGTATTTGAAGAACAATATGTTTTGTAATAATTACTAGGATTTTGCGATTTCCTTCCTGCTTTCCTAAGTGTTCTGCGTCAGCAGAGCCCGGATCCGCGCATACCTTAGCCGCCGCTGGCTCGTCCGGATCGCCGGTACGAGCCCAGGGGGTGAGGGGCTACGTGACCAGTTCGGCTCATGAGTCGCGATGATCAGGAGTCTCCCTTGATGTACGAACTTCCCTCTGGAAGGGAACACGCAACTAGGCCTTAGTGTTTTGCGTCGGCAGAGCCCGGCCCCGCGCATACCTCAGCTGCCACTGGCTCGTCTAGATCGCCAGGACGAGGCCAGGGGGTGCGGGGCTACGTGACCAGTTAGGCTCCTGAGTCGCGATACTCAGGAGTCCCCCTTGACGTACGAACATACCTCCATACATGTCCTCGCCGAGGTCCCGGTCGAGAGGGGCACGCGACGACCAGGTCCGAGGGACATGGCAGGGTTGTATGCCAGGCATGACCTAGGCGTAGCCCCCATGCCCAGCCCCCTCGCACGACTCTCCTGATGGCTCCGTGATGTTGATACGGCTAAGGGGCTTCCCTCAGTTGTTTTTCACCAGTGCGGAGCATAGAGCTTCCGCACTTCCATGGGCATAGCCTCTCCTCGACCGTGTCGACTGCCAGCACGGAGCATGGTGCTTCTACTGGTGCGTGGGTGAGGGCTACTTCGAAGTGGAGCCCCCAGGGTGTGTATAGCCCCGCCCTGACATGTGACTTGCATGGCAGGGCCAGACGAGGTGTGTCAGGGCACCCGTGAGCGAGCGTTGGACTCATGAGGTCCTACCTCAAGGTGGGTTGCGCCTGAATTTGATCCTTGATAGATGTGGTGGTCCTACGAGATGGTTAGGCAACCTGCGCCGAATGAATTTCCTAAGGCGATCACATGAGAAGGCCTGACACCAACGACCCCAGGAGGTGACTTGAACGGGGCCGGTCCACCAAACAGAACTCGGGCGTTGGGTTTATTGATGCTACAGGGACGGACACGAGCACAGATGTCATGTCCAGACTTGTCATGCAAAAAATCCCGAAGAAAGACAACCGACGCACGGCTCCCGTGGGGGCGGGGCACCGGGGCGCGCGCCCTAGCTTGTCCGTTTGTGATTTTCTCATGCGAGAACAAGGCACCAAGGGCCACGGGAGGTGACGTTCACGGGAGCTGGCCCGCCAGCCAAAGCTCGGCCTCTTGGGTTTAGCGACGCTGCAAGAACGGACCAGAGCACAAACGATGTGCCAGTCCTTATTCATGAGGCGGTCGTGGATGGTCTTGCCGGAGCGCACGACGTTCATGGTATCGAAGTACCAGACAGACATATAATCATGAAAAAGCAACTCATGGAAAGATACAAACTAGTTCAGGTAATGCGAATGCGATACATGCCATAGGGACGAACCCATGTGGCCTGGGTATGATGCACCCCGAGGGGCACCCCTAACAGAGGAAGCTAAATATGCAAAAGGATACACGTCGCAGGGACAGGCCCGTGCGACTTGGGGATGATGCAGCCCGAGTGGCGCCCCCAACTGAACAAATTGAAACAAAGTCACTTGGCACCGTTGCTGGAGAGATCTTGATGTAGCTGAAGAAGCTCGTTGCAGGTGTCGCTCCTCATGAGCCGCCTGACTCTGGGACCTCGCGAGGCTCCTTAGGTTCCGAGAGCTCGCGAAGAACCGTCGCCACCTCCGCCAGGATCTCCTGTTGCCTGGCCTCGCGAGCCGCCAGGACATCCCACATGTGGCGCTGGTGTAGGGCTGCCTGGTTTGGCAAGCCGAAGGGCATGCGAACCTAGCTGTGAGGAGGGCCCTCGCACCGGCCCACCTGAGACGGCCAGTAGAGCTCCTAAGACGCGACTCTGTTGAGTCGTGGGGTGTTGTCGCAGACGCGCAGCCTGCCGCCCGAGCCTGGGACGGCGGCTGCACTTGGCGGTGTGGGGTGGTGCTCGCCTCGCATTGCCCTTGGTACCTGCAAGTCTTCGATGGTCTGGTCGATGAACTCATGAGCACTTGGCGCTTCGCGCCTTGTGCTGTCATGAGGGAAGAGTGCAGTGAAGCACGCCTCCACATGGTGCCCGAGCACCTCCCTCATAACATGGGTCAGGTCGGAGGCCCTCCAGAGTAGAGCCCCCGAGTCCATCCAGAGAGGGGCGCCGGGCACGCCTTCCTATGCAAGGGAGGAAGGTGCCCCATTCACGGGCACGGATCCTAAGCATGGCCGTCGAGTGCTTCTCCCTCATGAGGCTCCAGGGCGAGGAGCTGCTTCTTCTTCTTTGGGATGGCTTCAGGAGGGTAGATGGTGCCTTCCTTTTCTGGGTCCTCGACTGTTGTGGCCTGGTTGGCGCGCTCAAGGGAGCACACCGCATCCTTTTCCTCGCACGCGATAATGATGATGTCGCGGCTCCCTGGCATCTTGAAGACATTGTAGCCATGGTGAGTCACCGCCATGAACTTGGCCAGGGCCGGATATCCAAGGATGGCGTTGTATGGGAGGCGATGTGGGCGATGTCGAAGTCGATGAGCTCGGTGTGGTAGTTGTCGCGCTGGCCGAAGGTGATCGGGAGGCGAATTTGCCCTATTGGGGTGGTGGAGTTGTGTGTCAATCCCGAGAAAGGCTTGGTGGGCTACAGCTGGTCATATGGCACTTGGAGATGGTCAAACATGTCGACGGAGAGAACATTGAGCCCTGCACTACTAGCGATGATGGTTTTGGTGACTTGGACGTTGCCAATGATGGGTGAGCAGAGCATCGGGAGTGCGCCAGCGGTTGCCGTGCACTTGAGCTGGTCGGCTGAGCTGAAAGTGATAGTGTACTTGGACCACTTGAGCGTCCAGGTAGCTTCTAACCTGGGAAGAGCTGCGTTCACTTCTCGGGCGAACTTCTTGAAGATGCGCTGAGAGGCTGGAGCCTGCGCACCGCCCAAGATGATCCTAGAAGCCCCCACCCCCACGTCCTGATTGTCGTTCCTCCTTGGTGGAGGTGGCAGCGGAGGGAGGCCGGCCTTGCCATGAGGGCGGTCCTCACGAGGCTAGTCCCTCGAGGCGCCCTTGCGAGGCTGGTCATGTCAGTGGTCCTCACGAGGCTGATCGCGCCACTCCTGACGGGGGCCCCGGTCGTCCCAATGCCCTACAATGCGGATTCCTCAATGGCCGTAGCCTCGATCGTTGCGCTCGGGGCATCGGCCGAAGCGCCCGTCATGGATGGCCCTGAGCCCCTGGCAGTCATTGGTGTTGTGGTTGTGTACGTTGTGGAAGGCGCAGAACGGACGGCTGCCGTTGGATGACTCTGGGTGGTCGCGGCCACGCTTCATCTCCGGTTCTGCGGCAAGCACGGCCACCCCCTTGCACTTCACGTCTTTAGCCTTGAACTTCTTGTCTTCTGGGTTAGTAGCTGGGAGCTCGAAGATGGAAAGGCGCCCTTCCTCAGCTCTCACGCACTTGGTCGCTATGTTGAATAGCTCCAAAGCTGTGCACATGTCCTCGTGGATGGCGAGCTCCTCCTTCATCTTGACATCGTGGATGCCATCGGAGAATGCTAAGATGATGGCCTCGTCCGTCACCTTGGGAATCTTGAGGCGGACGCCATTGAAGCACTCAATGTACTTCTGCATGGTTTCCCCTGGTTCCTGTTTGACACGTCGCAGGTCACCCGCGGCTGGTGGGCGGCCATGAGTGCCCTGCAAATTGGCGATGAAACGCTCGCGCATCTCTCCCTAGGAGTAGATCGATCCCGCGGGCATGTTCAGGAGCCACGAGCGTGCGCCGTCTTTAAGAGCCATGGGGAACCAGTTCGCCATAATTTTCTTGTCGCCGTTGGCCGCCTCGATGCTCAGGTCGTAAAGCTGCAAGAACTCAGCAGGGTCGGGGGTGCCGTCGTAGCATGGAGTTAGGTCGGGCTTGAACTTCCCGGGCTAGGTGATGCTGCGCCCCTAAGGAGTGAAGGCTCAGGAGCCCGCTATGGCCACCGGAGCTCGTCGCGGAGGCAGAGCTTGGTCTTGGTTCTCATGCGCTGCCACCGTAGGTGGCGCACGGTCTCGTCGTGGTGGTGGTGGGAGCGCTGGAGCTCCTCCTTGTGGCTGTTGGACCTCTTGACATCTTCCATCTTCATGCGCGGGCGCCCCGCACGGTGGGTCGCGCCGCGGGGCCACACGCCTTGGAGCGAGGGCCGCGTCTTTACGTGGAGGTGGTGGAGGTGCTTCATGGGCCACGTCGCCCGCAAAGGGAGGTGGGAGAGGTAGCGAGAGGGACTATGCAGGAGAGCCCCCAGTGGTGCTGACGAGTTCGGTGATGCGGTCTAGCTAGTGCTCGTAGAAGTCATCGACAGGGCGGTAGTGCAGGAGCTCGCGCGCCATGAGCAGTGCAGCCTGTGTGTCCGCGGGTCCTCGACGACCGTGGGACGACGAGCCGGCCGGAGTCAATGACGGGGTGGCGGTGCGTCCATCCCGCCGCACCGAGGGGTGCATCGACGAGGCTTGCTACTCGTGCCTCGCCGGGCCGGTGGCTGCATTGGCGGGAGGTGATGGAGAACGATGGGGGTGGGGGGGTCCGCCGGCGGGATCCGTCTGAGCGACTCGGGCGGCGAGGGTGGCCCATCCGTCAGTATGAGCTCGACAAGCGTCAGCCATGGAAGCAGTGGAGCGGTCATGCGTCGGCCGACGGAAGAGAGGTTTTGGCGCACCCCTACCTGGCGCGCCAAATGTCAAATTTTGGGCTCCACAAACCCTAGAGAGGTTCGAACCGCGCGCTCGCCCTATGATTCCATGGCCAAGCTCGACGAACTCAAGGAACAAGAGACAGATGGGTTTATACTAGTTCGGGCCACCTTGCGGTGTAATACCGTCTGGTGGATGCCTCATGGGCTGTGGATGAACTAGTACAGTGGATGAATAGCTTCAGTATGCGAGGTGTTCTTGGGCTCGATGAGCTGGTGAGGGTGAAGGTGATCCCTTCTGTGTGGTCGGATCTCCTATATGTCGTCGAATCGGGGATCCTCTCTATGGTGGTGGCTAGGTCCTATTTATAGTGGCCTTGGTCCTCTTCCCAAATGTAGGTGGGAAGGGATCCCACAACGACCAAATTTGAAGGGTAAAAACTAGTACAAACTATCCTGATAAAAGCGGTCTTCGCCTGCCAAAGGCTCTAGTGGTGACACCGTGCCGAGCTCCACGGTGACCTCCGTCCTGCCGTCCTAGCAGTCCTTGGTCTTGTTGCACCGATATGGAAACCTTTGCTTGATTCGTCGGGACTCCGTGCCTGCGCTTTCCCCCTTGGCACCAAAGGGGAAACTGGTATACTTCACCCGCTGGCGCCCGCCTGGCCTTGGTGAGGTGCGCCTTGCATAGATATCTTCGCTCCTCAGGAGCCAACCTAGAGATGTTGCCCCAGGGAGGTCTTAACATCGTCCGCCTCGCGAGGCTTGGCCCATCACGGGGGTCTTGAGCTGTGGTTGCTGAAGATGGGCCGTACCAGGCCGCCGATGGAGCCACGTCGCGGGCCACACGCAGGCTAGTCTAGGTACCCCCGTTCCCAGGACGCCGACGGTAATTGGATTATATAACAATCCCTCAATGTGCAACAAACAATCGCTCCAAAGTTCCTAGCACGGGGAACATAAGATGAAATTGCTTGTAGGGTACGCATCCACCTCAAAGTTATTATTTCTGATCGATCCATCGGGCTATTCCTATAAGTGTCACAAACATCCCTAGAGTTCGTACTAAAATAACACCGCGTGACATGCATCAGTCAACCCTAGTGTCACCTATATACTCCAATGTCACCACAAGTATATGTCGGTCAATTATACAATATACATCACACAATTTCAGATTCATAATAATCAATCCAACAAACATAACTACAAGAGTACCCCAAGATCTATCGGATAACAGAATATGAAAACGCGTACCAACCCCTATGCATAGATTACCCCAATGTCGCCACGGGAATCCGCAAGTTGATAACCAAAACATACGTCAAGTGGATCAATAGAACATCCCGTTATCACCAAGGATATCCTATCATAGTACATACATCAAGTGCTCTCACATCCAAAGATTCAATCCGACATAACAAAACCTCATAGGAAAAGTCTCAATTCATCACAAGGTAGAGAGGGAACAACACCATAAGATCCAACTGTAATAACAAAGCTCGCGACACATCAAGATCGTGCCAAATCAAGAACATGAGAGAGAGAGAGAGATAAAACACATAGCTACTCGTACAAACCCTCATCCCCGAGGGTGGACTACTCCCTCCTCATCATGGTGGCCGCCAGAATGATGAAGATGGTCTCCAAACATGATTTCCCTCTCCGGTAGTCTGCCGGAACGGGATCTCGAGAGGTTTTTCATGGCTATAGAGGCTTGCGGTAGCGGAACTTCAAATCTAGGTTTCTTTCGAGGGGTTTCGGGATTCATAGGAATTTTTGGCATTGGTCTCACGTAAGGGGTCAGATAGAGGGGCCCAAAAGCCGTAGGGGCGCGCCATGCGGGATAGGGCTCGCCCTAGGCTTGTGGACTCTTCGTCCACTTCCTGGCTTGGCTCTGGTGCTCCGGGGTTCTCTTTTCATCCATGAAAAATCACCATAAATTTTCAGCCCATTCCAAGAACTTTTATTTCTGTAGAAATGACAACACGGTAGTTCTGTTGAAAACAGTGTAAGTATGGGTTAGTTCTAATTAAATCATAGCAAAACCATATAAAATTGTTGTAAACATGGCATGAATATTTCATAAATTATAGATACGTTGGAGACGTATCGCATATTTCCTTTTACCTTGAGAGTGCTCGAAGCGCTTGTTCCCTAGATTGAGGTCTCCTAGATGGAGCTTAGAACCGAGGATGGAACCTGCACATAAAAACTGTTTGGTTAGCCCCATAATCAATCTATTACCACTTTGGACGGACTCCATGCAACATTAGGCAGAGTCCCAGGGGCTACACGTACACTCCTATTTTCTTCGACCCCAACGCTGGTTTCTTGAAACCAGTTGTGGGCTCGGGGGCTACTCACTAACTATGCCATTTAGAAGGCTATAGGAAGATCTCCTCGGACAGAAATGCGGATTTGAAAAGTATAACGCAAAATTTTTTTTGCACATGCATAAAAGAGTACCTCAAAGCTTGTGACATGTCCTTTGAAGACCTTGTGCAATCCGGCCCTCACGGACAGGAAGCGGTGTAGCTCTGCACCTATCAAGGCACAATGCTCTTCCTTGAGGAGGAGCCCTTCAAGGTCTCCTCCATATCCATGGTTCACCCCCCGCTAGCCTACGCTTGGGGACGAGGCAGAGGTGGCAATACCTCGGACCCAAGTACCTGGATCCTGGGTGGAGGAGTCCCCGGCTGCAGTGTTGGAGCCGGAACAGATGTTGGTCGAGCCAACAACTGGACCATCACTTCTTCAATGGCCTTGGGGATCTGTTCCCCTTTGCCTTGTGGGGGCAAGGTTTCAACCTCACCTATAATCACCGAATCACCGCCCCCTCGCGTCGGCTTGAGGGATTGGGGTAGATGTTGCTTCCACCAGGTCGTCTTGAGCTGGGGGAGGGTGTGTACGGTCTAGTGACTTGCTGGCGGGAGGCAACCCACTGGAGGAGTCGCTTGGGCACGCCTTTGGTGGGCTATATAAAGGACACTTTTATAAGATTACTCCTGTCACAAGAGCCTGATGGAGTATAAATGTAAGAATGGATAATATACCCTTGGGGCACTAATTTCTTACTCCCCATGGCGAGGAGCCATACAATGACTCGTCGGAGAGCACGATCCTCTCTGAAGACTGGTCGGCGGCCTCGCCCGAGGTCCTTCTGGACCTCTTTGGGCCCTTGGGCCGCATCTCGGCTTCGTCGTCATCTGATGTCGTCCTCTTCCCTTTAAGGGGAGGGTTCTCCTTCTCCCCCTCATCCACCGCATTGTCTTCACCGGTGGCGGAGGTATGCGTGTCCTCGAACTGGGTGACCGAGGTCTCTCGAGTCCGAAGACCCACCCTGCCCTTCTGGGTCTTCGGCCCCTTGGCCACCACCATGTGTGGCACCTCGACAAGCAGCATCGTGAGCAGGGGAGTCCTTGCATCCTCTTGCAGTGGGGCAACACACTGCATTTGCTGCATCATGTTCGTACACTTCTGCAATTGTAAATTGGTACGAGTCCTTAAGATCTATCTCACCTTTCAAGAAAAAGAGAATATACACATATATGATAAAAGGACTTGCCGATGGAGCTTCGTAGCCGATCTCAAAACTGAGGCGCCCCCCTTGTTGGAGATATAACCCCGTGGTATGACCCGCCCAGGAGGTGCCGGGTTATACTATTGGAGATTCAACAGAGAAGGCCCAAGAAGGCCTAATGAGAAGACCAAGATGCGACTTACAAATTGGCTCACTAGAAGCCCATAACCCGGAGGCGACTCAAGGCGCGAAGGTGTAAGCCGCCAGAGTAGCTTGCCTAGGAAGGCAAGGTGACTTAGAGCTAGAGTCAATTACGTTGTATGACCCAACCTGGACATCTATAAGCCGCCGGGCCTCGACCTGTGTATATAAAGGTGAGACCCGATGGAGACTTAGGCCAAGAACCAATTGATCGATAGCTAGGTCAAGCCGATTTGCTCTCTTGTAATGGACATGGTAGCAATATAGCAACAAGCAGGAGTACGCTTTTACCTTGTTGGTGAGGGGCCGAACCTGGGTAAACCCGTGTCTCTTGTCCCGCTCAACCCCGTCAAGCTAATCACCATGACCATGGCCTCACACTAATGTCCTTTCACAAGGGCATCTGCCGTGACAAAACCATGATAGTTGGTGCCCACTGTAGGGCCAGGGCATGGTGGTTTCGAGTTCTTGGAGGGCACTTTTCAAGGTATCTAGGGATACGTCGTTGGTAGGATGACCAAGAGCCGCCGGGAAAAGCTATACATCAACGATGTTGGCTAGGGCCCCGAGGCCGACTCAATCGAGTACTGATACCGGGTCCCCTTTGGTGGAATCCATATCTTCATAGGCAAGACCGACGACTCTATGCCTGAGCCGGACATCTTCCCCGACCTCTTCGAGTCAGCTCGGCGCATGCCACCCGCCCGGTGTCAACCCGGTCGAAAGCACATTTTGGTCGGCTTCACACAAGGCTTGAGCTTGCGAAAAATTCCTCGTCTGGTGAAGCGAATCTCATCTTCTCAGATGATGAGTCCACCAGAGAGACGGAATCGATCTACCAGCTTAAAGATGGCGGACTCAGGGGCTATTTCGATGGTAACAACATTTCAGACCCTTATGAGCCATCGAGGAGAGCCACTATCTTTATGGTTGGGACGCAACCATTGGTGAATTCGTAGACTGCGGCTGCTATGATATCCGGCACAACTGTTGTGGCAACGGCAGCAGCTAGCGGGTCAGTACGGCTGCCGGCTCAAGTTTTGTCTGAACTTTGGAACAGTCTGATGACTCTGTTAGCAACATAAGTGACTCCGGCGAATCAAGTGCAACATAATGCAGAAATTGCAAAAGTGCGAGACGAGGTAGCCAAGGTTCAACGGGATATTAACATAGAAAACATTAGGACGGTAACAGAACGTGCCGCATTTGATGCTGAGTCGCAGCGGGTGAGGGCAGAGGCCTTCCGGTTGAATCTAGATCAGAATGCGTCCAATGTAGTAATACAGAGGAGGCATCAGAGTCGCCCACCTTCACATTTGAGGGATGAAACCTCTTCAATACACCTGGAGCAGGAACAAGTAATCCACCCGGTGTAACGGGGGATGTTGATGTGCAAGCGGCTGGGGCAACAGTCCAGCCTCATCTGCCAGACCCGCCTCATAGGGATCCAACCTCACCCCAACAGTTTCCAACACCCACAGGCCATTATTCTAACCCGTTGGATAATATGATAGCTGCGGCTGCGTGGTTGGTAGCTATTCCGATTGAAGGCGAGTCGCCGGTGGTAGTAGAGACCTAGAACATGGTGAATCTTCTTCAGACTGTGGTGGCACAGCAGGCGGCTTATTCATACAGTAGTGTTCGGGTTCATTACACCCGACGACTGGCTCGAAGTTACAGCAGACATGTTCAGTAGCCCACAGTCTCCAGTAGTGAGAAGCATCATAATCCACCCCGTGAGGATAACCCGCCCAATAATAATGACCTAATGGCCAATGGCCAAGCTATTGTGGACAGCACCAGGGCTCGGCATGAGATGGAAGCAACGGCTCAACTGGGGGCTTATCAGCAGCCTTCACTGACTTCTTTGGTATCAATAGAAACCAGGATGGCATCCCGAACAATGTGAGTGCCGTGTCTGGCACTAGCTCTGCACAGTGAGCATTTACCCAAGGACTTTAAAGGCCCTCGTAAGTTACCTAACTACACAGCGAATCTCCCCCCTGAGGCTTGGATTGAGATTTACGAATTGGCCATGGAGATGCTAGATGTTAACGATGCGGTGTGTGCTAAGTACTTCACAATGACGTTGGACGGACCAACACGTACGTGGTTAAAAGGTTTGCCTGCGAACTCAATCAATTCATGGGTCGATTTAAAAGCGCATTTTATCAAAAAATATCAAGGGACCTGTAAGCAGCCTCGGATAATCATCGATTTGGCTAACTTTCCGCAACAAGAGGATTAGTCGGCTCACCATTGGGTTCACCGGGTCTCAGCTATTATCTACTTATCTGATAGCATTGCAGCAGGTTTGGCTGTCCTGGTCATAGAGAAGAATTGTCATTTTGAGCCCCTTAAGTTAAAGATTGGACGTCTTAAAAGATATTGCAATGATATGGGAGAACTCATGGCGGCTCTGATCAAGTATGCTAACTCGGATTCCACTAAGGATCATGGGTCTGATGAGGAGAAATCCAGCAAAGGAAAGAAGAGTACTAATGATAAAGATCAGCTGCCGCACATAGCAGGGAACAATGGAAATGGCCAAGGCAATGGTGGAAAGCGAAGGCACCCCGGTGGCGGGTCAGATTTTGTGGCAAACACCAACTCTCAATATAAAAATCAGCGTTGTCAGAACAACAGGCAAGTTGGAGGACCAAAATTTAACCTTGAAGCAACCCTCAATGACCCTTGTCCGAAGCACAGTCTGTCGGGTCAACCATCAACTCATGCTTGGAAAGATTGCTTCATCATGAGGCAATGTCAGAATTATAAGTCGAGTAGTGGCAACAACAATGGGCCACATGGAGGGTCAGGATCCGGGTCTCAAGGATCTTGTTTCGGCAATGATGGCTCAAGTTCTGGTTTTCAAGATCAAGGCAACCAGGGTGGTTATAATCAGCAATCTGGTCAGGGAAGCCAGCAGCAAAATAACCAGTTAGGATACCAAGGCAATCTAAAATAGCTCAACAGTGGCCAATATCATTTGTTCACTACATGTCTTTGCAAGCGAGATCAGAAGGTTCACAAGCGTGCGGTCAGTACAGTTGAGCCGGTGGTACCTCAGTATCTACGGTGGTTAGATCATCAAATTACGTGGAGCAGAGAGGATCACCGGCCCCGGGTTGAGAATCCGGGTCAGCTTGCTTTGGTGGTAGCCCCTTAGGTTGGGGTTATAAGTTCACGAAAGTTCTTATGGACGGCGGAAGTAGCATCAATATTCTCTATTATGAGACTTTTCTCCGGATGAATTTAACCGATAAGGACCTTAAGACGTCATCTACAGTTTTTCATGCTGTGGTAACTGGAAAGTCAGCATACCTGGTGGGGAAAATTGCTTTAGAAGTGCCTTTTGGTAATGACTATGACTAGAGGGCAGAAACATTATGGTTTTAGGTGGTTAAAATCAGGAGCCCTTATCATGATTTGTTTGGTGTCAGCTTACGCCAAATTTATGGCACGGCCGTGTTATGTTTATTTACAACTTAAGATGCCAGGGCATAAGGGCACGATCACAATTCATGGCGATCGATGAATTGCGTTGGAATGTGAAGAGGGAGATGCTGCATATGCTGAGCCGGCTTGTACCACGGAGGTGCGTAAATTCTATAAAGATAATATCCGGCTAATATGTCCCCTTTGAAGAAGCTGACCACTAAGCAAGACCCTTTGCTAAAGTTTAAGTCGACTGATGACACTAAGCAGGTTGACTTTATTTCAGGCGACTCATCTCAGCAGTTCATTATCAGTGCTAACATGGATCCAAAATAGGAAGGCGCGCTCATCGAGTTCATCGATGAGAATCGGGACATCTTTGCATGGAAACCTTCAGACATGCTGGGTGTACCGAGAGAAATCGCTGAGCACACTCTTAATATTGATCTTAAGTATAAGCCGGTGAAGCAGTTCCTTCGCCGGTTTAATGAAGAAAGACATAAGGCTATTGGAGAAGAGGTGGCCCGGCTCTTGGCTGCCGGGTTCATCGTGGAAGTTTTCCATCCCGAGTGGTTGGATAACCCGATAATGGTACTTCATAAAATTGGCAGCTGGCACATGTGTCTGGATTATACGGACCTTAATAAAGCTTGTCCAGCGGATCCTTGTGCTCTTCCTCGTATTGGTCAAATAATAGATGCCACGACAGGTTGTGAGCGTTTGTGCTTCTTGGATGCACATTCTGGTAACCATCAGATTAAGATGGCAGTTAAGGACCAAGAAAAGACGACCTTTATCACACCTTTTGGAGCTTTCTGCTATGTGTCTATGCCGTTTTAGCTTAAGAGTGCCCATGCAACTTATCAGTGTTGTGTCCAAAACTGTTTTCATAACCAGATTCGACGTAACGTGCATGCTTATGTCGATGATATTGTTGTCGGGTACAAAAAGAAGGAAACTATGTTGGATGATTTGAAAGAGACCTTTGATAATCTTCGAGTTTATAAAATTACTCTTAACCCGGCCAAGTGTGTTTGTGGTGTGCGTGCAGGCCAACTCTTGAGTGTTTTGGTCTCAGAGAGGGGTATTGAATCTAACCCAGAGAAAATTAAGGCTATCACTTCATTGTCTAAGCCGGCATGTATTAATGATTTTCAGCACTTGGCGGGTCGTATTGCAGCTTTAAGCCGGTCAATAAGCCGTCTGGGAGAGAAGGCAATTCCTTTGTATCTGCTGATGAAGAAAACATATCACTTTATCTGGAGTGATGCTATCAATGAAGCATTTGAGGCGCTCAGAAAAAATTAGCTGAGCCGCCTGTCCTTGCAGCTCCTATTGAGAAAGAGCCTATGCTTTTATATGTGGCTGCTAACAGCAGAGCTGTTAGTGTGGCCATTGTGGTAGAACGCAAGGAAACGAGTAAAGAGTACCCAGTACAGAGGCCGGCTTATTATGTTAGCGAGATACTAATTGAGTTTAAACAACGTTACCCGCATTGGCAAAAACTAGTGTACGGGCTGTTCATGGCCAGACGTAAGTTGAAACACTATTTTCTTGGCCATCCTATTACAATGGTTAGTTATGCTCCTTTGGGGAATATTTTTCGGAACAGAGAAGTGACATGCCGTGTGGCTAAGTGGGCCATTGAACTTTGTCCCCATCGACCGAAGTATGTGCCAAGAATAGCCATCCAATCATAGGTTCTTGTGGATTTTATTAATGATTGGACAGAGCTACAAACACGTGAAGAGAAACCTGATAACACATATTGGACTATTCACTTTGACGGATCCAGGCAATTAGAAGCCTCGGGGATGGAGTTAGTTTAACTTCCCCACGAGGTGATAAATTTTGTTATGTTTTTAAAGCAGATGTTTCCTTGTACTAACAATGCAGCTGGATATGAGGCTCTGCTCCACGGTCTTTGAATGGATAAAGAAAGGAATTTAAGTTGGGTCAGGTGTTTTGGTGATTCAGACTTGGTGGCTCAGCAAGTCTCAGGTACTTGGGATTCCGGAGACCCTCTCATGGCGGCTTATCGCCGGGCGGTTGATAATATTGCTGGTCACTACAAGGTTTATGAGGTGGAGCATCTTGGTCGAAGGAAGAATGAGGCGGCTGATGCATTAAGCCGGCTTGGATCTCAGCGTAGGACGGTGCCCTCTTAAGTGTTTTTAAAGTGTTGAACAATCCTTCTATTAAATTATCATCGGAAAAGGATCTTTCTATCTCTGACCCGGAGGAACAGTTGGTGGCCGCTCTCCATACTATTCCTGATTGGATACCACCTTACTTACATGACCGGGGGCAAATTACCTGAGGATGAGACCTTAGCCAGACAGATAACCCGGCGATCTAAGTACATGACAACTGTTAATGATGAGTTACACCAACGCAGTGTCACAGGTGTGTTCCAGCGTTGTGTCTCTCCTGAAGACGGTCATGTGATTTTAAGAGAAATCCACGAAGGTGATTGTGGTCATCATGCCGTCTTGAAATCATTGGTGGATAAAGTTTTTCGTCATGGGTTTTACTGGTTGACGGCACATGCTGATGCAGAAGATATAGTCACTAAATGTAACGGATGTCAGAAATTTTCTCGTCGGGCTCATGTGCCAGCTCAAGAGTTGAGGATGATTCCAATCACATGGCCGTTTGCGATCTGGGGGCTTGACATGGTCGGTCCTTTCAAGAGGTCTAAGGATAAGAAAACAAACCTATTGGTGGTGGTTGACAAAATTTACCAAATGGGTTGAGGCAGAGCCGATCAGCAAGTGTGATGCTGCGACGACGGTTCAGTTTGTTAAAAAGTTGATCTTCTGCTTTGGGTTTCCTCATAGTATTATAACCGATAATGGCACAAATCTATCTAAAGGTGCTATGGAGGAATTTTGTCAACGAGAGCATATTCCTCTTGATGTATCTTCTGTGGCTCATCCATAGTCTAATGGTCAAGCCAAGAGGGCTAATCAAGATATTTTGAGGGGTATCAAGGCCCGGCTTCTAGTTCCTTTTGAAGTGAACGCTGGGTTGTTGGGTTGAGGAGTTACCTTCAGTACTCTGGAGCATCAACACCACCCCCAACAGATCAACAGGCCATATGCCTTTCTTCATGGTTTACGGTGCAGAGGCAGTTCTTCCAAGTGATATCTGTCATGATTCACCTCGTGTGGTAGTTTACATTGAAGCTGGTAATGAAATAGCACGCCAAGACACAATTGATGCCTTGGTTGAGGAACGTGATCTGGTTGCGGCTTGTTCAACAATATACGAGCAAGACCTGCATCACTACCACAGCCATAGTGTGAAGACCAGGACATTTCAAGAAGGCTATTTTGTGCTCTGGCTCATCCAGGATCAATCTGATATGCACAATTTATCCCCACCTTGGAAAGGACCCTTTGTGGTCAGCAAATTTTTGCAAAATGGGTCATATTATCTCATTAATGTGTGTGAGCTTAAGGATTCTTGAAATCGTAAGAGGAGACCAGCCGTCCGTGGAACATAGCGCATCTCCGGCCGTACTACACTTAAGCCGCCAGCATATACCCTTGTATATACTTTTCAATGTACATACATTTTTATGAATAAAGTCGACATCCTGAGTTACGGGGCCTCTGTCGTTTTTTGACTATTTGAGCTATTACAGGGTGATTGTCAGATCGCTTGGGGGCTTGTAGCCTATGGGTTTCTCCCCCCCATGATCGGCCTAAAAAGTCGGGTTAACAGGTTTTACCTACCTGCTTGCGACTTGCTACTCCAAGATGACACTGAACTCATTAACATAAACACGACGACTTGTGTCATGTGAGAGCCGGCTTACAGTGAGGTAGTAAAACTATGGCTATTGCTGCCTTTTAAAGCAATCACGTGGCGTCAGCCAATAGGCTGTTGCTGCCTTTTACAGCAATCATGTGGCATCACCCAATAGGCCATTGTTGCCTTTTAAAGAAATCATGTGGCGTCAGCCAATATGTGGTTGTTGCCTTTTAAGGCAATCATGTGGCGTCAGCCAATAGGCCATTGCTTCCTTTTAAAGCAATCATGTGGCATCAGCCAATAGGCCGTTGATGCCTTTTAAAGCAATCATGTGGCGTGAGACAATAGACTGTTGCTGCCTTTTGAAGCAATCATGTGGCATCAGCCAATACGCCATTATGGCCTTTTAAAGCAATCATGTGGTGTCAGCCAAACATGCCGTTGCTGCCTTTTAAAAGCAAACATGTGGCATATGCCAATAAGCTGTTAAAGCTTTGACAATATAAGTATGAGTACCTAGAGCCACATTCTTTCTGTCCTTCTTTTTTAAGCCGGACAGGTACATATTTGAGATTTGCATCTCTTCTTGATTTGTTTAAAGTATTTTGAGCTTACAAGGTTTTTGGTTTTTGAGCTAAAGTATGAACCGCTGAGTCACTTAATGTTGGCTTATAAAAGTCATAATTGGCTATTCCGAGTTATCACCCGCCATGGTTTTTTGACATAGGTCACCAGTATATTGCGGCTCATACTTGAATCTTTTGGATTATAACCCTCTTGTTTCTAAGCATGGAGTTACCAACTTTTTGACGATCATGATAAGTGGGAGATATGACAGGCTATTATCAAAGGTTTATTACCTTCATTTATTTTGACTTCTAAGTCGCCAGTGCATTTTGAAGTAGAATAAAAATTGCAGAAGATACCATGGATTGCGTCATATATTTTGATCAGATCAACATGCATCGCAATATTTCTGATAAAGCAGTTTTCAAGCCTAAACATGCACGATGGCATGACAGATCATTGTTTTAACACTGGCCTATTACAAGGCTACCTTGAGCCTGTAAAATTGGAGCAAAGAGTTCTTTGGAGCTGTATATCACAATTGAAGAGCTGTTATGCCTTCAGTTGCCATCGTTGTAACGAGTTGATGACTTTGGGTCATCCCGCTCCGGCTCTTCTTCTTCGTTCATCTGAAGGATAGGTGTCATTTAGTCGATGCCGGTTAAGGCCTCAAAGAAATCTTCATCATTAATAATTGGAGACGGATCAACATTAGGAGAAAAAGTGTGCTTACGAGTTGGAGGAGTGAGATCCACGATGTCGTAAGCCGGGGTTTTGGCCTTAGCATTTTCCATATAATACTCCGGCCGATATTTGGACAAATCGGTTTCCTTGGCCAGATTGCATGCTAAGGGACACATTTCCTTTACACATTTGGAAAAGTCCATCTCATCAAAAGGAGACCCATCTTCCTTTAAACAACCGGTGGACATCTCTACCGGGTCTAGTTCTGCTTGCCATGCTTTGGCGCGGCTGAGAGCAGTAATTGCACCAGAGCAGGTGGCTGATAATTTTATTTCTGCTAGTTTCTAAGGCACTATAGACAATTTGGCTAACACATCTTGGATAAGTGTGGGCGGTTCCTTCCCATTAGAGAAAGAAACAAGGGCCCATTGAGTGCCAGTGTAAAGTTTCTCTACCAGCGAGTACGCTTCTTTCAGTTTCCACAGCATGTTTGGGCCAAGGTTGGAAATTCTAAAACCTTTTTTGCAAGGTTATGTGTAAGTCGCCAAGAGGATTAGAATAATATAATATGAGGAATTCTAGATCAAGTGGTTTTTACAAAATATGGTGGCTGTCATCTAAGTAATACGGCGTTGTAAGACGAACAACTCTGTATTGGTGTCTTTTAATGAAGACTCAGCAGCCTCTGCCCTTTGCAATAGCAGGGTCTTCTGCTCTTCCGAGACAACTCTTTCATTGGAAAAGCTAGCTTTCAGCTTTTCGTTCTCATCCAAGCTAAATTTAAACTTGGATTCAGCCTTGTAAGTTTCAGCCTCTTTGTGCTTCAACATGTTTTTCAGCTCAATCAATTGTGACTCGGTCAAGCTTAAAGCATCCTACAATTGAAGATACAAGAATATAGGTTTATTTCAAACTGGATAGCTGTCAAGGAGCGGCAAGTATGTAAGTCCCAAGCACATTGCAAGCCATACACTTGGCACTTGGGGGCTAATGTGTTAGATTGTTCTTCCCAGATTATATTTTTGAAGACCCGGCTCATCTTTAAAAGATAAGCCGCCCCTTGGGAGCAAATGTGTCAGGAAGTTCTTCTCAGGTTATATTTTTGAAGACCAGGCTCATCTTCATCAGATAAGCCGACCCTTGAGGGCTATGACCTGAAGTTCAATTACACGCACTACTAAGTCTTACCCATACTCAATATGACCTTTCCTATGAATAAGACTTGGGGGCTGAGTAACCATATATGCAAAGGAGTAAATATGGTCATACCTCTTATTTTTGCCGCATCCTTTTGACCAGGTCAGCTTCCAAGTCGCGGCTAGTGTGTAGGCGGCTCAAGTGGTCAGAATAGAGTTCGTTCACGTCCATTTGAGAATAGCTTGCACGGTCACACTTGGTTTTATTTTTCTCAGTGGCAAAGAGCTCATCCTTGGCAAATGCTTGGCAAGAACTATGGCGGCTCCAGGCAGCTTAAAAGATGATCATGTGATGAGCATGTCCTCAGCATGGTCATCAGTAGAGTTCTTGACGGGCGAAGCCAGTTTAGGACTTGGCGGGTCCGGAGTGTTCGCCGGGTTATCTTGGTTGGTTGAGGATGGGTCAACTTGTGAAGGAGGCTCATCATGTTGCTTCTCACAGTCTTTAGGATTTTCAGTTAGTAATTCATCAGCTTTGGAAGCTTGTTTTTCTTCGGCATCTTTGGAAGACCCGACCACCTTTTGCTTCTTACCCGTCTTAGCTTTAGCCATGTGAAGAAAATAATCAAAGTTACTAAGTATGAATCGGAAAGAAGATCTAATTAGCAAATATTGATGCTTACGCCGGGTTAACCACAAAAGTGGGGAGCTGTGTAGCAATAGAGTTGCCGGAAGAGTTAGATGATTCCTGGTATGCCGACTCAGATGGATTAAGAGGTTGCCGGGCCGGCTTGTGGAAAGGATAAAGAGGGATGATGAGGCACCTATTGACAATGTTTATGACCCACTGGGGTATTTGGTAAGACGGCCACGAGTTCTTCTTGGCCGCTACAACATGTGCTACGCCTGGACTCATGTTGTCATTTCTTCAAAAGAAAACTTGGGTCCAAGTAAGAAAGAGGAAGGAAAAACCTTACTTTCCTGATGACCCGCCGTTCTTTCTCTCCTGGCAAAGGTTCTGAGTTGGAGGAGACAGTGATTACCTCTGCAACATTGGCATGACTTGCATTTGCTTCCTCCTGAGGTAAATCGGCGTCAATAAGTTGCATAAAAAGAATACCATGTGAGTCGGGTTATACCTCTAACTCGTCTAATTCAAGCAGTTCTTGAGTTGTGGTCTTTTGGGGACGACCCGGGCTACGACTAGATGTTTTACCCCTCTTGATTGGAGAACTGGTGGTTGGCAACTTCTTCCAAAAGTTGGAGTTGGCATGTTTATGTTTAAAAGCAACCATTTGATATTCAGAAGGTTGATAAAGGGATGAAGTTTATATTAGACAATTACAACCGGAGCCAGGTTATGAACATAGAAAGGGGCGAGAACAGTCTTGTAGCAATTTTCAAATGGCTCACAAAGGAGCGAATTGATAGTATTGTTGATCTCCTCTCCAGTAAGCTCTATGGAATTATAGCGCAGTGGATTGTTGGGCTGTCCAATGTATTCGCACGTTAATTCGGAACGACGGCTTAAAGGGACAATTCTCCACGCCACCCAACAGCGAACCAGATCGACTCTGATTAATCCGTTGGCAACTAGAGCTCGGATTTTTGATAGAGCGGAAGCAAAATGAACCCATTCTGCAGCAGTTCATTTGTTTGGAAGTGTGGTGTTGGTCAAGAGCCGGTTTGGGCGGAAACCCGGCAGAGGATTTTCTCTATCTGGAGAGGTATCTTCGCAATAGAACCAAGTAAGATTCCTTTCTTTTGGGTGACTTGGCAGAGAAGCTGCTGGAAATATTATGTCCCTCCGCCTCTGAATGGAAACACCTCCGAGTTCAAGGCTAGGCCCATTGGTCATCTCAGTTTGGCAGTTGATATAATAATAGTCTCCTAATAAGTCAAAAATGGGTTCCTCAGCAAGATATACTTCGGAGAAGAAATGGAAATTGCATATGTTCGAGATAGAATTTGGGCCATTATCTTGCGGGTGAAGATTGTAGTAGTACAAAACATGTCGAAAGAATTTAGAGCCGGGAGGTGCAAAGCCACGAAGCATGTGGTTTGTAAAGACCATGACCTCATCATCTTGAGGCGTAGGAGAGCGCTCAGAACCCGGAACCCGCCAATTGATAACCTCCTTGGCGGATAAAACACCCATGGATACAAAATCATTGAGAGATTCCTCGCTGACTTGATAGGGAACCCAATCACAGGTTGTGGGATCATTGGTTGTTGCAGCCTTAGTCATGATGAGTCGGAGATCGCGAAGCTATAAACAAGAAGTAAATAAAGTAAATTCAAGCATTATAGGCTAGAGCTATTTGCTAGTGTTAAGCCAGCCAGAGGCTGGCGGGTCAAAAAGAGAATTTTTGGTGAGCCGCCGCATATGGCACGACTAATCAGTAGTCTATGAGGATAAGAAGGGCTGGAAATTCAGCTAAGTGTTGCCTAAACAGTTTCCACTGATAAAAACTTTATTTATTTATCGATGACAGTTCAGAAAAGAAAAACTAATCCTGAACCCAAAGTGACTATGGAAGAACTAGTGTATCAAAAGTGAATCTTACAAAGGCAGGATGGATCTATGACGAGTCACGGATACTAGAAACTATAGCCACACGACTTTAGTATTGTGTTGAGTTTTCAACTAAAAGATGGATGGACTATGAGCGAGCAGGATGCACAATGATGAACAGAGGAGTTTAAGAAACCCTAATGCAGATTGGAGATGTGTACCTGGTGAAGCTGATGGATAGTGGAAGGGCGCCGTCAATGTCTAGTATATTCTGGTTGATGCAACGGTCGGGCCGGTGCTGTTGAGGAATGTTGACGGCGGCAGCACAACTCGAAAGGCAGCAACCAGTGCGAGGAAGACGAAGAGGGTTGGGGGTAAAAGGTGAAAAGGACCCCCTGCCTATTGATAAGGGGAAAGGCAAATAGTAAAATGGAAGGCACGAAAATCGAGGAGGCAAAATCATTACCTTAAGAGAAGAAGCACCTTGTGTTGAGTATCGTGATTATTAGGAAAGCAAGGATAGCATAGGATATTATTCTACCTTGCCTTCTACTCCAAGTAGATCAATGTACTCCTATATATATGCCCACGTGTCGGGACCCCGATCCTAAGTCACACAGGTCTAGCCTGTAACACATCATATCACATTGCGGCCTCACGCACGGTATCCCCACGGGTGCCACCTTACCTGGCCCGGGACCGTTTGCGCATTTTGGCACACGTATATGATAGTGTCGCTAGCATCCATATGACAGAGAACCCGGGCCGACATGACTAGTTATAAACCAAAAGTGGCACTAAATTACAGAGACAGGCATACATGACCCAGCAACGAACATGTCGGTCATCAACGTATGAACCGAAGTCGTAGCAAGCTACAAGGACTTAAAGGAACAACACGTGACATTTCCCCTAAGGGACAGACACAGGAACGAAGAAGGACACATGCCGGTCAGCCTAAGTGTTCCGGAGCAGTAGCAAGCTACCAAGGCTGAGTGGAAGCACTGGGAGACATTTCCCTGTAAGATAGGCTACCAAAGGTAAACAACTAGGTGTCGGATCCCACGCATAGCAATACACATTACACGTACGCATAACATGCAAGTATGTGTTGTACAACATGGCATCACAACATAACTCAACAACTCATATAGATAAAGGCCCAGAAGTGCCATCATAGCATTTATTACAAACAGAGTTCACATGACCCAACATACAGAGCATACAGGCAACGGAAGCATAACATGTCTGAGTACAGACAACTACAAATGAAAAAGGCTGAGAAGCCTGACTATCTACAAGACTCTTCCCAGGGCACAAGACCGTAGCTGAGGTAACAAGCTAAACGTCGAAGTCCACGCGGAATCACTAGCGAGACTGAAGTCTCTCTGCAAAAACATAAATTAAGCAAACGTGAGTACAAAGGTACTCAGCAAGACTTACATCAGAACTAACTACATATGCATCAGTATCAACAAAGGGGTGGTGGAATTTGACTGCAGCAAGCCAGCTTTGACTCGGTGGCTATCCTGAACTACGACTGCAAGTAACTCTTTTGAGGTGGCGCACACGAGTCCACATATTTACCAAACAATACACCACTATGGATCCGCTCTCGTCTCCCTACGAGAAGGCCATCCATAGTACTCACACTTGTCTTGAGCATTTTAGAGTATCCACTTCCACTTGTCTATGTACCACGTAAGCATCCAAGAAGTCCATAACCGTGGACCAGGCTATTCGAATAGATCATGTTAACCCTGCAGGGGTGTACTTCTTCACACACGCTCTCGCCACTTACCGCCATGTACACGTCGTGTATCTCGGCAACCTTCAAGCGGAAGCCTGGCGAGGGTGTCGGACACGACCTGACTAACCACACAAGACTCTAGTCTAGGTTTATCGCCTATTCGAGTTCCATCCATAAGTAGATCCGGCCGGGGTGTCTCTTACGGCCCTAAACGATGTGCGCAGGGTTCCCAAGCCCACCTCGACGGATGGATCTACGCTTGGTACACCGTGCCATGGTGCCTAGTCTGTCCCAAGCCCACATGTACCGTGTGCCACTTGGTAGACTACCAACACTACCTACAAACACCAGAAACTAGTTGCAACTCCTGGACAGAGATCTAGTTGATTAATAAGTCGAGAGGGGTCGAGTTACCGGAACCCAATGTGTGGTAGTAGCTAGTCATTGGACAACTTACACAGAACTCAGTTCTTAAGGACCGTTCCAGTGAGACAACCCACCATGTACTCCTACATGGCCTCTCACCACTACCTTTACCAAATCGTGTTCACACACTTAGCTCACACACAGTAGGACATGTTCATAACTTCCCAATTCATCCCCGATGAATCAGACCTGACTCAACTCTAAGCAATAGCAGGCATAACCAGAAAGCATGAATGAGTAGGCACAACATGGCTCAAACAACTCCTACTCATGCTAGTGGGTTTCAACTATTTATTGTGGCAATGACAGGTCATGCAGAGGAAAGGGTTCAGCTACCGCAGCAAATAGCAGTTCAATCGTTATTGTCCTAATGCAGTAAAGGAGAGCAGGAGCGAGAGAGTGGGATTGTATCGGAATGAACAAGGGGGTTCTGCTTGCCTGGCACTTCTAAAGATATCAATGAGTCTTCATCGGTGTCATCGAACTCATCGTCGGAACGTCGTCTACTGAGATGGGACAAAACCGACAAATAGAGAAAGAACACAATCAATGCAATGCAACAATATGATGCATGAACATGACATGGCAATATGATGTGATTTGGCCTAATGCAACTAGCAACCAAATTAAATGAAGTTGGTTTGAACCAAAGGTTCAAATTCAAACTCCATATGTGATTATTCAAATGCCAATTATTCAAATTGTCCTAAACAGTGGCTGTAAGTTATTCAAACATGCATGAAAATGCCATAAACAGATTCCTTGGATTTTTCTGATCAATTTTCATATATAAATTATTTTCATCTGAGTTATAGATTATTTTCTGTGATTTTTAGAAGTTTTGGCTATTTTCTGAAATAAATAAATCATTTCTGATTTATTTAAAATTCCAGAAAACACTTATTGCGTCAGCATGACGTCACTTTGATGTCAGCAGTCAACAGAGGCTGGTCCAGGTCAAACCTGACCAGTGGGGCCCACTGGTCAGTGAAACAACTGACTAAACTAACTTATTTAGCACTAACCTAGTTTAGTTAGCCGGGCGGGGCCTACACGTCAGCGACTAACTAACTAACCAAATTAGATAACACTAACTTAAACCTAACTCTAATTAGTCAGAGGCCTGGGCCCACACGTCAGTGAGCCAGGACTAATCATACTTTATTTAAACCTAAACTAGCCAATTAGCAGAGACTGGCCCCACACGTCATTGACCCACAAGGGTCAAATCTGTTGAACGACTGAGGTCAAACCCACCGGCGACTCGCCGCCGGCGAGATCGAACGCGGCGGAGGGCTCGGAAACGAGCCACCGGGCAATGTTTTGGCCGCGGTTTGTTGCGTTCGAACGCACGCAGTGGCGCGCATCGAGTGGTGGCGGTGAGGGGTGCTGGGGTGGTCTGCAGCGGCGGCGGCAACCTCAACGGCGGCGGCCGAAGCTCGGGTATGCACGGGCGCGGTGCTGCAGCTCGAGGGAGAGCAAACGGGGGTACTGGGAAGCACCTAAGGGGCAGTAGGAGCTCGTCGGAGCCTCTGGTTGGAGCGGAGGGGCTCGGCAGCACGGAGCTCGCCGGCCATGGCGGACGGCGGCTTCGGGTGCTCGCGGGATAGCGTCTACGGGGCGTGTGCGAAGGAAAAGGCGGAGGGAATAGGTTCAGTGGTTCACGGCGGTTCGGCCTGTTGCAGACGGAGGGGCCGGGGAGGCGTTGGTTGCCGCGAATCGCTGGTGATGTTCTTCGGGCATCGACGGCAAAGATGGTGCTGTCGACGATGAAGCGGAGCCCTCCGGCTCGTTTTCTATGGCGTGGAGGCCAGTTGCTCGACGGCGGGGCTTCTGGACTCGGCGAAGGGGCAAGGGGACGGCGGTGGGCGCGGTGGTGCTCGTCGGCGGCCTCGGACGCGAGCGAGGGAAGCGGGGGAGAGAGACAGAGGAGGGGGGGAAGAAGCATGAGGAGGGTGAGAGAGAGACCGGGGTTGTGTGGCCTCCTCTAGGCGCTTCGGGGCGGAGAGGAGACATGCAGGCAAGGTGGAGGTGGCCATGGCGTGTGGCTGCAGGCGCCGGGCACTCGCCCCCGTCCTCCTGGCGAGAGGAGCAAGACGACTGGCAGCGGTGGTGGCTGCCGTGGGCTGGGCCAGCTCCTGGGCCGCGCTGGACTGGACAGGCAGCAGGTGAGTGGCCCAGGTAAGTGACTCTCTCTCTCTCTTTTAATTTAGTTTCTGTTTTCTATTTTCTGCTTTTGTTTTGCTTTAATAAAAATGCCAGAACATTTTCATAAATCTTGGAAATATTTGTGGGCACTGTCTGGATTAATTCCAACAACCTCATTTACTTCCAAGATTATTTGGACATTTAAAATTATCTATAGGATTTAAATGTCCAAATGCAAATATCTATGGTTTAATTCAAGGATCCAAAATGGCTCCCAAAATTATGAAACCATTTTTGGCAGAGGTTTTAGCCAAGACCAAAAATGATGAACATTTTGTGAAGGGCACTTTGGATACATTGAAAAGTATTTATTTGAACCTAGTTGAGATCACTTGGTGCTAGGGCTTGAACATCCCCAATTCAAGTTTAACAAAAAATTAAACATGATGATCAGGCAAAGACCACAGGGGTTGATCTAGGGATGTGACAACTCACCCCCACTAAAACAAGAATCTCGTCCCGAGATTCAAGCGTAGGGTAAGAAATCAGAGGGAACACAAGCTAGCACAATCTTCACGATCCAATTTTCCTTCTCGGAGATGTTGATTTATTGCATCATATTGATCTTGTCATCCTTGCTTTGAGATCTTCATCCATCACGGTGATGACGAAAGAAACCCTACAAAATTGATCCTCTGAAAGATCGAGCAACTCAAGATCAACTCATAGAGTGAGACGTTGAAGCATCTCTTGAGCCGAGATACGAAACACACATCCAAAGGGATGGAGTGAATCAAACGATGAATATTCACTCGGTAGGCAATAATTCCATACCTAAGAGGATGGTGATCGATGTCACCATACGGGGCACCTTAGAGAAGGTGACTCGTACAATTATTCCCTTAAGTGGCAAAAAGAATTACTTTTGATATAGAGATCATTGAAATTCCCTATACCAGCCTAAGGCAAATCACAATCAATCGTTTGACAGAGTCCGTAAGAATGACATTCTCGGGCCAGAATGGATGATGTGGACTACCTTGTTGAAGACAACACCAGGGATGATTTTGCTTATCATCGGAAATGAATGGGACCCATGGCAAGTTGGCATATTGGCGGTGCAAGCTGGGAACAAAATGCAAATGCTGGGAATGATTCTAGTATCTGGGAAGAAACCCAACAGTAGAGAGTGAATCTACTCTTTGAGAGGTTATAGCATAACCAGGAACATTGGGAGCAATCCCGGTCTGTGTCGAGGATAACACCTAGTTCTTGTGCGTGCTCTCAAGAACTTGAGCATTCCCATATTCATCAAGGTTTTACCAATATCTGTGTCAAGGATCCTGGCGACACCACATACTACCATGATGAATAACGATGGACGATGCAGATGCAAAGGAAGATAACACTTTCCCAGATTTCAGCTTAGCGGAGTCAAGGGGGAAAATCAGGATGATCGACCGAGAGACATTTAGCACTCCGCTTCTAATGTTCTCCTTGATGTGCTAGCACAACCCATTCATTATAATGGTTTGGTACCTAGAACGTCAAATAAAAGGTCGGACTTCAGGAGCACAAAAATCCATAAGGAACAACTAGGGAGTAAATCCTACGAGGTCCTTATGGGGAGGTGGCCAACTTCTTCAATCAAGATACTACAACAATAGGTCTTCCGGCTGAGTGTGTTGGCCACGACATCCATTTTACCGGTTATCGAGTGACCAATATTATAGTTCTTGGAATATACTCCAACCATCATATCTGCCTGAGATTCAGTTCTGGTTGGTGTCAGGATATTCTAGACTCATCGAGTCTAGAAAGAAAATGAAAGTTCGCAACACAAATCGACGAGATGACGTTGCGAGATTCTCTAGGAATGAACTGTGATAGTAAGCTCCAAAACATGAGCTGGTTCTGCTACATACATGTGAGCACGTTGTCCAAGACAAGCATGACCATGTAGTAGTCTTATAATAAAACACTACCGAGTTCAGGTGGGGACCATCATTGAGGATAACGAAGTCTCAAGGAAAGTCCATGGATTAGATCCCAAGCATAGACTTCTCTTCCTTGAACAAATCAATCGGTGGCTTGGTGTGCTACGGAATACATATGGAGTGGAGGTAATTAATCTACCAAACCATACAATACTTTGCACGTATGCATGACTGATTTGGGATGATTCCAGGGAAAGCAGAACAAACTCTCCCAAATTCACGGTGGCAACTTACATCAATTACACGTGAGTTAGGGGAAGCCACTTCTTTCATCCAAACATATACTTCACGAACGGGTCATGAAGATAATGCTTATAAAAGTTTCCAATACTAGCTGGATGTTCAACAAAATCATGGAGAGGATAAGGAGGTTGTCGATGGGCTCAACAATAACTCATCCAAGTTTCCATATAGTGGAATTCCACAATTAAGTGAACACGGTGATAGTATTGGTCAGACCAAGAGATATAACGGTGTATGCTAGAGGAATCAACCACGAGTAAGACAACGTTACGAATATCGTTGGTTCTGATTTGACTTGGCGATAACCCATACACAAATCAAAGTCTAGATAAGACAACAGATCCACAAATGAGCACGGAGATCAATTGAAGAAGATATCATCTATCTTCAATACACACACAAGATATCCCTTGAAGTGAGCTATGTGGATTAAGCTTTTATCTTCCAACTCTCCAAGTTGTTGTTTAGCTTAACCAACTAGCTCAGGATATCCAACACAGATTCTTGGAGAAGGGGTGGTTTATAAGAAACCAACTTGATCACGAGCTCAACATAAGGGTCAGGGAACAACCCGGTAATACTTCCGAGAAGATATTCGGAAAATCACGAACCACCGATATGTTATTAAGCTCGCAAACAATCTTGCTTTTCAGGGCGAGATGATATGATCACAAGAGTGAGGGATTTATGCAATCCTAACTCATTGATCAAAAGGTGCACCAGAAAAATGGACTAGGTAGCACGATCAATCTTAGAATGATGGTTCAGTAACCAGCACGCTAAGAATGAGATTATCCTCCATTAACCACCAAGCAACAGGGTTGCTAGGAGTATTGATTTCACACATCATGATTCACTTGTCAGCATTCCGGTTACAATAACACGGAGGACGAGGAATAAACGATGATGGCGAGAAGTATCACCTTATCAAAAGTTCATAGGAGGTGGTGCAATTCCCATGACATTCTTGACATAAAGATGGTAATACTCCAGGATAGAACAGTTTAGAAGCTGGATCAGCATTCTTCACCTGCGAAGTACAACTTCTTCGTCCCAATCCTGAATATGGATAAGGTACTGGAGTTTATTTCTCCTAGTCATTCCAGAATAGAATGGCTTGACAGACCACAAGAGTAAAAGGCATCGATGAACACGAGTGCACAACTACTCCTGACTATCAATTGATAGACGAGGGTCATAATACAACTAAAAGGAGACAACACAAGGAACATATAACTTCTGAGATGTGGATGCATAGATTAACATGTCGAACGAGTTCAACTTATTTCTTCCGGATAACCCATGCAGAAGGTAGAGTTGGCAGAGTCATAATATGAATGGAGTACTACTCAAGAGCACTCGGGTTGTGATCCTTTGGTTCAGAAGAACTTCTGCCATGATGGTTCATGGTATTTGGAAGAAGGATATACCATAGACCTCGAGGACTATCACAAGGTTACTAATATCCTAAAGGAACGAGCAATACTACCAATATGAAGTAAGTAGAGTGAATCTCGGGTCCAAGAACCCAGGAGTAGAATGCTTACTAACTAAATGGCATCACGGGATGCTTTCGAGAATAATGGCCAGAATCATCACACTGGAATATAAAACATTGCTGGATTACTAAGTGATCTTCTAAGATACTTAGGGTCATAATAATAACTCCAACATATGTGTCGAGGTAACAGAGTACCTCCACACACCGGCTAGTGTGATTAATCTGGCCTAAAAGGACATCGGAAACAGGGAGGAAAAGTTTGCAAATGCATCAGACTATTTCAAAACCTGGAATGACTCGGACAGCATAACGGCTGTAAATGCTCGAAAATACTGTTGAGACTCATGCACAAAGATAGCATAACCACTCAACATCATAATGTCAAGGTTCTGAGATCAACAGTTGAACACACAGAAGTAGAATAAACTGAACTGGGAGTTGAATCCACAATTTACGTGATCCTGATAGACAGAAGAAAAAGACTAGTTCTTAATCCCCGTAGAAAGAAGAATGTGACTCAGATCAGATGGTCATGGGGTAAAGGAGTAGAAAGAGCCTTCCGTTCCCTTCCACAATCAATTCCCCTAATATAACTAAAGAGTTTCTAGACATGACTTCGACCAGTTTGGCTTACTATCCTACAGGCAGTCAGGCTCTGATACCAAAGCTGTCGGGACCCCGATCCTAAGTCACACAGGTCTAGCCTGTAACACATCATATCACATTGCGGCCTCACGCACGGTATCCCCACGGGTGCCACCTTACCTGGCTCGGGACCGTTTGCGCATTTTGGCACACGTATATGATAGTGTCGCTAGCATCCATATGACAGAGAACCCGGGCCGACATGACTAGTTATAAACCAAAAGTGGCAATAAATTACAGAGACAGGCATACATGACCCAGCAACGAACGTGTCGGTCATCAACTTATGAACCCAAGTCGTAGCAAGCTACAAGGACTTAAAGGAAGAACGCGTGACATTTCCCCTAAGGGACAGACACAGGAACGAAGAAGGACACATGCCGGTCAGCCTAAGTGTTCCGGAGCAGTAGCAAGCTACCAAGGCTGAGTGGAAGCACTGGGAGACATTTCCCTGTAAGATAGGCTACCAAAGGTAAACAACTAGGTGTCGGATCCCACGCATAGCAATACACATTACACGTACGCATAACATGCAAGTATGTGTTGTACAACATGGCATCACAACATAACTCAACAACTCATATAGATAAAGGCCCAGAAGTGCCATCATAGCATTTATTACAAACAGAGGTCACATGACCCAACATACAGAGCATACAGGCAACGGAAGCATAACATGTCTGAGTACAGACAACTACAAATGAAAAAGGTTGAGAAGCCTGACTATCTACAAGACCCTTCCCAGGGCACAAGACCGTACCTGAGGTAACAAGCTAAACGTCGAAGTCCACGCAGAACCACTAGCGAGACTGAAGTCTCTCTGCAAAATCATAAATTAAGAAAACGTGAGTACAAAGGTACTCAACAAGACTTACATCAGAACTAACTAAATATGCATTAGTATCAACAAAGGGGTGGTGGAGTTTGACTGCAGCAAGCCAGCTTTGACTCGGTGGCTATCCTGAACTACGACGGCAAGTAACTCTTTTGAGGTGGCGCACACGAGTCCACATATTCACCAAACAATACACCACTATGGATCCGCTCTCGTCTCCCTACGAGAAGGCCATCCATAGTACTCACACTTGTCTTGAGCATTTTAGAGTATCCACTTTCACTTGTCTATGTACCACGTAAGCATCCAAGAAGTCCATAACCGCGGACCCGGCTATTCGAATAGATCATGTTAACCCTGCAGGGGTGTACTTCTTCACACACGCTCTCGCCACTTACCGCCATGTACACGTCGTGTATCTCGGCAACCTTCAATTGGAAGCCTGGCGAGGGTGTCGGCCACGACCTGACTAACCACAAAAGACTCAAGTCCAGGTTTATCGCCTATTCGGGTTCCATCCATAAGGAGATCCGGCCGGGGTGTCGCTTACGGCCCCAAACGATGTTCGCAGGGTTCCCAAGCCCACCTCGATGGATGGATCTACGCTTGGTACACCGTGCCACGGTGCCTAGTCTGTCCCAAGCCCACATGTACAGTGTGCCACTTGGTAGACTACTAACACTACCTACAAACACCAGAAACTAGTTGCAACTCCTGGACAGAGATCTAGTTGATTAATAAGTCGAGAGGGGTCGAGTTACCGGAACCCAATGTGTGGTAGTAGCTAGTCATTGGACAACTTACACAGAACTCAGTTCTTAAGGAAGGTTCCAGTGAGACAACCCACCATGTACTCCTACATGGCCTCTCACCACTACCTTTACCAAATCGTGTTCACACACTTAGCTCACACACAGTAGGACATGTTCATAACTTCCCAATTCATCCCCGATGAATCAGACCTGACTCAACTCTAAGCAATAGCAGGCATAACCAGAAAGCATGAATGAGTAGGCACAACATGGCTCAAACAACTCCTACTCATGCTAGTGGGTTTCAACTATTTACTGTGGCAATGACAGGTCATGCAGAGGAAAGGGTTCAGCTACCGCAACAAATAGCAGTTCAATCATTGTTGTCCTAATGCAGTAAAGGAGAGAAGGAGCGAGAGAATGGGATTGTATCGGAATGAACAAGGGGGTTCTGCTTGCCTGGCACTTCTGAAGATATCAATGAGTCTTCATCGGTGTCATCGAACTCATCGTCGGAACGTCGTCTACTGAGAGGGGACAAAACCGACAAATAGAGAAAGAACACAATCAATGCAATGCAACAATATGATGCATGAACATGACATGGCAATATGATGTGATTTGGCCTAATGCAACTAGCAACCAAGTTAAATGAAGTTGGTTTGAACCAAAGGTTCAAATTCAAACTCCATATGTGATTATTCAAATGCCAATTATTC
The DNA here is from genome assembly GCA_902687465.1 of Secale cereale. Classification (NCBI taxonomy): domain Eukaryota; kingdom Viridiplantae; phylum Streptophyta; class Magnoliopsida; order Poales; family Poaceae; genus Secale; species Secale cereale. The sequence goes on from LR738712.1 coordinate 329,685,288, forward strand.
AAATTGTCCTAAACAGTGGCTGTAAGTTATTCAAACATGCATGAAAATGCCATAAACAGATTCCTTTGATTTTTCTGATCAATTTTCATATATAAATTATTTTCATCTGAGTTATAGATTATTTTCTGTGATTTTTAGAAGTTTTGGCTATTTTCTGAAATAAATAAATCATTTCTGATTTATTTAAAATTCCAGAAAACACTTATTGCGTCAGCATGACGTCACTGTGATGTCAGCAGTCAACAGAGGCTGGTCCAGGTCAAACCTGACCAGTGGGGCCCACTGGTCAGTGAAACAACTGACTAAACTAACTTATTTAACACTAACCTAGTTTAGTTAGCCGGGCAGGGCCCACACGTCAGTGACTAACTAACTAACCAAATTAGATAACACTAATTTAAACCTAACTCTAATTAGTTAGGGGCCTGGGCCCACACGTCAGTGAGCCAGGACTAATCCTACTTTATTTAAACCTAAACTAGCCAATTAGCAGAGACTGGCCCCACACGTCATTGACCCACAAGGGTCAAATCTGTTCAACGGCTGAGGTCAAACCCGCCGGCGACTCACCGCCGGCGAGATCGAACGCGGCGGAGGGCTCGGAAACGAGCCACCGGGCATTGTTTTGGCCGCGGTTTGTTGCGTTCGAACGCACGCAGTGGCGCGCATCGAGTGGTGGTGGTGAGGGGTGCTGGGGTGGTCTGCAGCGGTGGCGGCAACCTCAACGGCGGCGGCCGAAGCTCGGGTATGCACGGGCGCGGTGCTGCAGCTCGAGGGAGAGCAAACGGGGGTACTGAGAAGCACCTAAGGGGCAGCAGGAGCTCGTCGGAGCCTCTGGTTAGAGCGGAGGGGCTCGGCAGCACGGAGCTCGCCGGCCATGGTGGACGGCGGCTTCGGTGCTCGCGGGACAGTGTCTACGGGGCGTGCGCGAAGGAAAAGGCGGAGGGAATAGGTTCAGTGGCTCACGGCGGTTCGGCCGGTGCAGACGGAGGGGCCGGGGAGGCGTTGGTTGCCGCGAATCGCCGGTGATGTTCTTCGGGCATCGACGGCGAAGATGGTGCTGTCGACGATGAAGCGGAGCCCTCCGGCTCGTTTTCTGTGGCGTGGAGGCCAGTTGCTCGACGGAGGGGCTTCTGCACTCGGCGAAGGGGCAAGGGGACGGCGGTGGGCGCGGTGGTGCTCGTCGGCGGCCTCGGACGCAAGCGAGGGAAGCGGGGGAGAGAGACAGAGGAGGGGGGAAGAAGCACGGGGAGGGTGAGAGAGAGACCGGGGTTGTGTGGCGTCCTCTAGGCGCTTCGGGGCGGCGAGGAGACAGGCAGGCAAGGTGGAGGTGGCCATGGCGTGTGGCCGCAGGCGTCGAGCACGTGCCCCCGTCCTCCTGGCGAGAGGAGCAAGGCGACTGGCAGCGGTGGTGGCTGCCGTGGGCTGGGCCAGCTCCTGGGCCGCGCTGGACTGGACAGGCAGCAGGTGAGTGGCCCAGGTAAGTGACTCTCTCTCTCTTTTAATTTAGTTTCTGTTTTCTATTTTCTGCTTTTGTTTTGCTTTAATAAAAATGCCAGAACATTTTCATAAATCTTGGAAATATTTGTGGGCACTATCTGGATTAATTTCAACAACCTCATTTACTTCCAAGATTATTTGGACATTTAAAATTATCTATAGGATATAAATGTCCAAATGCAAATATCTATGATTTAATTCAAGGATTCAAAATGGCTCCCAAAATTATGAAACCATTTTTGGCAGAGGTTTTAGCCAAGATCAAAAATGATGAACATTTTGTGAAGGGCACTTTGGATACATTGAAAAGTATTTATTTGAACCTAGTTGAGATCACTTGGTGCTAGGGCTTGAACATCCCCAATTCAAGTTTAACAAAAATTTAAACATGATGACATGATGATCAGGCAAAGACCACAGGGGTTGATCTAGGGATGTGACACCACGAGGCTCAAGCAATACAACAACAATTCCACCAAATCTCTCTGTCCCTTCTAATATGGTATCTATCACAAGTCGATCCAAAACCCTAGCCGCCACCGCTTCCGCCCCCGGGGCGGTCGGCCTCCATGACCGCCGCCGGGGGCTGTGCCACCCATACCTAGGGTTCGTACACTGGGTGTGTTGGCCGGCTGCACTAGAGAGTCTTTTTCCCGAGCCCTTGCTTCAGGTTTTTTCGCTCTCTTGCCGGTCGTTTTGATCGGTGTTTTTCTTTTTGGTTTTCCGATCTAATCTTGATTGGTTTGCATCGCTGGATGCCGCCGTCGACCCCGTGCGCCTCTTCTCCGATCCCGGCGCGACGAGACGGCCTCTCCTCCGACCCAGCGGCCACGCGCGCTGAGGCGGCCCGTCCGGGCCAGCCGCCGTCCATGCGTCGGTCTGCCCGTCGCCCTGCGCCGGTCATCACCGCCCTGCTCTGACGGGGACACCTGCATCGCCTTAACCCGGTGGCCTCGCGCTATGCGGCGGCCAATCATAGCCTCCGCTCGCGTGCCGGCCTGCCAATCGATCCACGCCACCCGCCTCCGTCGCGTCTTCACGATGGCCCTGTGGGCTGCCTCGTCGGCTTCATCTCGGACTCCGCCGCCACCCCATCTTCACCAAGTGGCGTCCGACCTCGCGCGCGATCGGCTTGATCACCTGCTCGCCTCCGTCATCCGCCTCATCTACGTCGCGCGATCGACCTGGCCCGTCGGTTACGCGCGCCTCCGCAGGTCCCGTGAATATCGTCCCGAGTAATGCGCGCCTCTCCACCGATCGAGCATCGGGCTGCCGCTGTGTCGCCCCGTCGGGCCGCAGCGCCGCCGCCCCATGGTTCTCCTAGCGGCTGCATCAACTTGTGCTTCGCCGCGGCGTCACCCATTCGGGCCGTAGCGCCGCGATACGCGGTCCCCGCCGCCACCCCGAGGTTGTCCCCGCGGTAGCATCGACTCGCGAACCGCCGTTGCGTCGCCACTTCAGGCCGCAGCGTCGCGGCAAGCGGTCCCCGCCGTCGCCCTGAGGTCTTCCAGCCGTCGCCCCGACCAGCTTGTCGCCGCTGCGTCGCCCCTTCGGGCCATAGCGTCGTAGCCCGCGGTCCACTCCGCCGTCACCGCGCGTCGACTTCCCGTGGTATGCGCCGCGCCGGTCTTCGTCACGCTGTCAGGGTTCTTCGCCTACTTCGAGCACTGCCGCCGCATTCCTAACCTAGCCGCCTCCGACGCCGTCAGGCCGCCGCCGCCGCTCTTCTTTGGCCACCGCCGCCATCGCCCGTCCACCCCCTTCGTCTTCGTCCAAGCACCAGCCCGTCGCCGTCATCTACCCCGACCACTTCGTCTACTCCGACCACCATTGGTGACATCGGCTCCGTGCTGATGGATGCCGCAATCGTCGTCGAGTTCTTCTCTGCTGGCCCCTCCGACTTCTCCGACATGGCGTACAACTCGTATTGGTCCCTCGTCTACACATGCCCGGTGCTGGCAACACCGATGCGTGCCTTCATCCATGACGTGTCCCCAGGCCTGGCAAGCCTGGTCGGCGCTTTGTCAACTTCATTTTTGTTCGTCTACGGATGCTCAGTGCTGACAACACCGGTGCGTGCCTTCGTCTATGATGTGTCCCCGGGCTTGACAAACCCGCCGCGGCGCGTCGTCAACAACATCTTCTTCCCGGCGCACCACTACTTCGACACCACAGCGCCCATGCTAACTCGGCGCCCCCTTACACCCGCGGCTCCATGGCGACTTCCTCGACACCGGCTAACCCGACTCTACATCGACCACGGCATTCTTCGCACGGCTACCTCGACCATGGCTCCACCACCCTACGCTCTCGGCTACCTCGACTAACGGCACAAAGGGCTACCGCCTTGCTTGAGCACCCTTCTTGGCTTCCACTCCAGCCACGCCTTCCACGATGCAACGACCATTACGGCTGTGGGGGGTGTCCGTCGGCTTGCCTTCGGATTCTTCTCCAGTCTCACCGTTTGCGTCGCTACCGTTGGGACTGCGGGGGGATGTTGAGTATCATGATTATTAGGAAAGCTAGGATAGCGTAGGATATTATTCTACCTTGCCATGTACTCCAAGTAGATCATTGTACTCCTATATATATGCCCACGAGGCTCAAGCAATACAACAACCATTCCACCAAACCCCTCTATCTCTTCTAACTCTTAGCTCCGATAACACCTTGATTCTCAGAGTGATCAATTAATACAAAGATCCATTATGATGTCCTCAGATTCCTTTGAAGTTAATAAATGTGATGTCACCTGTCGTCACGGTGGGTTACCAAACTTTGTTTAGGTCAAATGGTGAAAGGATGTAGAAGAGTCGCCAATCAAAGGATGAAGATTGACATGAACAAGTTCAAATCAACCTGGGGCCTAATGTTGGGGATATAACCCTGTGGTATGACCCGCCTAGGAGGGGCCGGGTTATACTATTTGTAATTCAACGGAGAAGGCCCAAGTAGGCCTAATGATAAGACAAGGACGCAGCTTACAAGCAGGCTCATTGGAAGCCCATAACCCGGAGGCGACTCAAGACCCGAAGGTGTAAGCCTCCAGATGGTAGCTTGCCTAGAGAGGCAAGGCGACTTAGAGCTAGTGTAGGTTACATTGTATAACCAGACCTGGACTTCTATATGCCACCGGGCGTTGACCTATCTATATAAAGGCAAGACCCAGCGGCGGCTTACGCCAAGAAACAATTGAACGATAGCTAGGTCAAGCGGATTTGCTCCCTTGCAATCGACATACTAGCAATATAGCAACAAGTAGGAGTAGGCTTTTACCTCGTTGGAGGGGCCGAACCTGGGTAAACTCGTGTCTCTTGTCCAGCTCAAACCCTTCAAGCTAATCACCATGACCATGGCCTCACACCTAAGTCCTTTCACAAGGGCATCGGCGGTGACAAAACCACGACACCCCTCCTTGGGGATCTTGTCCTTGGCGAGTTTGAGGATTCACGTCCACATGCTAGCCATGGTGGAGCGGAATAAGCACAGAACAGGCCCCACATCCCCTGATTTGTGCTCCCACATCATGATGAGGATATATATTGGCCCAGAGCTAGAGCGGGAGGATGTGGTAGTGACGCATGACGTTGACCACGTCGGCGAGCTGGAGGTCCTTCTCAGTGGACCACCACCCAATCTTCTTGATCAGTGCCTCCACCTCGTCTGGGTTCCCCTAGACGACGCCCTTCTCCTTCCAGTACTTGAATTTCTTTAGGGGCCTAGCTGAAAAGGCAGTGACCTCAGCCTGGCCAGGAGCGAGTGAGTCAGTGATGTAAAACCACTCTTTCTGCCACTCCTTGACCATCCCGATGAAAGTTCCCTTGAACAATTCAAAATTTTGGTTTTTGCTGATCGTGGACTGTCCGCACTCCGCTAGATCTGAGCCACTGGACTTCGGCTTGACACTAGAAGTCTTGGGCCACAAGCCAAAGTGCGGCTCACAGTGGAAGAAGGCCTCACATATGGTGACGAAAGAATCAAGCTGGAGGATGGAGTTTAGGGCCATGTGTTGGAAGTCAAACCCGTAGTAAAAAATCATCTTATGCACGAATGGGTGTAGCGGGAACCCATGGCCTCAGATGTGGTGGGGAACGAAGACTACCTGCTCCCCTTGGTTGGGAGCGGGCACTTGCTCCTTGTCGCCCTGAGTGCGGGTGGCGATGTTGGTGGAGAGTTATCCCGCACTGCTTAGCCTTAGGATGCTTCCATCAGTCACAATGAACCACCCCAATGCTCCTTGAGGGTATCTGCCATGGCTAGATGGGGGAGCTTGGGAAGAGGAGTGCGATATTGGATCTGGGCACTAGAGGTAGATGAGGAAGCATGTAGGGGAAATGTGAACATGGTTTCTTGCGTTGTTATTTTTTTACTCTTATAGGATGATGAAATGCCAAGAGTCCCCCTTGCCGCACCAATAAAAACGCCACTCTCCCGAAAAAGATGTCGTTGTGCGCAAAGGGAGACACCAAATATGGATGATATTGAAGGAAATATACCCTAGAGGCAATAATAAAGTTATTATTTATTTCCTTATATCATGATAAATGTTTATTATTCATGCTAGAATTGTATTAACCGGAAACTTAGTACATGTGTGAATACATAGACAAAACAGAGTGTCCCTAGTATGCCTCTACTAGACTAGCTCATTGATCAAAGATGGTTATGTTTCCTAGCCATAGACATGAGTTGTCATTTGATCAACGGGATCACATCATTAGGAGAATGATGTGATGGACAAGACCCATCTGTTAGCTTATCATTATGATCGTTTAGTTTTACTACTATTGCTTTCTTCATGACTTATACATGTTCCTACGACTATGAGATTATGCAACTCCCGAATACGGGAGGAACACCTTGTGTGCTATCAAACGTCACAACGTAACTGGGTGATTATAAAGATGCTCTACAGTTGTCTCCGAAGGTGTTCGTGGTGTTGGCATATATCAAGAATAGGATTTGTCACTCCGAGTGTCGGAGAGGTATCTCTGGGCCCTCTCGGTAATACACATCATAATAAGCCTTGCAATAAAATGACTAATGAGTTAGTCACGAGATGATGTATTACGGAACGAGTAAAGAGACTTGCCGGTAACGAGATTAACTAGGTATGGTGATACCGACGATCGAATATCGGGCAAGTAACATACCGATGACAAAGGGAACAACGTATCTTGTTATGCAGTTTGACCGATAAAGATCTTCGTAGAATATGTCATGTCTACATAGTTCTCGAACCCGTAGGGTCCCCACGCTTAACGTTTGATGACGATCAGTATTATGAGTTTATGAGTTTTGATGTACCGAAGGTAGTTCGGAGTCCCGGATGAGATCGTGGACATGACGAGGAGTCTCGGAATGTCCGAGACGTAAAGTTCTATATATTGGATGAATATATTTGGACATCGGAAAGGTTCCGAGTGATTCGGGTATTTTTCGGAGCACCAGAGAGTTAAGGGAATTCGCCGGGGAGCATATGGGCCTTATTGGGCTTTAGGGGAAAAGAGAGAGAGGAGGCTGCGCGCCCCCCAAAGGCTTAGTCCGAATTGGACTAGGGGGATGGGCAGCGCCCCTTCCTTCCTTCTCTTCTCTTTTCCCTTTCCTTCTCTCCTACTCCTAATACTTGGAAGGGCTCCTAGTTCTACTAGGAAAGGGGGAATCCTACTCCTGGTGGGAGTAGGACTCCCCAGGGTGCACCATAGTAGAGGTCCGGCCCTCCCCCTCCTCCACTCCTTTATATACAGGGGTGGGGGCACCCCATAGACACACACGTTGATCATTGATCTTTTAGCCGTGTGCGGTGCCCCCCTCCACAGAAACACTCCTCGGTCATACCATTGCAGTGCTTAGACGAAGCCCTGCGACGGTAGCTTTATCATCTCCCTCACCACGCCGTCATGCTGACGAAACTCTCCCTTGAATCTCAACTAGATCAAGAGCTTGTGGGACATCATCAAGCTGAACGTGTGCTGAACGCGGAGGTGTCGTACGTTCGGTGCTTGATCGGTTGAATCGCGAAGACGTTCAACTACATCAACCGCGTCACTAGACACTTCCGCTTTCAGTCTACGAGGGTATGTAGACACACTCTCCCCTCTCGTTGCTATGCCTCTAGTAGATAGATCTTGCGTGATCGTAGGAATTTTTTTGAAATACTACGTTCCCCAACAGTGGCATCATGAGCCAGGTCTATGCGTAGATGGTATGGATGAGTAGAACACAATGAATTGTGGGCGATAATAGTCATATTGTTTACCAGCATGTCATACTTTGATTCGGCAGTATTGTGAGATGAAGCGGCCCGGACCGACATTACTCGTACACTTACGTGAGACTGGTTTCACCGTTATGAGCACTCGTTGCTTAAAGGTGACTGGCGGGTGTCTGTCTCTGTCACTTTAGTTGAATCGAGCGTGGCTACGCCCGGTCCTTGAGAAGGTTAAAACAACACATACTTGACGAAAAATCATTGTGGTTTTGTATGCGTAGGTAAGAACGGTTCTTGGTAAGCCGGTAGCAGCCACATAAAACTTGCAACAATAAAGTAGAGGACGTCTAACTTGTTTTTGCAGGGTATGTTGTGATTTGATATGGTCAAGACAAGATGAGTTATACGTTATTGTATGAGATGATCACGTTTTGTAAAGTTATCGGCAACTGGCAGGAGCTATATGGTTGTTGCTTTATCGTATGAAATACAGTCGCCATGTAATTGCTTTACTTTATCACTAAGCGGTAGCGATAGTCGTGGAAGCAATAGTTGGTGAGACGACAACGATACTTCAATGGAGGTCAAGGTGTCGTGCCGGTGACGATGGTGATCATGACGGTGCCTTGGAGATGGAGATCAAAATCACAAGATGATGATGGCCATATCATGTCACATATTTTGATTGCATGTGATGTTTATCTTATTATGCTTCTTATCTTGCTTAGTACGATGGTAACATTATAAGATGATCCCTTACAAAATTTCAATGTACAAGTGTTCTCCCTGAGTATGCACCGTTGCGAAAGTTTGTCGTGCCGAGACACCATGTGATGATCGGGTGTGATAAGCTCTACGTTCAAATACAATGGGTGTAAGATAGTTTTGCACATGTAGAATACTCGGGTTAAACATGACGAGCCTAGCATGTACAGACATGGCCTCGGAACACTGGAGACCGGAAGGTCGAGCGTGAATCATATAGTAGATATGATCAACATAAGATGTTCACCATTGAAAACTACTCCATCTCACGTGATGATCGGACATGGTTTAGTTGATTTGGATCACGTGATCATTCAGATGACTAGAGGGATGTCTATCTAAGTGGGAGTTCTTTAGTAATATGATTAAATTGAACTTTAATTTATAATGAACTTAGTCCTGATAGTATTTGCAAATTATGTTGTAGATCAATAGCTCGTGTTATAGCTCCCCTATGGTTTTTTTGATATGTTCCTAGAGAAAACTAAGTTGAAAGATGTTAGTAGCAATGATGCAGACTTGTTCCGTGATCCGAGGATTATCCTCATTGCTACACATAAGTATTATGTCCTTGATGCACCGCTAGGTGACATATCTATTGCAGGAGCAGATGTAGACATTATGAACGTTTGACAAGCTCGGTATGATGACTACTTGATAGTTTAGTGCGCCATGCTTTACGACTTATAATTGGGACTTCAAAAACGTTTTGAACGCCACGGAGCATATGAGATGTTCCAAGAGTTGAAATTAGTATTTCATACCCATGCCCGTGCCGAGAGGTATAAGACCTCTGACAGTACTATCCCTACATGATGGAGGAGAATAGCTCAACCAGTGAGCATGTGCTCAGATTGTCTGGGTATTACAATTACTTGAATCAAGTGGGAGTTAATCTTCCAGATAAGATAGTAATTGACAAAGTTCTCTAGTCACTATCACCAAGTTAGTATAACTTCGTGATGAACTATAATATGCAAGGGATGACGAAAGTAATTCCCGAGCTCTTCGCGATGCTGAAATCGGCGAAGGTATAAATCCAGAAAGAGCATCAAGTGTTGATGGTTAACAAGACAACTTGTTTCAAGTAAAGGGAAAAGGGATAGAAGGGGAACTTCAAGAAGAATGACAAGCAAGTTGTCACTCCCGTGAAGAAACCCAAAGCTAAACTCAAGCCTGAAACTAAGTGCTTCTACTATAAAGGAAATGGTCACTAGAAGTGGAACTGCCCTAGATACTTGGCGGATAAGAAGGATGGCAAAGTGAACAAAGGAATATTTGATATACAAATTATTGATGTGTATTTTAGTAGTGCTCATAGCAACCCCTGGGTATTTGATACCAGTTCAGTTGCTAACATTAGTAACTCAAAACGAGAGTTGCAGAATGAACAAAGACTAGTTAAAGGTGAAGTGATGATGTGTGTTGGAAGTGGTTCCAAGATTGATATGATCATCATTGCACACTCCCTATACTTTCGGGATTACTGTAGAACCTAAATAAATTTTATTTGGCATTTGTGTTGAGGATGAATATGATTTGATCATGTTTGTTGCAATATGGTTATTCATTTAAAGTCATAGAATAATTATTATTCTGTTTACATGAATAAAGCCTTCGATGGGCATACACCCAATGAAAATAGTTTGTTGGATCTCGATCGTAGTGATACACGTATTCATAATATTTAAGCCAAAAGATGCAAGGCTAATAAAGATAGTGCAACTTATTTGTGGCACTGCCGTTTAGGTCATATTGGTGTAAAGCACATGAAGAATCTCCATAGTGACGGACTTTTGGAATCACTTGATTATGAATCACTTGGTGCTTGCGAACCATGCCTCATGGGCAAGATGACTAAAACTCCGTTCTCCGGAACAATGGAGCGAGCAACAGATTTGTTGGAAATCATACATACTGATGTATGTGGACCGATGAGTGTTGAAGCTCGTGGCAGGTATCCTTATTTTCTGACCTTCACTGATGATTTGAGCAGATATGGGTATATGTACTTGATGAAGCACAAGTCGGAAACATTTGAAAAGTTCAAAGAATTTCAGAGTGAAGTAGAGAATCATCGTAACAAGAAAATAAAGTTTCTATGATCTGATCGTGGAGGTGAATATTTGAGTTACGAGTTTGGTCTTCATTTGAAACAATGTGGACTAGTTTCACAACTCACGCCACCCGGAACACCACAGCGTAATGGTGTGTTTGAACATCGTAACCGTACTTTATTAGATATGGTGTGGTCTATGATGTCTCTTACCGATTTACCACTATCGTTTTGGGTTATGCATCAGAGACAGCTGCATTCACGTTAAATAGGGCAACATCTAAATCCATTGAGACGATGCCTTATGAACTGTGGTTTGGCAAGAAACCAAATTTGTCGCTTCTTGTGAAAAAGCTTCAACCTGATAAGCTCGAACCCAAGTCGGAGAAATGTGTCTTCATAGGATACCCAAAGGAGACTATTGGGTACACCTTCTATCATAGATCCAAAGGCAAGATATTCGCTGCTAAGAATGGATCCTTTCTAGAGAAGGAGTTTCTCTCGAAAGAAGTGAGTGGGAGGAAAGTGGAACTTGATTAGGTAATTGTACCTTCTCCCGGATTGGACAGTAGTACATCACAGAAACTAGTTTCAGTGATTCCTACACCAATTAGTGAGGAAGCTCATGATGATGATCATGAAACTTCGGATCAAGTTACTGCTAAACTTTGTAGATCAACCAGAGTACGTTCCGCGCCAAAGTGGTACGGCAACCCGGTTCTGGAAGTCATGTTACTAGACCATGATTAACCTATGAACTATGAGGAAGCGACGATGAGCCCAGATTCTGCAAAATGGCTTGAGGCCATAAAATCTGGGATGGGATCCATGTATGAGAACAAAGTGTGGACTTTGGTTGACTTGCCCGATGATCGGCAAGCCATTGAAAATAAATGGATCTTCAAGAGGAAGACCGACGCCGATGGTAATGTTGCTGTCTACAAAGCTCGACTTGTTGCGAAAGGTTTTCCACAAGTTCAAGGAGTTGACTACGATGAGACTTTCTCACCCGTAGCGATGCTTAAGTCTGTCCGAATCATGTTAGCAATTGCCGCATTTTATGAAATATAGCAAATGGATAACAAAACTGCATTCTTCAATGGATTTATTAAAGAATAGTTGTATATGATGCAACCAGAAGGTTTTGTCAATCCTAAAGGTGCTAACAAAATATGCAAGCTCCAGTAATCCATCTATGGACTGGTGCAAGCATCTTAGAGCTGGAATATACGCTTTGATAAGTTGATCAAAGCATATAGTCTTATACAGACTTGCGATGAAGCCTGTATTTACAAGAAAGTGAGTGGTTGCACTACAGCCTTTCTGATAAGTATATGTGAATGACATACTGTCGATCAGAAATGATGTAGAATTTTTTCTGGAAAGCATAAAGGAGTGTTTGAAAGGAGTTTTTTCAAAGAAAAACCTCGGTAAAGCTGCTTACATATTGAGCATCAAGATCTATAGAGATAGATCAAGACGCTTGATAAGTTTTTTCAACGAGTAAATACCTTGACAAGATTTTGAAGAAGTTCACAATGGATCAATCAAAGAAAGAGTTCTTGCCTGTGTTGCAAGGTATGAAGTTGAGTAAGACTCAAAACCCGACAACGGGAGAAGATAGAGAAAGAATGAAAGTCATTCCCTATGCCTCAGTCATAGTTTCTATAAAGTATGCCATGCTGTGTGCCATACCTGTTGTGTACCTTGCCATGAGTTTGACAAGGAGGTACAATAGTGATCCAGGAGTAGATCACTGGACAGCGGTCAAAATTGTCCTTAGTTACTGGATGACTAAGGAAATGTTTCTCGATTATGGAGGTGATAAAGAGTTCTTCGTAAATAGTTACGTCAATGCAAGCTTAGACACTAATCCAGATGACTCTAAGTATCAATCTGGATGCGTATTAAAAGTGGGAGCAATTAGCTAGAGTAGCTCCATGCAGAGCATTGTAGACATAGAAATTTGCAAAATACATACAGATCTGAAAGTAACAGACCCGCTGACTAAACTTCTCTCACAAAGCAAAACATGATCACACCTTAGTACTCGTTGGGTGTTAATCACATGGCGATGTGAACTAGATTGTTGACTCTAGTAAACACTTTGGGTATTGGTCAAATGGCAATGAGAACTATGGGTGTTAGTCACGTGGTGATGTGATCTAGATTATTGACTCTAGTGCAAGTGGGAGACTGAAGGAAATATGCCCTAGAGGCAATAATAAAGTTATTATTTATTTCGTTATATCAGGATAAATGTTTATTATTCATGCTAGAATTGTATTAACCGAAAACTTAGTACATGTGTGAATACATAGACAATATAGAGTGTCCCTAGTATGCCTCTACTAGACTAGCTCATTGATGAAAGATGGTTATGTTTCCTAGCCATAGACATGAGTAGTTGATACGTCCAAAATGCATAACTATTTTGTATCATAATTTATCCTTATTCATTGATATATTTCACATTACGATGATGTTCTCATGTTGTTTTGGCCTATTTTACACAGTTTGCAACTTTCCGGTGCCGAAGCAGCAGACGCAGGATTCAGCGGTAAAAAGTGGACGCTGAGTTGCTGAAGAAGAATACCTCCAAATTACCTGAAAATCGACGGAGGATATTTTCCGGACGAATCACGAAGACATGCGAAAGGGCAACAAGAGGGGGGCCACAGGGTGCCCAGGCGCCCTGGGGGCGCCCCCCCTGGACGCGCCGGGGGGCGCCTGGAGCCCCTGGCCCACCTCCGGCTGCCCCCTTTTGCCTATATACTCTCCGTTATCCGAAAACCCTAAAAACGAGAGTTTTTACGGAGTTCCGCCGCCGCTCTGTGGCGGAAACCTTCAGAGAAGAAAAAGCCATCTCCGGCGGGCAGATTCCGCCGGGGAGATCACCTCCCGGAAGGGGAGATCGTCGCCATCGTCATCACCATCGTCACGGGCATCATCGAGATCATCATCAACATCATCCTCAACACCAGCACCATCTCCATCTTCATCCAAATCTCATCTCACAATTGCAACTTGTGTTGTAACTTGTACTACCTGTCCTCTCTACTCCATCGGTGTTGATTACTACTTTGTGGTGAATGCTATTGAGTTTTGTTGGAGAAATATCATTATGTCCAGATTGTTTATCATCTATTTATCTCCACTGATCATGATCTCTTTTATGTCTCGTGAGTAGTTACCTTAGTTCTTGAGGACATGGGGAAAGTCTTGTTGTTAGTAGTCATATGCTGTTGAAGTAATATGTGTTGTTTGATACTTAAGTTGTGTTGTCATTCTACTAGTGGTGTTGTGTGAGTCGAACACTCAACACTTCGCCTTATTAAGGACCTAGGGGAATACATTGTGTACAAAGAATGCTTACGTTGGGTTGCCGGAGTGACAGAAACCTGAACCCCAGTTCGCATGCTTTCGCACAAGGGATCAATGGATCATCGGTCGGATTGCTATGGTTAGGCTTTTGCCTTAAATACTATCTTGTATTTGCGGATGCTTGCAAGGTGTTTAATCATAAAAGTGCACTCATCTTAGTCTAGAGAGTGTACTAGCATAGATCCACCCACTCAACACTTATCAACACATAACATAGTATCGATACAGAATATGGCGAAAGCACATGACTACCTCTCCCGTGTGTCCTCAGGAACGCTTTAGCCTTTATTAGTTCAGTTGCTAGGCCTCTCCTTTGCTAAGAAAGGATTGGGCCACTTGTTACTCTTAGTGCCTTTTACATTGCTTGCTTTTACTTTCCTGTTGCTTATATCGAAAAACCCCTAAAAAGTTATCTTTCAGTGCTTGGAGTAATTTCTTGCTCAGAATCGCTTATCAATACCTTCTGCTCCTCGTTGGGTTCGACACTCTTACTTATCGAAAACGCTGCAATAGATCCCTTACGGTTGTGGGTCATCAAGTACCGTTTTCTGGCGCCGTTGCCGGGGAGCGTAGTGCTATTGGTAAAGTGAAACTGGTAAGGAAGTTTTTATAATTCTGTTTTTTTATTTTTGCTATTGCTGCTCTTTGCCCTTATGGACAACACTGTTATTGGATCGTTGCTTGCGGGAAGACGCCCCACACCTATGGTGGTTGCTCCTCCCCCTAATGAAATTGTGCCCTATAAAATACCAGCAGGTATTATCGATTATGTTTTGGCTAATCGTTATGCAGGAGACAGACATCCCGGTGAACACTTGCTATATTTGTCACAACTATGTTCATTATTTAAGCTTGCAGGTGTATCGAGGGAGTTTGTCATGAGGAAATTGTTTGTTGTATCACTTATAGATAAAGCTTCAGATTGGTATAGGCTTCTCGATAACTCACACTTGCTTGACTGGCAGGAGCTTATGTCTCTCTTTTATACTAAGTTTTATCCTCTTCATGAAATTCATCGAGACAGGAACTATATCTATAACTTTAGGTCTCGTGACGGAGAAAGCATTGCTCAAGCTTGGGGGAGATTGAAGTCCCTAATGCTCAAATGCCCTATTCATAAGCTTCCCAAGGAAATTATACTTACAAATTTTTATGCCAGGCTTTCTCGTCAGGATAAGGAGATGCTGGATGCCTCCTCTAGTGGGGTATTTCAGAAGAAGAGTGTGGAAGAAAGGTGGGATCTCATTGAAAGGATCCAGAGGAATACCGAAGACTGGGAAATCGATAAAGGTATTGAACCCGCTATAAATTATGAACATGATTATATTGAGAGCTATGTGAAAACTGATTACTTCAATACTTTTTGCTCTAAGATTGGTCTTGATTCCCATCTAATGATTGATTTCTGTAAGAATTTTGCCTCTCCCATTGATTCTTTTAAAAAGAAGAGAGACCAGCATCATGAACCATTTAAAGAGCCACCTGTTGATATTCATGTTGCTGACCCTATTTTGCCTGCAGTTATATATGAACAGCCTCCTTTTCCCGCAAGGATAAGGGAGCACTCTCTTGTAACAGGCATAATAAATAAAAGTGAGAGAAGAGTTGATGAGCCTGAGGACCAGATCAGGGTCGATCCTCAAGTTGCATTGATTAAAGACCTTGTTACTAATGATGTTTTGGATTCCAATATAAATTTTTGTGCTGTTTCCACTAACCTTGTCACAGCCAAGAATAAAGGCCCAATTTCAGGTACTCCAGTGGTATCTGTTAAAATAGGAGATCACAATTATTATGGGCTATGCGATTTGGGATCGAGTGCAAGTGCTATCCCCTATTCACTTTATGAAGAGATCATCGGTGAGATTTCCCCTTGTGAACTTGAAGAAGTTGATGTTACTATTCATCTTGCAAACAGAACAACTATCTCTCCTATCGGAATTGTGAGGGACGTTGAAGTCCTATGTGGAAAGGTAAAATACCCTACCGACTTTCTAGTACTTGGTTCAGAGAGGGACAATTTTTGTCCAATTATTTTTGGTAGACCTTTTCTTAGGACTTGTGGAGCTATAATAGATTGCAAGAAAGGTAAAGTTTCTATTGAATTCGATGGTGAGCCATATGAATTTAATTTTTCTAAGTTCTCTAAGCAGCCTCGTGGTACTGATTTACCTAGTGATGATAAACTTATTGAAAGTATTGCTTCTATTGCTATTCCCCCTAATGATCCTTTGCAGCAATATATGGAGGACCACGAGAATGATTTGCATATGCAAGAAAGAAATAAACTAGATGAAATATTCTTGAGGCAACCTGCTATCCTGAAGCACAACCTCCCGGTTGAACCCTTGGGAATTTTATCAAAACCGAAAGAAGACCCGGTGTTCGATCTTAAACCTCTTCCCTATACGCTCAAGTATGCTTATTTAGATGAAAAGAAAGTATATCATGTTATTATCAATTCTAACCTTTCAGGATATGAAGAAGAGCGACTATTGGAAGTACTTCGTAAACACCGAGGCGCAATTGGCTATACCCTTGATGACCTTAAGGGGATTAGTCCATCTATCTGTCAACATACTATCAACCTTGAGCCTGATGCTAAACTAGTTGTTGATCATCAACGACGGTTGAACCCGAAGATGATGGATGTTGTAAGAACTGAGATTCTCAAGCTTCTAGCCGCAGGTATTATCTACCCTATAGCTGATAGTAAGTGGGTAAGCCTAGTACATTGTGTTCCTAAGAAAGGAGGTACAACTGTGGTTCCTAATGATAAAAATGAACTAATACCTCAGAGAATTATTATTGGATATAGAATATGTATTGATTACAGGAAGCTGAACAAGGCAACCAGGAAGGATCACTACCCGTTGCCGTTCATCGACCAAATGCTTGAAAGGTTATCCAAAAATACCCACTTTTGTTATCTCGATGGTTATTCTGGCTTCTCTCAAATTCATGTTAACACTGCTGATCAAGAGAAGACCACTTTTACTTGTCCCTTTGGTACTTATGCTTACAGGCGTATGCCTTTTGGTTTATGTAATGCCCCTGCTACTTTCCAAAGGTGTATGTCTGCTATCTTTCATGGGTTCTGTGGGGATATTATGGAAGTCTTCATGGATGATTTCTCCGTCTATGGAACCTCCTTTGACCATTGTCTTCACAATCTTAATAAAGTTTTGCAGAGATGCGAAGAGACAAATTTGGTACTCAACTAGGAGAAGTGCCACTTCATGGTTAACGAAGGAATTGTTCTTGGTCACAAGATTTCCGAAAGGGGAATTGTGGTGGACAAGGCCAAGATCGAAGCTATTGAGAGGATGCCCTATCCAAGGGACATCAAAGGTATTAGCAGTTTTCTTGGTCATGCTGGTTTCTATAGAAGATTTATTAAAGACTTTTCTAAGACCTCGAGGCCCCTCACTAATCTTCTCCAGAAGGACGTCCCTTTTCTATTTAATGAGGATTGTAAGGAAGCTTTTGAAGTCCTTAAGAAAGCTTTAATAACCGCTCCTATGGTACAACCACCTGACTGGAATTTACCTTTTGAGATTATGTGTGATGCAAGTGATTTTGCTGTTGGAGCTGTTTTAGGACAAAGAGTTGATAAGAAATTGAATGTTATACATTATGCCAGCAAAACCCTTGATAGTGCTCAAAGGAATTATGCTACTACTGAGAAGGAATTCTTAGCTGTAGTATTTGCTTGTGATAAGTTTAGGCAGTATATTGTTGATTCCAAAGTTATTATTCATACTGATCATGCTACCATTAAGTACCTTATGACAAAGAAGGATGCCAAGCCAAGGCTTATGAGATGGGTACTCCTTCTTCAAGAATTTGATTTGCAGATTGTTGATAGGAAAGGAGAAGACAATCCGGTGGCGGACAATCTTTCAAGGATGGAAGATATACCGCACGACCCTATTCCAGTCAATGATAGTTTTCCAGACGAGCAACTTGCCGTTGTAAAAGTACAATCTCTTTCCGATCCTTGGTATGCAGATTATGCTAATTTTATTGTTGCAAAGTATTTGCCTCCAGGTTTAACATTTCAGCAAAGGAAGAAGTTCTTTCATGATTTGAGGCACTACTTTTGGGATGACCCACATCTTTTCAAAGAAGGTCCCGACGGGATCGTGAGAAGATGCATACCGGTACATGAGCAGAAGGACATTCTCAGACGGTGTCATGATAGTCCCTATGGAGGACATCATGCCGGTGAGAGGACTGCACATAAGGTTCTTCAATCAGGTTTTTATTGGCCTACTCTCTTTAAGGATGCTAGAAATTATGTTTTAGCCTGTGATAAATGTCAGAGAGTTGGTAACATTAGTAGAAGGAATGAGATGCCTATGAATTACTCACTAGTGATTGAACCTTTTGATTGTTGGGGTTTTGATTTTATGGGTCCTTTTCCTTCTTCGCACAAGTACACGCACATTTTAGTAGCTGTTGATTATGTGACCAAGTGGGTTGAAGCAATCCCCACTGAAAGTGCTGATCACAAGACATCTTTGAAAATGCTTAAAGATGTAATTTTTCCTAGGTTTGGTGTACCAAGGTATCTCATGACTGATGGAGGATCACACTTCACGCACGGAGCTTTTAGAAAAGCTTTAGCAAAATACGATGTCAACCATAGAATTGCTTCACCATATCACCCTCAAACTAGTGGGCAAGTTGAGCTCACCAATAGAGAGATTAAGTTGATCTTGCAGAAGATAGTAAACTGAAATAGAAAGGACTGGTCAAACAAGTTAGGAGATGCTTTGTGGGCGTATATAACTGCTTACAAAAACCCCATGGGCATGTCCCCCTATAAGATGGTCTATGGCAAGGCTTGCCATTTGCCATTAGAGTTAGAGCACAAAGCTTTCTGGGCTGTTAGAGAGCTTAATGGTGACCCGAAATTAGCTGGTGAGAAGCGTCTCATGAACTTGACTTCTCTAGATGAATGGAGAAGTGAAGCTTACGAGAGCGCTAAAATGTTCAAGGAAAAGGTAAAGATGTGGCATGATAGGAAGATTCTGAAACGTGAATTTAATGTTGGTGATAAAGTTTTGTTGTTTAGATCCCATTTCAGGTTTTCTCCAGGCAAACTACTTTCCAGGTGGGAAGGGCCATTTCATATTGAAGAAGTCTATTGGTCTGGTGCAATTAAGATTAACAATTTTTAAGGCACCAAACCTCAAGTGGTGAATGGGCAAAGACTTAAACATTACATAGGAGGAGACCCTGTCAATGTTGATGTGAATATAATATACACAACAACTCACGAAGAACATGTTGCAGCCCTGTTTCAGACGCCAGCAGAAGCAGAATAAAGAAAAGGTATGTAGTACGGTAAGGAAACATCGCGAACCGCCATAAAAGTTCCGTATTACGAGTTTTTGCAAAATTAGTAAAATTCTGAGCCTAAGTGGAGCCGGAGACGAGCTACAGGGGGTCCAGGCGCCCCCCTGGCGCGCCCTACCTCCTGGCCGCGCCGCCAGGGCGCCTGGACACCCGGGAGTCCGTCTCCGACCCCGCTTTAGCCTGTTACCTTCCTTTCTGTGCATAAATTTTTGCTATATATTTGCCAGGATTGTTCCGGCAACGTATCTTGCGGTTTCGTGTGTTTTCTTTTCGATATGTTTCTGCCAGGGAATCTTTCAGCTGAATCTAGGTGCCATGGCTTCTCCAAGTTCCCCCAAGGACAATTTCGTCATCAACGTCATCAACCCTTACCTCGCTAAGGTGAAGAAGCACCCTCAGGTTGTTCGGATGGAGGACGGTGTCCTTCATCAAGAAGATCTGAAGGGACCTATCAAGGAGGGGAGCATCCAGGCCAGGCTGGAAGAAGTGGAGCAAGAAGTCTTCGAGTACAAGAAGATGATCGAGCGTGGTGTTGAAGCGAACTTTGACATCATCAACGAGCTAAAGACCTACTTCCTGAAGGAGATGAAGGAGATGTGGAAAAGCATCACCGCGTCTGAAGAAAGAATTGAAGAGCTCCAAGGGCAAATTTATGATCTACATCGCCAGAACTGTGAGTATGAACTAAGGTTTATGCGCATGAGTATGGGTGCTGCATGCAGGATTCAGGAGACAAACTTCTCATATGAGACTGGAGAACCCCTTCCATGAAAGCGTTTCGCCGAGGACTACGTGATCAACGCCAACAAGGATGAGGAGTGAAATCTCCTTGGGTAACGGCATTCCCTTGGCTTGTTCCAAGCTTGGGGGAGTGCCCGGTATCTTTATCTTTACCTTTTGTCTTTTAGAGTCAAGTAGAGTCGTATCATGCTTAGGGAGGTTATTATATGAAATAGGTGTGTGCATTGAGGTCTATCACTCCTTCGGTGGAGAGATTGTATCCGTGAGTGTGGAGTCGTCTATGATGGAATATTAATGAGAAGTTTATTTGTTCCTTTTGCTGCACTCGGTATTCTCTTCACGCAATCGACCTTATATGATGATTCTTATGGGGAGTATTGACCTTATATCAGGTATGGCTGTGAGAACTTTATTTAATCTTGGCAAACATAGCTTTGGTCATAACAACAAGCATGATTTTCCTAAAATATCAACGTAGCCAAAACCTTTATGTTATTATGCTTGAAGTGTTATGCTGACAAGGAAGACAACTTGATGTGTTATGCTTATTTCAATGTTTATGCTTTATATTGTTTTGCATCTTAGTCATCATCAATTGTCTGTTCTCTCAAAACCTTTGCTAGCCTAACTCTGTACTAAGCGGAATTCTGCTTGTGCATCCATACCCTTAAACCAATACCTTCCATATGAGTCCACCATACCTTCCTACTCGTGGTATTCCACTACCACCTCCTAAAGTACAGAATTTATGTGTTATCCTTAAATGTTCAAAATCTTTTATTTTTGTGCCTCTGCTTTAGCTCATGAGGAAGTAATAGTTAATTCATGGTCTTTTTGAGTTGGACAAGCTTCACCCCGGGATTGCATGTCTAATGTGCAAACCCATAATACGAGAAGGAACTGGCAAAGAGTGCGCCCGGCTCGAAAATAATATAACAAACAAACCCTCCTTCACGCTTTGTTCATGAGAAATCAGAAAACTTTGGAAGTGATAAACAAAGGAGAATAAGAGCATGTGATCGTCCTCGTGCGGGAGCCGTTCCTCGAAACTTGTCCAGCTCAAGAAGCAATTGAGTTATCTATTAGCATTCGTTGACAAATCATGCACTTCTCAAAACTCGTTTTCATTCTGTTTGATTTAAGGATAGCACATGAGTTTTCCCTACTACCCTAGAGAAGGGCCTATCTTTTAATTTTAAATTGAGTCAGTTATTCCTATTTCCTTCTATTTCTTAAAGAGAGCAGACATTTGATGTTGACAAGGATTCATTCATATAAAGTTGCATTAAGATTTGTCATATCATATCCTTGTTGACATTATCATTTGATAAGTAAGTTGTTTGTCAAGCCCAGCTAAGGCAAATATCTTCCTTTGTGTTAACACTTTCACTTCTTGCCTGATAACATGTTCTTTCAAAAGCTTCAATTAATCTCATCAAAACATAAAGAAAGAGCAAACGTAAAAGTTATTAGTTGTTCTTTGACCAAAGGACATGTTTGCCATGATTCAATGAGTTTCCTTAGCCCTACTTCCGAATATAAGTGTTACCACTCTTTTATAAGGGCCTTATCAGTTGAAGATTGTTGTTGAGGATATTTGAGCTGGTGAAGAAACTGTGATGCTTCTTGTCCGTATTCTATTTATCGACACTTCACTCTCTAAACTTGTGGACAGGTTTACCGAGCTCAGTATTCGCTTGGGGACAAGCGAGGTCTAAGCTTGGGGGTGTTGATACGTCCAAAATGCATCACTATTTTGTATCATAATTTATCCTTATTCATTGATATATTTCACATTACGATGATGTTCTCATGTTGTTTTGGCCTATTTTACACAGTTTGCAACTTTTCGGTGCCGAACCAGCAGACGCAGGATTCAGCGGTAAAAAGTGGACGCTGAGTTGCTGAAGAAGAATACCTCCAAATTACCTGAAAATCGACGGAGGATATTTTCCGGACGAATCACGAAGACATGCGAAAGGGCAACCAGAGGGGGGCCACAGGGTGCCCAGGCGCCCTGGGGGCGCGCCCCCCTGGCCGCGCCGGGGGGGCGCCTGGAGCCCCTCGCCCACCTCCGGCTGCCCCCTTTTGCCTATATACTCTCCATTATCCGAAAACCCTAAAAACGAGAGTTTTTACGGAGTTCCACCGCCGCTCCGTGGCGGAAACCTTTAGAGAAGAAAAAGCCATCTCCGGCGGGCAGATTCCGCTGGGGAGATCACCTCCCGGAAGCGGAGATCGTCGCCATCGTCATCACCATCGTCACGGGCATCATCGAGATCATCATCAACATCATCCCCAACACCAGCACCATCTCCATCTTCATCCAAATCTCATCTCACAATTGCAACTTGTGTTGTAACTCGTACTACCTATCCTCTCTACTCCATCGGTGTTGATTACTACTTTGTGGTGAATGCTATTGAGTTTTGTTGGAGAAATATCATTATGTCCAGATTGTTTATCATCTATTTATCTCCACTGATCATGATCTCTTTTATGTCTCGTGAGTAGTTACCTTAGTTCTTGAGGACATGGGGAAAGTCTTGTTGTTAGTAGTCATATGCTGTTGAAGTAATATGTGTTGTTTGATACTGAAGTTGTGTTGTCATTCTACTAGTGGTGTCGTGTGAGTCGAACACTCAACACTTCGCCTTATTAAGGACCTAGGGGAATACATTGTGTACAAAGAATGCTTACGGTGGGTTGCCGGAGTGACAGAAACCTGAACCCCAGTTCGCATGCTTTCGCACAAGGGATCAATGGATCATCGGTCGTATTGCTATGGTTAGGCTTTTGCCTTAAATACTATCTTGTATTTGCGGATGCTTGCAAGGTGTTTAATCATAAGAGTGCACTCATCTTAGTCTAGAGAGTGTACTCGCATAGATCCACCCACTCAACACTTGTCAACACATAACATAGTATCGATACGGAATATGGCGAAAGCATATGACTACCTCTCCCGTGTGTCATCAGGAATGCTTTAGCCTTTATAAGTTCAGTTGCTAGGCCTCTCTTTTGCTAAGAAAGGATTGGGCCACTTGTTACTCTCAGTGCCTTTTACATTGCTTGCTTTTACTTTCCTGTTGCTTATATCGAGAAAACCCCTAAAAAGTTATCTTTCAGTGCTTGCAGTAATTTCTTGCTCAGAATCGCTTATCAATACCTTCTGCTCCTCGTTGGGTTCGACACTCTTACTTATCGAAAATGCTGCAATAGATCCCTTACGGTTGTGGGTCATCAATAGTCATTTGATATACGGGATCATATCATTAGGAGAATGATGTGATGGGCAAGACCCATCCGTTAGCTTAGCACTATGATCGTTTGGTTTTACTCCTATTGCTTTCTTCATGACTTATACATGTTCCTATGACTATGAGATTATGCAACTCCCGAATACCGAAGGAACACCTTGTGTGCTATCAAACATCACAACATAACTGGGTGATTATAAAGATGCTCTACAGGTGTCTCCGAAGGTGTTCGTGGTGTTGGCATATATCAAGAATATGATTTGTCACTCCGAGTGTCGGAGAGGTATCTCTGGGCCCTCTCGGTAATACACATCATAATAAGCCTTGCAAGCAAATAACTAATGAGTTAGTCACGAGATGATGTATTACGGAACGAGTAAAGAGACTTGCCGGTAACGAGATTAACTAGGTATGGTGATACTGACGATCGAAGCTCGGGCAAGTAACATACCGATGACAAAGGGAACAATGTATGTTGTTATGCGGTTTGCCAGATAAAGATCTTCGTAGAATATGTAGGAACCATTATGAGCATCCAGGTTCCACTATTGGTTATTGATCGGAGATGTGTCTCGGTCATGTCTACATAGTTGTCGAACCCGTAGGGTCCGCACGCTTAATGTTTGATGACGATCGGTATTATGAGTTTGTGAGTTTTGATGTACCGAAGGTAGTTCGGAGTCCCGGATGAGATCACGGACATGATGAGGAGTCTCAGAATGTCCGAGATGTAAAGATCGATATATTGGACCACTATATTCGGACATCGGAATGGTTCCGAGTGATTCGGGTATTTTTCGGAGTACCAGAGAGTTACGGGAATTCGACGGGGACCATATGGGCATTATTTGACTTTCAGGGAAAAGAGAGAGAGGAGGTTGCGCCCCCCAAAGGCTTAATCCGAATTGGACTAGGGGGAGGGGCACCGCCCCCTCCTTCCTTCTCTTCTCTTTTCCCTTTCCTTCTCTCCTACTCCTACCACTTGGATGGGCTCCTAGTTCTACTAGGAAAGAGGGAATCCTACTCCCGGTGGGAGTAGGACTCCCCAGGGCACGCCATAGTAGAGGACCGGCCCTCCCCCTCCTCCACTACTTTATATATGGGGGTGGGGGCACCCCATAGACACACAAGTTGATCATTGATCTTTTAGCCGTGTGCGGTGCCCCCCTCCACAGAAACACACCTCGGTCATACCGTTGTAGTGCTTAGACGAAGCCCTGCGCCGGTAGCTTCCTCATCTCCGTCACCACCCCGTCGTGCTGACGAAACTCTCCCATGAGGCTCACCTGGATCAAGAGCTCGTGGGACGTCATCAAGCTGAACGTGTGCTGAACGCGGAGGTGCCGTACGTTCGGTGCTTGATCGGTTGAATCGCGAAGACGTTCGACTAAATCAACCGCGTCACTAGACGCTTCCGCTTTCGGTCTACGAGGGTTCGTAGACACACTCTCCCCTCTCGTTGCTATGCCTCTAGTAGATAGATCTTGCGTGATCATATGATTTTTTTAGAAATACTACGTTCCCCAACAGATTTTCGTGAAGAAACAGGTACGATCTCCACCTTGATGGGACGCGCCAGTAGAAAACCTTCTCGGGCCACGATTCAGGGTCACAGTAACTGCCCGACCCGTCGTTAAGGATCTCAATGGGTCGCATTTGGATCGGGTTGAACAATATCCAATCCATATATATATCCATGAAGATAGTATTTGCCCACGTATGAAAAAATCCACGGGTGAAAATTTGTGTCCATGTACAAACTCGATGGATATCCATACCCATTGGATATCCATCAGATCCTCTCAAGACATATAAATAAGACATAAGACAATTCTAACATAAGTTCTTCCATTATTCACCTTGTGGCAAGATATGCTTCAATTATTGTAAACATCAACTTATGGTAAATCAACGTCCACTAACAACCCAATATCATTTAGTATTTTTCTGAAAGATGAGAATGACAAGTCATTTAACGAGGAGATAAAAATAAGGGAAGGGGCTCTGGTGTATGTTAGTGGGGATTGAATGTCAACTTATAAAAGTTACAGTGTGTAAAGTGTAAAATTGCAGTGGGATATGTGACTGTGGGGTAGGGATAGCATTGTTTTGCCCATTAATGCATACAATCGGGTCGGGTTTGGGTATATCCATGGATACATGATTGTATCCATGCCCTACCCGCGAGAAATCGGGTCGGGTTGGGCGCCACCCATGTCCAAACCCTATCCATTCGGGTCGGATATCCATGGGTATCCATGCCCATGGGTAGAATTTCCATCCTTACCCATCGTGGAGTGCGCTGCTTTGATAAAGTTATCAGACTAGGTGGCACTATTCATATCTACATGGTCGGCCTTCGAGGTTAAGTTACCCTGCTTCCTTGGGCAAAGATTGAGCTCACTAGGTTTTGGTTTTTAGAAGGCGTCACTCCTTTAAAGAAACAATTCGGTGGCTTTGAAGGCACAAAGGGGAACTCGTCTGTCAAGCCAAGGACTTCGGATTCAGGGTCATGTTTGTAAGGAAATCGTCCTCGCCATAGAAGACTAGTTCGGGGGCTACACACTGTAGCATGTACTAAGGGGTGCTAACCTAGTCGGCCCAGGCTCCTCAGATGCGCTGGTGGGCCTTCATTCTCCGCAAGATGGACGTAGAAAGTAGTATAAGGGGAGAATGATCAGGACTGCATCTACCGAAGGCTGGTAGTACACTCTAAGACTTCTCCTACCGCCTGCACGCCAAGATAACGACCTTCTAACCCAGATACTCTGCTTGGCGTGGACATAAGCCAGAGGGTTTGGCCCATAGAGGGGACATCAACCCAAGTTCATTTACCTATCCCTAGAGTTAGAACAGATCTCAAGATCTCGAGGTAGATCAACTATGTACTTGATACACCTTTATCAATATAAAAAGAGCAGGACATAGGGTTTTACATCCATTAAGAGGGCCAGAACCTGGGTAAAACACTGTCCCTCTATTCCTGTTACCATCTGTCCGAGATCCATAGCTCGCAACCCCCTACCATGAGTTCTGCAGGTTTTACACAGACAAGGTGCAACTCAGAAACCTCCCTGGGTGAGGCGATGAGAGCGGTGGCGCAGGAATGCATGGGCAAGGGTGATATGGGCAACGAGTAACTGGGCAAGATGACGGCAGTGGTGACGCAAGATCCTGGTAGTGGAAGGTGGTTGTCATCGCCCAAGCGTTCACACAAACACATCATCCCCGATGTCATGCGCGGTACACAAGGCAAGCCGGAGGAGGAGCCTTGTAGGGAAATGTGATATGCAAGACATGCCAATGAGGTGTTTAGAGGCCCGCCTAGATACCTTGTTAGGGCCTTGTAGTGAGTATGTGCTGCCCTAGGTCCACCTGATCTCTCCAAGGGCCTCAAGGTTCACTATCATTGAACATGAAGATCATGAAAGAATAATATGAGGGGCAGAGATAAATAAACGATAAAAAGGTTCGGTGCGCTTGATGATTGTTTGTTGTTCAATCGACGATCACCTCTAATGTATATAAAAGGCGGCTAGACTTCCTATACAATAAACTTAAAGGACTATAATTCCCACCCAAATTGCCAACAAATTAGCTAACTCAAAACCACCACGAAGGCTTGCCATGATGGAGATCACAACAAGTAGAATTACAGCACCAAGAGGAGAACATCCTTCACCCACGAGGAGAGAAATGATGAGCCTATGATACCACTGTAATAGCCAACTTGATCTAGTGTAAAGCTAGGGTAGATTGGTGTAACAACCTGAGACCGACACTCTAGACGCCCAGTTATTTCATTGTCACCATGCGTTTTATTTGTTTCTGGCATCCATCATCGCATCATTCACATTGCATTGGCACTCCGTTGATCATCCCAAAACATCTCCGGTTTCCCATTTGGACTCCCCTGACCTATTCATCTCGACCCTCCGATCTAAATCACAAGGTCCAAGTAGCCCAAACCTATCTTCACCTGCTATATAAGTAGTCAAACCCTAGTTTAGGCAGTCCCATCCATCCATTCCTCCTGGCTGCTGCCACTCCCTTCATCGGGATTCCCTGATCCAATTCATCTAGTCCACCCAGCCGATCCGACCACCTCACTCGCAGCACCGGACCAACTCATCACGGCCCACCTCCTTCCCTAGGATCGTCCCTGTCCGGATCCAACCACATCAATGCGCCCTTGCGCTCGAGCTCCTTGCGCCCTGCTCCATTGCTCGCATCCCCATGCGTCTTGATACGTCCATTTTTTATCATGTTTTCCTACTGTTATTTATAATGTTTTTATGCGTAATAATGATTTATGGAGTAATTCTAATGCCTTTTCTCTCATAATATGCAAGGTTAACGAAAAGAGGGAGAATTCAGGAAGCTGGAATTCTGGACCTGAAAAACCTACGTTAGCACACCTATTCCGCACATCTCCAAATGAGCTGAAAATTTATGGAGAATTATTTTGGAATATATCAAAAATGCTGGAACGGATAACAACTGGAGGGGGGCCACCTGGTGACCACAAGACACCAGGGTGCGCCAAGCCCCCTAGGCACGCCCTGGTTGGTTGTGGCCAGCCCGACCCACCTCCGTTGCCCATCTTCTGATACTTAAGGTCTCTTGACCTAGAAAAAATAAGTAGAGGACTTTTGGGAAGGAATGCCGCCATCTTGAGGCAGAATTTGAGTAGGAGCAGTTTTGCCCTCTGGTGGAGCGATTCCGCCAGGGGAATTTCCCTCCGGGGGGAATCAAAGCCATCGTCATCACCAACAACCCTCTCATCTTTGCGAGGCCAATCTCCTTCAACATCTTGAACAACACCATCTCCTCTAATCCTAGTTCATCTATTGTGTTCAATCTTTGTACCGGAACCTCAGATCGGTACCTGTGGGTGACTAGTAGTGTTGATTACATCTTGTAGTTGATTACTATATGGTTTATTTGGTGGAAGATTATATATTCAGATCCATTATTCTATTTATACCCCTATGATCTTGAGCATTAATATTGTTCATTACTAGTTACCTTTGTTCTTGAGGCCACGGGAGAAATCATGTTGCAAGTAATCATGTGAATTTGATGTGTTCGATATTTCGATGAGATGTATGTTGAGATTACCTTAGTGGTGTCATGTGAATGTTGACTACAGGGCACTTCACCATTTTTGGGCCTAAGGGAATGCATTGTGGAGTAGTTATTATATGATGGGTTGCTAGAGTGATAGAAGCTTAAACCCTAGTTTATACGCTACTTTGTAAGGGGCTGATTTGGATCCATATGTTTAATGATATGGTTCGATTTTATCTTAACACTTTTCTCGTAGTTGCAGATGCTTGTGATGGGGTTAATCATAAGTGGGAGGCTTGTTACAAGTAAGAACAACACCCAAGAACCAGTCCACCCACATATCAAATCATCAAAGTAGCGATCGCGAATCAAACCAACATGATGAAAGTGACTAGATGAAAATCCCGTGTTCCCTCAAGAACAATATGCTTATCATAAGAGACCATTTTGGCCTGTCCGTTACCATAAAAGGATTGGTATTCGTTGCTGCACTTTATTTACCATGACAGTCACTTGCTCGTTACAAATTACCTTGATATCAAACTATCTGCTACCGATAATTTCAGTTCTTGCAGACATTACCTTGCTGCAAATCACTTTTCATTTCCTTCTTCTCCTCGTTGGGTTCAACACTCTTACTTATCGAAAGGACTACGATTGATCCCCTATAATTGTGGGTCATCAAGACTCTTTTCTGGCGCCGTTTCCGGGAAGTGAAGCACTCTTAGTAAGTGGAAATCGGTAAGGAAAAATTTGTACTATGTGCTGAAATTTATTGTCACTTGTTACTAAGGACAAAAATCCTTCATTGGGGTTTGTTTGGGGTATCTTCACCTCGAAAGGAAGAACAATTAGTTGCCACTCAACCTACTGCACCTACTAAAAATATTGGTTATGAAATTCCTTTGGGTAAGATAGATCAATTGCTAGCTAATCCTTATGCAGGAGACGGAACTAAACATCCTAATGCGCACTTGATATATGTGGATGAAATTTGTGGATTATTTAAGCTTGCGGGTTTACCCGGAGATGAAGCTAATAAGAAGGTCTTCCCTTTATCTTTCAAGGGAAAGGCACTGACATGGTATAGGCTATTCGATGATATTGGATCTTGGAACTTGAAACGATTGAAACTGGAATTTCACAAAAACTATATCCTATGCATCTAGTTCATCGTGATCGGAATTATGTGTATAATTTTTGGCTTCATGAAGGAGTAAGTATCGCTCTATCTTGGGGGAGGCTTAAGTCAATGTTATATTTATGCCCCAATCATGATCTCTTGAGAGAAGTTTCATTCAGAACTTCTGTACTCGGCTTTCTTGTAATGATCCATCCATGCTCGATACTTCTTGTGTTGGTTCCTTTTTGAAGAAGACTATTGAATTCAGGTGGGATCTCTTGGATAGAAATAAATGAAACTATGAAGATTCGGAACATGACAAAGGTAAAGAGTCGGGTATTAAGCTTGAGTTTGATTGTGTCAAATATTTTATGAATACCGATGCTTTTCAAAAGTTTGCAACTAAATATGGACTTGCCTCTGAGATAGTACCCTCTTTTTGTGAATCATTGGTACTCATGTTGATCTCCCTAAGGAGAAGTGGTTTAAAATCATCCCCCTATTAAAGAAGAAATTAAAGAACTGGTAATACCTAAAGATGAAACTATCATTTACAATGTTGATCCAGTTGTGCCTAGTGCTTATATTGAAAAGCCACCCTTCCCTGTTAGGATAAGGAAATATGCTAAGGTTTCAGCTGTGGTTCACAAAATTAATATAAAAGCACCCAAACCTACTGAACAAATTAAAGTAATGCATGGTGTTGTTATGGTTAAAGATCTCATGGACGATAATATTGATGGGCATGTTATTTACTTCATTGGTGAAGCTCCTAGAATTGCCAAACCCGGTGAAAAGGATAAACATAGACCTGTAGTTGGCATGCCTGTTGTCTCAGTTAAAATTGGAGATCACTGCTATCATGGCTCATGTGATTTGGGTTCTAGTGTAAGTGCTATTCCTTTTACCTTATACCAAGAAATTATGAATGACATAGCGCCCGCTGAAATAGAAGATATAGATGTTACTATTAAACTTGCAAACCGAGACACCATCACACCAACCGAGACACCATCGCACCACTTGGGATAGTTAGAGATGTTGAAGTCTTGTGTCAGAAAATAAAATATCCTACTGGTTTTCTAGTTCTTGGTTCCCCACAAGATGACTTTTGTCCCATTATCTTTGGTAGACCTTTCTTGAACACTATCAATGCTAAGATAGATTCCGAAAAAGAAATTGTCAGTGTTAGTTTCGATGAAGTCATAATTTTTCCTAGTAGACAAACGCGAAATGAAGAATCGCATAGTAAAGATGAAATAATTGGTCTTGCTTCTATTGTTGTGCCACCACCGATCTACTAGAATAATACTTGCTAGACCATGAAAATGATAAGCACATGCATGAAAGAAATGAAATAGATAAAAATTTCTTTGAACAACAACCTCTCCTTAAACACAATTTTCCTATTAAAACTCTAGTGGGCCATCCTCCACCTAAGGGTGATCATGTGTTTCAATTAAAAACAATTGCCCGACACTTTCAAATATGCTTATCTTGATGAGAAAAAGATATATCCTGTTATTATTAATGCTAACCTTTTATAACATGATGAAGAAAGATTATTAAAAACTCCGAGGAAGCACCATGCTGCTATTGGATATACTCTTGATGATCTTAAAGGCATTATTCCCACTCTCTGTCAACACAAGATTAATATGTAACCTGATGCTAAACCCATTATTGATCACCAACCACAATTGAATCCTAAGATGGAAGAAGTGGTAAGAACTAAAATACTAGAACTTTTGGAAGTAGGTATAATCTATCCCACAACCTTGGGTCCCTAAGAAAGGAGGTATCACTATTGTTCCTAACGATAAAAATGAACTTATTCCACGAAGAATTGTTACTGGCTATAGAATGGTAATTGATTTTAGGAAATTAAATAAAGCTACTAGAAAAGATCATTACCCTCTGCCTTTCATCGATCAAATGCTAGAAAGTTTATCCAAGCATACACACTTTCGCTTTCTTGATGGATATTCTGGTTTCTCTTAAATACTTGTATCACAACCCGATCAAGAGAAAACCATCTTCACTTGTCCTTTTGGAACATATGCTTATAGACATATGCCTTTTGGTTTATGAAATGCACCTGCTACCTTTCAAAGATGTACGACTGCTATACCCTGATTTTTTGTGAAAATATTGTTGAGGTTTTCATGGATGTCTTCTTTGTTTACGGAACTTCTTTTGATGATTTCTTAAGCAACCTTGATCGTGTTTTGCAGAGATGTGAGCAAACTAATCTTGTCTTGAATTGGGAGAAATGCCACTTTATGGTTAATGAAGGTATTTTCTTGGGGCATTCAATTTCTAAATGGGGTATTGAAGTGAGTAAAGCTAAATTTGATGCAATTAAGAAAATGCCATGTCCTAAATATATTAAAGGTATTCGTAGTTTCCTTGGTCATGCAGGTTTCTATAGGAGGTTTATTAAAGACTTATCTAAAATTTCTAGGCTTCTTACCAATTTATTACAGAAGGATGTTCCTTTTGTTTTTTATGATAATTGTGTAGAAGCCTTTGAAATACTTAAGATAGCCTCAACCACCGCACCTATTGTTCAACCACCTGATTGGAACATGCCCTTTAAAATTATGTGTGATGCTAGTGATTATGCTGTTGGTGCTGTTCTAGGACAAATAGTTGATAAGAAGTTAAATGTTATCCATTATGCTAGTAAAACTCTAGACAGTTCTGAGAGAAATTATGCTACTATTGAAAAATATTTTTTAGCACTTTGTGTTTGCTTGTGATCAATTTAGATCCTACATTGTTGATTCCAAAGTAATTGTTAACATAGATCATGCTGCAATAAAATATCTTATGGAAAATAAAGATGCTAAACCTAGACTCATTAGGTGGGTTTTCTTGCTACAAGAATTTGATTTACATATTACTGGTAGGAAAGGAGCTGAGACCGTAGCTGATAACTTGTCTAGGTTAGAAAATATTATTTATGACCCATACCTATTTATGATAGCTTTCCTGATGAATAACTAACTGCAATAAATGTTTCTCATAATACTCCTTGGTATAATGACTATGCTAATTATATTGTTGCTAAATACATTCCACCTAGTTTCACATACCAACAAAAAAAATTCTTCTATGATTTAAGACATTACTTTTGGGATGACCCGCATCTTTATAAGAAAGAGTAGATGGCATTATTAGACATTGTGTACCTGAGCATGAACATGACCAAATTGTTGTAGGGTGGAACCCTAGGTGGAGATCTTTCACGAATTGGTGGGGAATCCCCAAGAACAAGAGGAGCACAAAGGGAAGAACACAAGAGAAACACTCAAGAACAAGCCCAAATCATACATCCACTAGACTCACAAACACATGAGATCCACAAGGTACAAGAACAATCAAAGGGAAATAAGATACATGGTAGAGTTCATCCCAATCCTATGAGGAGAGAGGTCTTGATAATCTACAAGAATTCTTCGCCCTTGGGAGGTCTTGCATCCACTAGGGATCTTCTCTAAGGTGGAGGTCTTGGCCTCCAATGGAGTAGTCTCTCTCTATCAAGAGGAGAAGGTAGGAGAAAAGCTCACATACAAATGAGCTATCATCTTTGCTAAACCTAGAAAGGAGGTGGAGGTGGTCTATTTATAGTCTAAGCCACGAAGGGGTAAGTGGCGAGGGATACAAGGCCAAAGGCCGACGGTTGCGCACAGGCATGGCGGTAGTACCAGAACCTCGGGCGGTAGTACTGCTTGGGAGCGGTAGTACCGCCCGTTCCAGACTGGACAGGCCATTCTCTTCCCTCTTCGCATCCACGCTTCCCTTCCGGATGGTGTAGGCGTTCCTTGGCGCTTGCGCTCCTCCTCCCCGTCCGTGAAGCTCCGACAATACCTATGCATGCACACAAGTGGAGTGTCAAGTAGTATACCATCCTCGAAGGGGTCAAGTGAGCACGTGTAAAGAGAAGATTCACCTTTATGTATGAGAAGTAGATGGCGCACGTGTCACTTGCCAAATGGGCTCATGACATGGTGATGTCCGTAGGATGCTCCGCATCATCCCCTCCCCCTTGGGAAAGATCCGACCTCGGATCGAGAACCATATCACCATGGGAAAGAGATGGTGTCGCCGTGTAGAAGTGGATGATCACCAAGTACACACCATCTTGAAGCTCAAAGTTGTCTCTCTCCAATGTCGCGCCGTCTAGTGATTCCTTCAAAAGGAGCAAGAAGAACAAGCACTTGGAAAAACAAATGTGGATAGCATTAGTGCAAAACCAAGCATTCAAGAGGTGATTCACCCGACAAGTGTTGTCATAATTCATAGCATAGGGTGTGACAAAGGGTGGTGACATGGCATGTAAGCATATGAATTGAGCACAATCAAGGTCATCATGGAAACAAGCATGTAAATGTGAGGTTAAGATGCACATATGTGTGACAGGGGAGTAAGCATCTACCTCAAAGTCGTAGCAAGCATGCATAAAGCGCTCAATGAAAGGTCTATGGTAGGCATAGGAATCATTCACAACACCAAATAAAATGAAGTGTCTAAACACATGAGTCAAGTGCAAGACAATCCAAGCATAACGTGCATAGGGTGTAGTGAAAGTCGTGTGGCACTCAACACAAAAGAAAGATCAATTGTTCGACATGTGTGAGGCAATTAAGTCAAGCATGTGAAAAGCAAAGGGACATGGCATATGTGAAGGGATGACATTGGTGCAACCAAACATGTGATATGAGCAAGTAGGCAACAAGTTGGATGCAACACACAAGGCATATATATAAGGAAGCATGGCAATGTGACAATGGCAAGTCGAAGCGAGATCTCTAACATGTGTGCAATCAAAGGGTCCAAGATAACAAATAAGTCTCATGGTGCAAGCAACACATGTAGTGTGATCCACAATATCCATGCTCATGGTTTTGGGTGTCCCGGAAGAGAAGGATATCACCTTGAAAGTGTGTCCTTGTGCGTCCTTCACAATATCGAAGTACAAGCAAGTGCGATGTAGAAGCGTCGTGGTAGAAAGTAGTTCGCTCTCAAGAGCTCGAATGGTCAACTCACGTGAAGTGGAAGTCGACACGAAGTCCAAGTATCCTATAGATGCACACAACAAAACAAAGAACGTATGCGCATGGTAGATAAACACATCATCCATCATGATGGTTCTCTTCTCTTGCACATAACCATTAGAAGCAAAAGTGCATGAATAAGATGATGCAACAATGGCTATAATCATGGCACTAGGCATAGGATGCAAAGAGGCAAGACAAGCATGCTTCACAATAAATATGTCAAAATCTCCAAATAAATGCGAGAATGCTATGGGGGCAATCTCATTGGCAAGATTAAAATCATGGTTGCGCTCAATGCATGGACAATCATATAGCATGAGAGAGGCAACATGTGGAGACATATGACAACAAGCAATATCAATCATGTGCAAAGCATGGCAATGGTTGACATCAACCGCATGAAAGGGGCAAGTATGTATCATCGGTGATGCAACATAAGCAAACATATCAATCATGTCGTGCAAACTAGTGGGGCGAAGATGCAACACACTAGATGAGTTCATAGCAATCATGTCATGTGAGCCAATAGTAGGCATAAGCAATGCACACGACATATCACAAGCACGAGCACATAGCATGGACAAGGTATCATCATAGGCATTTGGCACAAAACAAACATGTCAATAACAAACAATATCTCCACCAAGCTTTCAAATACACATACAAGTATGAGAATATATCATCATGTGTAATGCGAAGCATGGGTCACAAATGCATGGCAAAGGCATATAAATGAGCATATCATGCAAGGTGAACATGGCAAGAGGGGCATAAGAGATATAATGGACAGTAACCCATAACCATGTGAGGGCCATGTAGAAGAGATGCGCGAAGTCTTTGCGCGAAGGGAGCGGTTGGAAGGATAACACATGGAGTCCCAAGTCGCCGTTGCTCTCTAGAGCTCGTTTCATCAACTCGTGCGTTTGTGAAGTTGAAGAGTATGCATGTGTACCTACGCAAAAGAGACACAAGCCAAAGAAAGTGTGTGCGTGGTAAATGTACACATCATCCATCATGATGTGTATGTGCATGTGTGAGTTAGCACAAGATAAGCATCGCTCAAAGAAATTTGATGCATGGTATAAGAACATGTCCTCCATCATGAAAGAATAGTTATTGTGTATGACATGATGATGACACAAATTAGAGCAAGTATGTGGCACAACAATAGCATTTGCATTCATGGGGGGCATATTGTGCACACAAGTATGGGGATCATGCAATGGATGGGATGGATCAAAATCTCCTAACATGTAGGAGGAAACTATGGGGGTCTCCTTATTAGCAATTTCGGAAGCATAATGTGGAGAAGTGGAACAACATCCAAAACAATGCATGTCCGAAGCTAGGTAATCATGGCATGGCATATGAGATAAATGATGCAAAGGGAGTATATCAATATCATCACAAGAAAAACAAATGCCAATAACCATGGGCTTGTCATCTATGCCATAAGTGCAAATTGGGTTTATCTTAATGGCATATGCATAGTTACTACGATGAGATTGCAAATATGACATACGAGTGATCTCATGCATATCATATGACAAGTCAAGCGGATTATCAAACATGATGTGACCTAAAGAATGATCACAAGAGATCCTATGCAACATGGCATCACAACTAATAGACTCCACATGGCAATCATCATACTCATCATAAATGGGTAATGCATCACATGAGGTAGTCGAACTAGCATGAAGCATGGCAATAGGTGGAACAACATCATGCAAGCAATCGATGTCACAAATGTCCACTAGTGGGACTAGAGCATCACCTTCACGTATATTACCTTGTTCATTCCACTCAAGTGGTGTAGGTGAGTTGGCAAAGACCAAATGGTGGTCATCTTCATCTTGATGGAACCATGTGGGGGGTGCGTCATAATCCACCATGGCCATCTTCTTGTCCATAGGAAGGACGAAGTCGCCGCGAATTGGCTCGTCATCATAAATGGGACCTAGCACCAAATGAGAAGACACAATAGAGGTAGAGGTTATGTTGTTAGAAATCGAAATGGCCTCACATGCCCTATCAACTACCTCACTCTCTCTAAGTGGTGGTGGATCACTAACTCCCTCAAGGTAGGTGAACTCAATGTCACATATGGTGGAGTCACTCAAATCACTCAAGTGGTGGTGGTGGTAACTCTCCTCACATGGGAATTGTGGCAGCTCATCATATATGGGGCGAGTGGTGGAGTCGCTCTCACTCTCAATATGGTGGCAAAAGTCACTCAAGTCATCATACGTCACCGTGGTCGAAGGGAAAATCCCATGCTCAACCTTCTCGTCATCGTCACCGTGGATGAAGGCCGAAGATGGCACATCATAACTCTCGCCTCCAAAGATGGAAGCATCATCCTCGCTCGCCTCCAAAGCTTGGTCCTCAAATGACTCCATAGTCGTAGTTGTCGCCGCACCATCTTGAAAAAGAGTCAAAGTACACTCGGCATCATCAATGCCACAAAGAGGTATGGCGGTGGAGTCGAAGTTGGGAGCGTCATCTTGGAGCTTGTTGGGCTTGTACATCGCGGTGGTGCTAGCCTCATGCTCGCCATTTTGGAGCTTGGTCTTCGAGAAGTGTACTTGCAGTGGAGAAGTCTTGGCCTTCATGAGGTCTTGTTCCGCCTTGAGAGCACCAATGTAGTTGTCGTCGAGGGACTTGTAGTTCTCGATTAAGATAGTCTTGGAGATGTCGTTGTCCAATCCCATCATGAAGTGAAACTTCATCCAAATGGGGTCGTCCACGCCGGCTCATCGCAAGTCATTCTTCATCTCGTTGAAGTACTTGTCGATGGACTTGGATCCTTGTATGGTGTTCTCCAATTGGCGTAGAAGATGTTCTGTGTAAGTAGGAGGCACGAACTCTCGCCGTATAGCTCTCTTCGTCTTGGGCCAATTTACTTTGAAGCTCGTCGAAGGTGTGTGAAGCCACCATGTTGACGCGTTGTCGTGGAAGTTTCTTGTGGCACACTTCACTTGATCTTCATAGGGAACTTGATGTAGCTTGAGGTAGTCGTCCATCTTGCGCTCCCACTCAAGATGCTCCTCGGGGTCTTGAGTCCCATAGAAAGGAATCTCGTGGTCGTTGACGAGGTCGTAGTAGCTCGTGGAAGTCGCGGACTTGAGCTTGGGAAGCTTCTCTTGAGGTGCGGGTCGGCGAAGATGCCGCAAGTCCAAAGGCGAAGATGCCTTGAAGTCACTTGGCGAAGATGCCAAGGTAGATGGTGAAGTCGTTGAGCGGTTGTTGATGTTGAGGTCGTGACCTTCACGTTTTTGTCGTTGATGGTGTCGATGCCGATGTGATCTAGTCATGGCACCGAACTTGTCGTTGTTGTTGTAGACCGGAGATGAAGTTCTTTGCCTATCCATCACAAGACTCGAGTAGAGGGTGAGTAGTAAATGAGATAAACAATACCAAGATACCGTTTCCCAAAGTTGAGGATGTATCCCGTTTCACTCAAAGTGAAATGAAAGAATAGTTTAATTGGTACCAGACTTGTTCACTCACACCTACAAATTAAAGCTTATGGTGGAGCTCGGTGAGGATAGTGGCACAAAAATTTGATGCAAAAAGTTAGTATGAGTCAATAATGTTGAAAGAGATTCACAAATTCGCAAGTGAAACAAGTAGACCAATAGCAAAATGTGGCACACGGAAACACACACACGGATAGATAAATGGGGTCGTGCAACCAAGGAATGAGCACAAAATGTGGAATCCACGGAAAATGCTCGTGTTCCACAACTCAAGATAAACGCTAGCACGATTGCTCAATAGGAGGATATGACACTTGTGCACAACCTATAAGATGCAAAATGTATGAGCCTTCTATCCCAAGTATGCTATGTGTATGATGTTCCCGATGTTCTTCTCAAGATGATCCAAGATGATCGGATATGACAATCTTAAGTGCAAAGTGGTATGATGCTATGGCTCTTGCTTACAAGATTCTTTGTCTTTCTCTTTTTGCTTAAAAGCTTATTCTTTTTTTTTAAATGGCCACTATGCAAAATGCACAAACCAAGATAACAATTGTGTATGTGCGGGAACAATCTTGTGGCACACGAGGGATGGTACTAAGATAGCAAGACGATACCAATATGATATGGTATATATGCATTGTATGGTGTATAATGATGACCACTAATGTGCACAAGTAACGTTGCCGGCAATACTCAAATGGCTAGTCTCGATGGGCAAATGATGCAAAATGGCCTAGGGGTTAACAATGCAATTGCAAGGTGGGTATACAATGGTGTCATCGAGGTTACCGTCTGATGATGATGATGAGAGGCGGTGTTGTCGATGGCGACCCGTTCCTAATTAGCCGAAACACCTTAGGAAACGGAAAAACCACAACTCAAAATCTCAAAGGCCATGGTCAAGTGGTGGTAGCGGAAAGCAATGGTGGCGGTGTCGAAGATGGCAAGGTGGAAGTGGTGGTGGTGTTGGATGAAGAAGCACTCGTCCCTAAGTAGCCGAAACACCTTAGGAGACTCAAGCCACTACTCAAGCAACCACAAATGCTATGGGTCGAAATGGGGTTAGGAAAAGGGCTATAGATAGGATTGACACTAATGGCGCACCAGACATGCGGTGCGCCATTAGTATATACTAATGGCGCACCACGTGCTGGTGCGCCATTAGTGTGGAATACACTAATGGCGCACCGTGCTCAGGGTGCGCCATTAGTATCATTTTTTTTCTTTTCCAAACATACTAATGGCGCATCCAGACAGAGTGCGCCATTACTAGTTGTAACTAGTAATGGCGCACTAGTCACACAGTGCGCCACTACTATTGTTTTTTATTATATTTTTTATTCTTTTTTTTGCAAAACTACTAATGGCGCACTGTGCCACAGTGCGTCATTACTAGTTTAAACTAGTAATGGCGCACTGTGGCACAGTGCGCCATTAGTATTTTTTTGTTGCAAAACTACTAATGGCGCACCACCAGCAGGTGCGCCATTAGTAACCTGGGTTACTAATGGCGCATTAGGAGATGGTGCGCCATTAGTAAGTGGGCACCAACAAGATATTTTGGACAACCACTCCTACCCACTCACTTTCTCCCCACTTCATTCTCTCCACCTCCTCCTCCAAAGCTTGTCTCGGCTGCCTCCTCTTTGTCACCTCATTTCCACCATAGATTCATTCAAATTAAGTGGTTAAATTACCTTTTTTTGATAGGTAAGTAAGGGGGAAGCTATCTTTATGTTGTTCTCCCTCCAACAATGTGCACATGAACTTTTTATGGCCTAGCTAGATCTATGTATGTTCGTGGTGTTGCATATGTTTGTGGTCTTGCATATATGTATGTGTTTGCAGGTGTACCGGTATTTGAAAAGCGATAGTTGCCAATATTTTGCCGGAATGTTGATTCATTTCCGTTTCGGCGAGAATTTTGGCATTAAGCATTCTTTTTGGTCCTATTTTTAGGGAAAGTCATGCCAAATTTTTTCTTGGTTCTAAAATATCGTTTTGCTCTACCCCGTAGGCGACCATGGTCCGCACGATGACCGAAGGCATCGTGAATAGGTTTTTGAGCTCCGCGAAGGCCGAGATGCTTCAAAAGAATGAAACGGAGATAAGATGTCCGTGTCGAAGATGCAAGCTAAAGAGCCTTATTGTGGACCCGGATTCCGGGCAGGTGCGGGACCACCTGCTCTTGCGTGGTTTCATGGATGGCTATCGATGGCAAGGTGATGAAGATGACTACGAAGTCGTCCATGGGGGCCGGGCAAGAAATGAGGAAGGGCAGCAAGACAACCACTGCGGCTCGGGCGGGCGAGAAGACGAAGAATCTCCAGGAGATGATCACGACGGTGATGCTGTTGTCGGTGTACTAAAGTAGGGGTACCTTAGTATCCCGACTTGTGCATGGGCAGTAGCAGCGTCCCGTGGTCAGGCTCACCACGTGCCCGCCAAAGCCCCACTCTGATTCCCTTGAAGCCATTCAAGAACAAAGTATTCAAGTTAAGAGACAAGACCCCGGCAAGAGGAGCTTGCCGGGAAGGCCCCTCCAGGCTCGAGATCATCCCTTCTGCACAAGACCCTGGCAAGAGGAGCTTGCCAGGAAGGCCAAAGAACAGCATTTTAGAAGACATGCCGTAGCACATCGCGCGCCCCGGCAAGACCCGGAGAGCGGCACGCTTCCGGGCCCGGCAAGGTAGCGACCGCGGCAAGGTGCTTGCCGCGGCAAGGTGCTTGCCGCGGCAAGCTTTCACTGTGTGCCTGTGCTCCAGCTCACCTGGCCACGCGTCGCCATGGGGCCCTTCCTGGGGCACGTGGCGGATGGCCGTGCAGCCTGGGGTACACGGTGGCAAGCCACGATGACGAGGCCTCCGTCGTGGCGAACGGAGACGCCCGGACGGACGCTTTTGGGGTGATGGCGACGGGCATTCAATTCCCTTGTCCCCCACCGTCAGGGTTAGGTATAGACCACTGTACATACACTGTACATGCACTGCTACAACTACCACCAATTTTACGCTTTTACCCTCATCTACGTTGACACCTGTCGGTGACCCCTTTGAGCTATAAAAGGAGGCCCATGCACAACGTAGAGGGGGTTCGGTTCAGAAAACTTGATCACTCCCACGCTCGGTGTGGCTAGTACTGTAGATCTTCTTGCTCCCGAGCCAAGAACTCAAAACAACCAAGGCAGGAGTAGGGTTTTACGCATCCGTGCGGCCCGAACCTGGGTAAACTGCTCGCGTGTGCCCCTCGATCTGCTCTTTGTGCCCCCTCCGCTCCCTTGCCGTACCGAAAAGGGGCTCCGGTCCCATAGGTGTTCGTGGGCGATCAGTTTCCCCGACATCTTTGGCGCGCTAGGTAGGGGGGCGTCGAGGTTGCGCGAACCTGACCCGGCGCTCACGCGGGCGCAACCTTCTCCAACTTCGTCAGCTTCATCGATTACATCGACATGCCTCCGAAGAAGAAAGCTTCGGAGGTCGGAGGCCCGTCCGCGTCGATCCCACCACCACCAGAACCAACGGTTGGTGCGGTAGACACTGGCGAAAGGGTGGACGCCGGCGAGGAGACTCACGGCGCCGCCAAGTCCAAGGACAAGACGGACGACCGAGCCCATTCCAAAACCTCGGTGTCCGTGCACTCACCACGCCCCTCTCAGGAGGTGCCGGACCAGCAGCGGCGTGGTACATAGGGTACCATACGCTTGCTGGGACGTGGCCAAGCCGGCGGGTCGCGGGATGCTCAAGGCCAACGCGTCGGTACGAGCAAGGCGCGGTCGCCGGGGCGAGACCCTACTCCTTCTAACCCTGTTCGAAGTCCGAGCATATCTCGCTCCTCGCACCGCTCGCCACCGCTTCCCTCCTCTCCAGCAGAAGTTCTAGCTAGGGCTCAGCTGCTCCTCGACTTCCCTCCAGCGGCGGACAAGGCCGAAGACTGGAGGGCTACAATCCAGAGCCTCATCGCCTTCGCCAACAACGACACGCCGCAGCAGCCGGCAACATCACGGCCGCGGCAAGTCAGCCAAGCGAAGGCTGATGGAGACAAGACCACCGGGGGTGCAACTACCGTGCACTCCCCGCCGCAGAAGCAAAAATCACCGACTCGCCGGATCAACGTCGACGACTACTCCACGGCATCATCGGATCCGCGAGCTCGCCGCGATCAGCGCCAAGTCCTCGACGACAGGCGACAAGAGGATGCTCGAACTCGCATCGAGCGTCGAAGAGAAGCGCGACGACAGTCCGACCAGCGCGCTCGGACCGCTGTCGACATGCACGCGCCCCGTGAACCAGGCGACTTGCCGTACGCGGCAGGTTGCCCTGCGTTCACCTGAGAGCTGCGGCAAGTTCAGAGGCCCAGCATGAAGAACTTCAAGCCCGACGTACCCGAGAAGTACGACGGCAAGACCCATCCCTCGGAGTTCCTCAGCATCTACACCATTGCGGTGCAGGCTGCCGGGGGACGCGACGAGAGGATTCTAGCGAATTACTTCCCGCTCGTGCTTAAGCCAAACGTCAGATCTTGGCTTATGCACTTGCCGGAGAACTCCATCTCTTCTTGGGCAGATCTGTGCCACCAGTTTGTCGACGCCTTCACGGGCGGCCACAAACCCCACGGCCAGGAGAGCGATCTCCACATTCTTGCCCAGAAGGAGGGAGAGTCCCTGCGAAAGTACATCCAGAGGTTCAGCCGCGTTCAGCACAACATCCCGGATGTCCACCCTTCCGCGGTTATCAGCGCGTTCCACCAGAACGTGCGTAACCGCCAGATGAGGGAGGAGATGGCGATGACCAAGATACGGGACGTCAGCGAGCTTTACGCTCTGGCTGACAAGTGTGCGCGCGCTGAAGAAGGGAGGAGACTCCCCGGAGAGGATACTGGAGCAGGAGGAACGGACAGCGAGGATGCCGCCCCGGCAAGGAAAAACCGGCGGCGGAACAACAAGAACAAGAAGAACAAGGAAGTACTGGCTGTGGAGAAGTCCGGCAAGGAGGCTGGCGACAAGAAAACTCTGGCTGGTGGCTCCGGCAATGAGCCTGCCACTGTAGCCGCCGTCGACAAGCAGGACGGCTCCGACAAGCAGTACTGCAAGATCCACCGCACCAAGGGCCACGATCTCCAGAACTACAAGAGGGTCGAATACCTCGTAGAGCAGCAGAAGGCTGAATACGAGCGACGCGACAAGGAGAAGGCCCAGGGAGGCGGAGGTGAGTCCGGCAAGAAGCGGCCATTCAATGGCCGGGGAGGACGCCGCGGCAAGGCCAAGCAGCGGCAAGGAGATAGACCTCCCCGGGGCCGCGACAAGGATGAAGACGAAGACGATGACGAGGACATGGACGACGGAGACAACAGCGAGCAGGAGTTCCAGAAGGCCACAGAAGTTTTATGCGTCGATGGAGGTGCCTCTCTGCACACTTCCCACCGCCAACTCAAGCAATGGGTGCGGGAAGTGAATGCAGCTGAGCCACCCATCGAGTCGCGCAAGCTACTGAAGTGGTCCAGCACGCCCATCATCTTCGACCTCGAGGACCACCCTGACCGCATAACTGCGGTCGGGTGCTTGCCGATGTTGGTTTCGCCAACCATCCGCAGCCTCAAGGTCACCAAGATGTTGGTTGACGGCGGGGCCGGCCTAAACTTGATCTCCCCTGCTGTAATCCGGAAGCTGCAGATCCCCGACGGCGAGCTCGAGGAAACCGGAACTTTCCAAGGAATCAACCCGGGAAGGAGCAAGCCGAAGGGGAAGATCACACTGTCAGTGACCTTTGGCGGAGAGCTAAACTTCAGGACTGAGAGGATCACCTTCGATGTCGCCGATATCCCATTGCCATACAATGGGATACTTGGCCGTCCTGCGCTCGCCAAGTTCATGGCAGCCTCTCACTATGCATATAACATGCTCAAGATGCCAGGGCCAATAAGCGTCATCTCTGTCCCCGGCGACAAGAAGGATGCGCTTATTTGCGTCGACAAGATATACCGTGACGCAGCAGCCACGGCAGACAGCAAGACACTTGCCGCTGAAGCTCCCGGGGGGAAGACCAAGACCAAGTCCGGCAAGAGCTCTGGGGCCCACTCCGGCAAACGCACCTCTTCGGAGTGCTGCGCT
The DNA here is from genome assembly GCA_902687465.1 of Secale cereale. Taxonomy (NCBI): domain Eukaryota; kingdom Viridiplantae; phylum Streptophyta; class Magnoliopsida; order Poales; family Poaceae; genus Secale; species Secale cereale. The sequence continues at coordinate 329,729,416 of LR738712.1, forward strand.
GCCGTTGAGGACGCACCATCGAGCTCCACCGGCAAGTGCAAGAAAGGAATGGCAGCTCCCCCTGCAACCAAGAAGGTGTCCGCCAAGGAGGACGACACTAGTGGTACCTTCACCATCAGTGCTACGCTCGATCCCAAATAGGAAGGCGCGCTCGTTGCCTTCCTGCGGGCGAATGTCGACGTGTTCGCGTGGCAACCGTCTGACATCCCCGACGTTCCCAGGAAGGTAATTGAGCACAAGCTTGCTGTTTGTCCTCACGCGCGGCCCGTCAAGCAGAAGGTCAGGAAGCAAGCGGTGGAGCGCCAAGAGTTCATTGCCGAAGAGATCAAGAAGTTGGAAGCGGTAGGCCTTGTTAGAGGTGTACTTCATCCTACATGGCTGGCCAATCCGGTTGTCGTGCGCAAAGCTAATGGGAAATGGAGACTTTGTATAGACTTCACTGATGTGAATAAAGCTTGTCCCAAGGATCCATTTCCCTTGCCGCGCATTGACCAGATCGTTGACTCCACGGCTGTGTGTGAGTTGCTTTCATTCCTTGATGCATATTCCGGATACCACCAGATATTCATGGCTGAGGAAGATGAAGAGAAGACCGCATTCATTACTCCATGTGGCACTTACTGTTTCATACGCATGCCCTTTGGACTGAAGAATGCGGGCTCAACATTTGCAAGGGTGGTCCACACTGCTTTTGAGCCACAGATACATAGGAATGTAGAAGCCTACATGGATGACATAGTGGTCAAGAGCAAGGACAAGGATACCCTGATCCAAGACCTAGATGAGACTTTTGCAAATCTGCGCAAGATACAACTTAAGCTGAAGCCCGAGAAGTGCGTCTTCGGAGTCCCCTCCGGAAAGCTTCTCGGGTTCTTTGTGTCCCAGAGGGGGATTGAAGCCAATCCCGACAATATCAAGGCCATCGAGCAGATCGAAGCTCCGAAGTGCGTCAAGGATGTACGGAGACTTGCTGGTTGTGTGGCTGCCCTGAGCAGGTTCATTTCAAAGTCTGCAGAACGCGCCCTGCCTTTCTTCAAAATCTTGAAAAAGGCAGGTCCTATGAAATGGACTCCAGAAGCGGAGGCAGCGCTGCATGACTTGAAAGGATACCTGTCCTCCACTCCAATACTTGTCGCACCTAGGCCACAAGAGAAGTTGCTGTTGTACTTAGCAGCAACCAATCAAGTGGTTAGTGCTGCGTTGGTAGCGGAGAGGGAGGCGGATGAGGAATCCACAGCCCCGGCAAGCGCATCCAGCGACAAGCAGGGGGCTTCCCCAACAAGCTCTGGCCCCGACAAGGACGAGTCTGCGCAGATACCAGGAGAAGTGCGAAAGAAGATGGTATAACGCCCAGTTTATTTTGTAAGTTCCCTCTTGCAGGGTGCTAGATCAAGATACTCTGCGGTGCAGAAGCTGCTTTTCAGCCTCCTTGTGGCCTCGAGAAAGCTGCGCCATTACTTCCAAGCACATGAGATAACAGTGGTCACTCGCTTTCCGCTGAAGAGGATATTGCAAAACCCAGAAGCAACAGGTAGGATTGTCGAGTGGGCGCTGGAGCTGTCAAGCTTTGGTCTTAAGTTTGAAAGTACTTCAACTATACAGAGCAGAGCTTTGGCAGAGTTCATAGCAGAATGGACACCAACACCAGACGAAGAAGTTCCAGAGACAAACATCCCCGTCAAAGAAGCAAGCAAAGAATGGATAATGTACTTCGATGGTGCCTTCTCGCTGCAAGGCGCCGGTGCTGGTGTGTTACTCGTAGCACCCACCGGGGAGCACCTCAAGTACGTTGTTCAAATGCACTTTCCCAAGGAGCAAGCGACAAACAATACTGCAGAGTATGAAGGTTTGCTTGCCGGAATCAGAATTGCAGCCGAACTTGGGATCAGAAAGCTGATTGTACGGGGAGATTCGCAGTTGGTGGTCCGACAAGTAAACAAGAGCTACCAGAGTCCTTTGATGGAGGCTTATGTAGATGAAGTGAGGAAACTTGAAGAACACTTTGAGGGCCTGAAGATGGAGCACGTTCCAAGAGCTCAAAATGATACCGCAGATGGCCTGTCAAAGTGTGCTGCGTTGAAGCTACCTGTGGAACCAGGGACCTTAGTGCTCAAGCTAACTCAGCCATCCGTTACACCATCAGTTGGACAAAGCAAGAAAAGAAAGTTGGTCTCTGGTGACTACCTGCCGGCGGATCTTCCTGAAGCCGCCGCCAAGGTTCCCAAGATCAACGACCGAGTTGCTGAGGAATAGTCTGCTCCTGCGGACCCAAGGGTCTACACAGTGGAAGCAGATGTTCCCGGCAAGTCTTGCTCCGGCAGGCTTGCCGGGGAACGTGCAACTCCGGCAGAACCTCAAGTCTTTGCCGTAGAAGTTGACGTTCCCGCAGCAGCACTGATGCCTTTAGTCCTTGTTGTTGAGCCTCAAGCTCCAACCTGGGCACAGCAAATTGTCCGTTTCCTTCAAACCGGAGAACTTCCCGAAGAACCAGAAGAGATAGAGAGAATAACCAGGCAGTCAAGTATGTACCAGTTCGTCGGCAACGAACTGTACAGAAGAAGACTTAATGGTGTCAGATTGAAATGCATTTCCCGGGAAGGTGGACAGAAGCTGTTGGCAGAGATACACGGAGGCATATGTGGACACCACATTGGTGCAAGAGCACTTGCCGGGAAGGCATTCCAGCAAGGTTTCTTTTGGCCAGAAGCCCTCCAAGATGCAACTGCACAAGTAACCAAGTGTGAAGCGTGCCAGTTCCATGCCAAGCAAATACACCAGCCAGCTCAAGCTCTCCAGACGATCCCTTTGTCCTGGCCCTTTTCGGTCTGGGGGCTCGACATCCTCGCCCCCTTTCCCCGCGCTGTCGGGGGCTTTGAGTACTTGTAAGTTGCTATCGACAAGTTCACAAAGTGGCCGGAAGTGGAACCAGTGAGAAAGGTGACCGCACAGTCAGCAGTCAGGTTCTTCAGATCGATCGTTTGCCGTTTTGGAATCCCTAACAGGATCATTACCGACAACGGCACACAACTCACAAGTCGCACCATCATGCAATACGTCCAAGACCTTGGCGCCAAGGTCTGCTTCGCTTCCGTTGCTCACCCGAGGAGCAATGGTCAAGCGGAGAGGGCAAATGCTGAAGTGCTGCGCGGACTCAAGACGAGAACCTTCGACAGGTTACACAAGTGCGGAAGAAACTGGATCGAGGAGTTGCCGGCGGCTCTTTGGTCAATCAGGACGACACCAAATCGAGCCACCGGACAGACACCCTTTGCTCTTGTCTATGGAGCAGAGGCAGTTCTCCCCACGGATCTCGTATACGGGTCTCCTCGAGTGCTCGCTTACGATGAGCTTGAGCAGGAGCAGCTGCGGCAAGATGATGCATTGCTCCTCGAGGAGGACCGTCTCCAGGCTGCTGTACGAGCTGCTCGATACCAGCAAGCTTTGCGTCGCTATCATAGCCGCAAAGTCAAGGCCAGGAGTCTCGAGGAAGGCGACCTTGTTCTTCGGCGCGTTCAGTCCGCCAAGAACTCCAACAAGTTGACACCGAAGTGGGAAGGCCCTTATCGGGTGAGACAAGTCACAAGGCCCGGTGCTGTCCGCCTTGAGACCGAAGAAGGCTTACCGGTGAGCAACTCCTGGAACATTGAGCATCTTCGCAAGTTTCACCCATAAGGCGCGGTGTGATCCGCTCCGGCAACCACCTTTTGTACAAGTCTTGCCGCTGTTGCATGTAAACCTTTGTACAAAGCCGGGCGCAGACCCCGTGCATCAGTAAAACTTTTGTGCTTCGCACGGCTTGTCGTTTCATGCATTCTTGTTTTCATTGCATGTGTTATCTGACACCTTATGCAGCACACGATTCCGATAAGCAATAACAGGCCGCAAGGCTCCATATCTATTTTTTCTCCCCTCTTCCTTTTTTCTCTCAAGCAGAAGAATTGTTCCTCGCGCACAAGTTTGCCAGGGGGGAAGGAGACAGTGGTATGGACCAAGTGCTGTTCAAGGAAGGAAAGCCTTGCCGGGAAGCAAACATAACACAAGAGCTAAGTTGCCAAAGTTTGAGCATTCAAAATTTTAAAATTCTTAGTTATCTTCCTTGAACGACCACACTTTGTATGGAAAACCTGTGCGCGGAGGAACCTACCCATGGCTAGCCGCACCCTTACTTTGTTTGGAGCACGATCAATGGCTTAAGTGAGCTGCGACAAGTGTCGCGCCCTTATTTCGTTTTCGAGTTCGCTCAACAACCTAAGTGCGCTGCGACTAGCTGTGGCAAGGTTTCTTACCGGCGAGGGCATTGCCAGCAGACCGCTGAAGTCCCGCACTTAGCGCTCGCGGCAAGGATCCCTTTGCCGGCAAGCTCCCTAGAAGCGTAGGGTGAGAAGCATACAAAGTAAAGGGATCAAGCAAGGGAGATAACACTGCATTGACTATTCAAAATAAAGATATATTACAAGATAACTTGCCGCTGTTCTAACCAACTACTATCCATGACTTAATCGACAGCGGCAAGGGAAGCAGAAAGAAGGGAGCCTAGTCTACACGGTCTCCGTCAACCCTCTTGATCTTGCCCACCTTGGCCATGATGTGGGCAACTTGTGCTTTCAACGCTTCCTGGTCAGCTTCGGGCGGCAAGGTCCGGAGGACAAACACCACAGTGGAAGAACAGAGCGAAGTAATGGTAACCTCCCGGGTACATATCGCAGGCTTCGGCGGGGAGGACCCTGGTGCGCGGGTGAGCCTTCGTCTCCCTCGCCCAGAACAAGTAATACTTTTCCCTCAGCTCCCTCGCGCCGAGCCTCGGCGGGAAGACCACCATCCTCTTCTGCATGGCTGCCAGCTTCGCCGCCTTATCGTACTTCGCTTTCTTCGCCTTGTCGCTCTTCACCTTGTCGCTCTTCGGGGCCATGGCGGGGACGGCGAGGGGGGTCGGCGGCGCTGAGGATGCTGGAGACGGCGGAGGAAGGGTGGAGCTCGGCTCTCTGTCGACCTTTGGGGAGGCGGAGAGCGGCGGGGTTTCTGGAGATTGAAGACGCAATGAAGCAATGGGGGGAAACTGTCCCTGCTTCCTCTGCTTTTAAGGGGGAAGTGGGGGGATGTTCCGCATTTTCCCATTAAAGAAACAGGCCATGATCTCTCCCACGACGCCGCAATCAACGCGTGCCGTTAGGGAGGGATGCGGCGGATACGGAGCGGGATACGGCGCGCCGTGGGCCGCGTGTGCCCGTGCACTGTTTTGGGCCTCGCCCAACAGCGCTCGGCACCATGTGTGGACCAGGCCCGGGGGCTCCTGTCGGTGTACTAAAGTAGGGGTACCTTAGTATCCCGACTTGTGCACGGGCAGTAGCAGCGTCCCGTGGTCAGGCTCACCATGTGCCCGCCAAAGCCCCACTCTGATTCCCTTGAAGCCATTCAAGAACAAAGTATTCAAGTTAAGAGACAAGACCCCGACAAGAGGAGCTTGCCGGGAAGGCCGCTCCAGGCTCGAGATCATCCCTTCTGCACAAGACCCTGGCAAGAGGAGCTTGCCAGGAAGGCCAAAGAACAACATTTCAGAAGACATGACGTAGCACATCGCGCGCCCCAGCAAGACCCGGAGAGCGGCAAGCTTCCGGGCCCGGCAAGGTAGCGACCGCGGCAAGGTGCTTGCCGCGGCAAGCTTTCACTGTGTGCCTGCGCTCCAGCTCACCTGGCCACGCGTCGCCCTGGGGCCCTTCCTGGGGCACGTGGCGGATGGCCGTGCAGCCTGGGGTACACGGTGGCAAGCCACGATGACGAGGCCTCCGTCGTGGCAAACGGAGACGCCCGGACGGACGCTTTTGGGGTGACGGCGACGGGCATTCAATGCCCTTGTCCCCCACCGTCAGGGTTAGGTATAGACCACTGTACATGCACTGCTACAACTACCACCAATTTTACGCTTTTACCCTCATCTACGTTGACACCTGTCGGTGACCCCTTTGAGCTATAAAAGGAGGCCCATGCACAATGTAGAGGGGGTTCGGTTCCAAAAACTTGATCACTCCCACGCTCGGTGTGGCTAGTACTGTAGATCTTCTTGCTCCCGAGCCAAGAACTCAATACAACCAAGGCAGGAGTAGGGTTTTACGCATCCATGCGGCCCGAACCTGGGTAAACTACTCGCGTGTGCCCCTCGATCTGCTCTTTGTGCCCCCTCCGCTCCCTTGCCGTACCGAAAAGGGGCTCCGGTCCCATATGTGTTCGTGGGCGATCAGTTTCCCCGACAGCTGTACACAGTCATCATGTAGAAGATGCAGGACATGATGATGAGGAAGATGCCGGAGCACACGACGGGCATGATCATGAAGATGATCATGCCGGCGGAGCAGACGACGCTGGACCATCGATGGGCTGGGTGCAGGACCCTCATATTCAAGAGCTGCTTCTCAAGAAGACGGATAACGCAAGAGATGCCGCCCGAGAGAAAGCCAAGATGGATCAACTGGAGATAGACGCGGTTACTCCATTGTATGAAGGATGCAGGAGCGAGGATACCCGCCTGAAAGTAATGCTCATGGCTCTGGAGATGAAGGTAAAACACAAAATGACCGACGCATGCTTCGACGAGAACATGTCATTCTGGCACGAACGTCTTCCCAAGGGGAACAAGTGCCCGACCAATTTCGAGGAGGCGAAGAAAATCGTGTGTCCTCTGGATTTACCGCACATGAAATACCATGTGTGCATGAACAATTGCATCATTTATCGGGACGAGCACGCGGAGTCTACCATATGTCCGGTGTGCGGCGTCACTCGATACAAGAAGAGGAAGAAAGCTCCTCGAAAAGTGGTGTGGTACTTTCCGATCACTCCTCGTCTGCAGCGGTATTTCGCGGACCCTAAGGTAGCAATGCTCCTGCGTTGGCACGCGGATAGGGAGGAGAAGAAGCGAGAAGATGACGCAAATGATCCGAAGATAGATAAAAAAGACAAGATGCTGAGTCACCCTAAGGATGCGAGCCAGTGGCAAGCGTTGAACTTCGAAGACGCGGAATTTGGGAACGATCCAAGGAACATCGTGCTGGGCGTGAGCACTGATGGAGTCAATCCATTTGGCAGCCAGAGAAGCACACATATCACCTGGCCTGTGTTTGTGTGTATGTACAACCTTCCCCCTGGTTGTGCATGAAGAGGAAGTACATTCACATCAGTATGCTAATTGAAGGACCGAAACAACCAAGGAACGACATCAATCTGTATCTGGGGCTGCTGAAAGAGGAGCTAGACATGCTGTGGAAAACGCCAGCCAATACGTGGGACGCTGCAAAGAAAGAATATTTCCCTATAAGAGCCGCACTGCTCACGATGGTGCACGACTATCTCGGTTATGGATATGTCGCGGGGCAGGTGGTCCACAAATTTTCTGGATGCGTTAGGTGCATGGATGACACAACATATTGCCAGCTACATAGAGATCCCGGGTCTTCGAAAACCGTGTTCATGGGACATCGAAGGTGGCTTCGCGACGATGACCTGTGGAGAAAACGCAAGGATTTGTTCGATGGTGAAACCGAACCCCGAGGACGCCCGCGTACGAGGAGCGGCGAGGAAATAGATGAGTTGTTGAAAAATTGGAAAGATTGCCCACTGCCGGGAAAGAAGCAAAAGGCGCCAGAGCCGGGAAAGAAGCGAAAGGCGCCAGAGCCGCTGCTGAAGGTATGGAAAACGATGTCTGTTTTCTGGGACTTGTCGTACTGGAAGATCCACCGTGTGCCTCACAGCCTTGATGTCATGCATATCACGAAGAACGTGTGCGAGAGTCTGCTTGGTACCCTGCTCAACATGCTAGAGAGGACCAAAGATGGGCCGAAAGCAAGGGCAGACTTGAAATCAATGGGCATCAGGCAGGAGCTTCACGCTAATGATTATGATGATGATGATGATGAGGCGAAGCAGGAGACGGAAAGTCGTCGCAAAGGCAAAATGGCCAAGAAGACCGGAAATGACTACCCTCCCGCGTGCTTCACTCTAAGTCAGGAGGAGATCGAGCAGTTTTTCACCTGCCTCGTAGGAGTAAAACTTCCTTATGGTTACGCGGGGAAGATAAGCAGATACCTAGACCCAGCGAAGCAAAAGTTCAGCGGGATGAAGTCTCACGACTGTCACGTGCTGATGACGCAGATACTTCCGGTTGCAATCCGTGGGATCATGGACGCGCACGTCCGTGAAACTCTATTTGGCCTATGCAACTTTTTCGAAGTCATCTCTCGCAAGTAGGTTGGCGTGAGGCAACTCAGAAGGCTAGAGGTAGAGATCGTGGTGATACTATGCGAGCTTGAGATGTACTTCCCGCCCGCATTCTTCGACGTTATGGTGCATCTGCTGGTCCATATCGTGGACGATATCATCCAACTCGGGCCGACGTTCCTGCACAGCATGATGCCGTTCGAAAGGATGAATGGTGTCATCAAAGGATACGTTCGCAACGTGTCACGTCCAGAGGGAAGCATAGCCAGGGGCTTTCTGACCGAAGAGTGCATCTCCTACTGCACGAATTATCTAGGCATCAAGAACCCCGTTGGTCTGCCCGTCAACAGGCACCATGACAGGCTCGCTGGATGGGGTCACCGTGAGGGTCGCCGCGAAATGCATGTCGACTTCGAGGGTCGACTCACCGACTTTGAAAGAGCAAACCTAGTCGCGCTACAACAAATAGACGTGGTCGATCCTTGGGTGGTAGAGCACAAAACCTTTATTGAGAAGACGTACAGTGACCGAGGACAACAGAGGACGGACGGAGATATAATCAAACAGCACAACTCATGTTTCACGCGTTGGTTCAAGCAGAAGCTTCTGTCGTACCCTTTACATGAGGATTCTTCCGCGGAAGAACAACTCATATTCGCCTTGTCACAGGGCGCCGAGCACAACCTGATGACCTATGAGGCGTACGATATCAAAGGCTACACATTCTACACAGAGGCCAAGGACATGAAGAGCGATGGTTATCAGAACTCCGGGGTAACGATGGAATCGTACACCGGTAACGACAAGGATAGATACTACGGAAGGATTAAGGAGATCCGGGAGCTGAGCTACGCTGGAGAGAAGGTCCCGATGTTCCGTGTCAGATGGGCCAAGAGCGTCCTAAAAGAAGACCGGTATTTCACCACCATGGTTATACCCGAAGCTAAATCCAAGATCCCGGGCGCAAACGTCACCACGAAAAATGAGCCATGGGTACTGGCTTCCCAAGTTGACCAATGCTTCTTCATTACCGACCCGTCAAAGCCCAGTCGTGTTGTCGTGAGGAGAGGCAAAAGGAAGATCATCGGAATGGATGGAGTAGCCAATGAGCAAGACTTCGACAAGTACAGAGACCGGAAGATCCAACATGACGACGATGATGAAGTAGCAGCATACACCAGAAGAAGAAGCAGGACCACCCTACCTAAAGGACGTCCGTTCCATAGAAGAACTCCATTTGTGAAAAAGAAGAGCAAGAAGATTGTGAACAGATAGCTAGCTAAGATCGAGTGTATTTAAATCGTAGCCTTCATTTCTCGATTGTATTTCATGGGCACTTTTTGAACTCTTGAATGTTTTTAAATTTCATGGACACTCGATCTCGATCCCCCTCCATCTCGATCGCTATCCCACCTCGCCAGATCCGGTCCCCCTCGCCGCCGAGCACCCCCCGCTCCACCGGCCGCCGCCGCCGACCACCCGCACCCTCCCCTACTCAACCGCCGTCGTCGACCCCCGCACCCTCCCCTA
>LR738712.1:329739777-329820445 GCA_902687465.1 Secale cereale
AGCCCCGCCTCCCCGCCGCGGCCTTCTCCACCTCCAAGCGCGCCTACCCCAGCCGAGCCAAGCCGCGCCCGCCGCCGCCGCCCAGCGAGAGCCCCGCGGAGGACGCGGCCGGAGACGACGTGGACGCCCCCCGCCGGCGGACCCCGCGGCGTGGCAGAGGGAGAAGGTCCCCAGCGAGCTACCCCGCCCGCCCACCATCCCCTTCCAGCCGCACGTTGCCAACGCCGTCCGCCTCGTCGGCACCGTCGGCGCGCCCTTGCAGCGGCGGCGTCCCCCACCCACCGTGCGTCCAGTCCCTCGACGTCAAGGTCGAGACCATGACCAAGGTATTCTCCTCTCCCTTCTTTACCCCCTTCTTCGCTTCCTTACTGCAGCGTTGGGAAGGTTGTTGCCGTGAGTTGAAACACCCCTGGCCAAGCCTGCAAAAATCGCCAAATTAAGAACTCTCTGCGCCCGGGAACCATAACTGTACTAAAATCGCGAGCAGGCAGACGAAATTTCATCCTACAATCTCGAAACCTAGTTTTTTTGCTCTGTTGCTTTAGTTGCATAGGATCCTAGTCCTTGTTAGTGTTTACTCTGATTCTTAGTGTTAGTGTTCCCCGCTTTAACAATTCACAAGTTGCTAATTGTTTTTGCGGGGATTCACAAGTTGTTAATTAACTACAATACATCATATGCAATCCTTGAGGAGAAGACAACTGCTCTATAGTTTTTAAATGCAGCAACTGAGCACCATTCTTTCATTTTAAATCCTATAAATTTCGATAGAATGACAGGAAGAAGCACAATTATTAGTGCCAAGGTACCCAAGTCAAAATTTGAGTCTTATTCCATTGTGCATTATTTATGGATGCCCTAAAAGTACATCTGAAACATTTTGATCATTAGTTGAACTGCACAAATGTATTATGTAGTTTCCAATGAAGATCGCACTTCGTTAGACCATAACCTAGTGCTACCTGGTAGGAGTTCTATAGAAGCCAAAAGCAGATAAGATGCACGCAACATGCATTATGTAAAACCACCACCACTTTGTACTCCCTCCTATCCCTTTGTACTAAACCAACATCAATTAATATGACTCGGAGGTAGTAGCTATTTCTGGCTTTATCCAAAACAATTTCCCGGTGATGTTGGCATGCGCAAATGACCTTCTAATTTCTTCCAGCGTTAGTTATGTGTGATGTTGTTTATTTTCCTTGAAAAGGCAAATATCCTAGTGTCCCTACTTTAAAAACTCTAGAGTTTACTACCAGCTTTTATCCAATCTCTAAGTTCATCTGCCAAAAGACGTACCGCACAGATGATGAGGACATGTGAAGAGCTAGTGGTTTTTGTCGTGTTGCGACATGTCAAACTGCTGATAAGGCCATTTGGTGGTGGATTTCTGCATATGGTGGCTTGCTGACATGTCTAAATTTATCTTTTGAATTTAATTACTGGTACATGTCAAGTGCTCATGTTAGTGCAATTCTTTTTGGCAAGCAGTGTTGCTGAAGAGTATATGACATGTAAATTGAATCTTGAGCTGTTACTAACCTCTGTTTCACTGATGCTTTCTACACACTTGTGCCTCAACTCTTCCTCCCATCACGCAAAGATCAATATACAGGGCAGGCCGCCATCTCTGAATGCTTTGTCCCCTATATATGCATGCTGAATTATAAAAATGTCCAGTGGGCACATATAAATTCCTTTTACCTATTGTCTTGTATATATATTTGAAAATGATTGCTGCTAGATGTTAATTTGCTGGTACTAGTTAGAATTTGGCACTGAAAAGCAAAAGAAAAAGTTAATTAACTGTTGGGTAATAGCACTAGTACTAGCTAGCTAAAATATGTGTTGTTATTAACAGTGGGTAATTAACCTAATTAACTGCTGGTACTAGCTAGAATTTGGCACTGAAAAGTAAAAGCTACAATTAACTGCTGGTATTAGACATGCTTGACATTATATATCAGTTTGTCTGGTTCTTGTTTTGGTAGTAGTAGTTTGCTTTGCTTATCCATGAATATCAGTCAATTGGTGAACCTGGAGCAGCTTTTTGCTGGGTTTTATCTCCGACCATCGTGTCGTGATGATTTTGCAGGTACCCCGAGAGGCCCTTGAGTTTGCTGGAATGTCGATTAACTTCCGTTCCGGCAAATTCAGGTACTCCATATGTCCTATTTTCAGCAAAGGTCATGCTGAAATTTTCCGTGAATTTTAGCATGACTTTGCTAAAAATAGGACATATGGGGTACTTGTGACTAATGCATGGGCCGGGGTATCTTAGTACTTAATTAAGTAGGATCAACTGCCCCTTTATTCTTGCTGCATTAAACCATAGGCGGCAATAGAGGCAAGTGATTAGGCCCAACTTATAATTCTCCTTCCCAGCTTAGCTTTTAGGATGCCTCGGTGTCGACAAACCATAAATTATAAAACCTTGGGTTTTAGGGTGCCTCGGTGTCGATAAAAACCTAAATGATGAAAGCTTAGGCTTTTAGGGTGCCTCGGCGTCGAAAAACCCTCAATGATAAAAGCTTAGCTTTTAGGATGCCTCGGTGTCGACAAACCCTAAATGATGAGACCATGATCTTATTCCTTGACAATAACCAACTTTTTGACCAAACTTTTTTCCTATTTAGAGAGAAACATGGCCCACAACGATGAGGCCGGGGGTTCGGGTGGCAAGGCATTCTGGGAGCTGTCCCAGGAGATGGAGGAACAACCTCACTTGTATGAGGACGCCGCGAAAGACACCGATCATGACACCACTGATGGTGCCGCCGAGGATGACCCCATTGATGGTGTCGTCGGGGATGACACCACTGATGGTGCCGCCGAGGATGCCACCACTGATGATGGCGGTGCACGCACATATGGCAGCCAACCGAAGAGGCAACGGAAGGACCGGCGCCCGACCGTGCTCCGCACCGTCAAGGAGGAATTTACTAAAGTGGACTCCGACGGGAATCCAACGGCGCCCAAACGAATAGTCAAGGGGTACTCGCTTCAGCTCGTGTGCATTCTCCGGAGCACCGTCTCGATCAACACCGAGAACCTGAGGCATCCTGACCCAGGGAATTTGTGCAACCTCCTCTTCACGAAGCTGCACGAACGATACAAGTTCCCCGCTAAATTTGAAAACACAAGCCTCAAAGGGAATAAAGTGAACAATGCCGCCCTCACGAAGATGAGCATGGCCCTGTCTACTTGGAAAAGCACGGTGAAGAGAATGATTGACAAAGGTTTTAGTTATGAGAAGATCAAGGAGAAAAATCATTCGATCACCGAAGATGACTACAACGACTTCAAGATCAAGTGCGAGAGCACCGCAACCTCCGAATCACGTCAGTAGGGGAAAGAAATGCGGGAGCTAAACTTAGGGGAACACACACTCAGTCCCGGGGGTTACAGAGTGGCGGAGCCTATATGGGACAAGGAGGAGGCGGAGCGTGCCGAGCAAGGCCTACCGCCCCTCTTCAATAAATACGGTGACATGCAGACCACGAACTTTGTCAGGGCCTGGTACAAGAAGGACCCGAAAACAAATGAGCTTACCACGGATCGGAAGACCAGGGCGCTTGAGCTTGTTCTGGTAAGGAATACACTCCCGCGTAATTAGCTCCATATGGTTGCATTCTAATTAATGAAGCCAAATTTCTAAATGGTTCACATTCCTTCCGCAGGCGACTGAAAGCAGTAGCGCGGGGTCGACTAAGAGCAACCCTTGGGACACCACTCTAAATAGGGCGTTGAATGTAATGAAAAAAGGATAAGCTCAGTAAGCCGTCGTCAGCTGGTCGTGTGGCCGGCAAAGGCTTGTCCACAAAATGGTCGTCATACTATAACGCTGGTGGGCGAAAGGAGAAAAAGACCAGCTCGGAAAGCCAGTCGCGCGAGGTTCAAGAACTCAAGGCACAAGTGGCATGGATTCCGGAGATTGTCCAAGAGCAAGTGCAACAACAACTGGGAGCGACGATCACCGCCATTGTGCCTACCTTGATTGAGGGGTTGTAGGCGTGGATTGTGGGCGGCCAACAGGGGCCGCCCCCGATTCCCAGCTTCACGGCCAGCAACTCGCAGAACGCGATGGCAGGGCCATTGGTGTCTCCAGCGGAGGTGGCATTGGTGTCGCCGACGCCGGCACGGGAGCTTAATGCACCCGGGTGTACGCCGGCTGGCACCTCTACAGCAAGCGGCCCCTCCGTCAATTGCACGCCCGCCATTGGGGGTGCATCGACATTAGCCGAGCTCGACGCCATCATCACGGTAACTAATTAAGCCTCTCTTGGCCGAGGACTTCATCTCCTTGCCTTTGACTGGGCATCCCTGACGCCCTACATGTTTTCGCAGGGCACCGCCGACGTTCCGTGCACTCTCCTGCACTTCGTGAACAACGAGTTGGTCGATGTCGCCAAGGGCAAAATTGTTCAATCGGGAAACCCCGTGTTCCACGGTACTAGGATGCCACCCACCTTGTATAGTGTTCAACTAGTTTGGGTGCTACCAGGCTGCGACGAGTTGTTACCTCCGATTCGACCCGTTGGGGCTGACGAAGATGATGTGATGACCCTCAGCGCCTGCCTAAGCTAGCCCCTGCTTTGGCCGAAGAGCCTGATTCGTTTGGGGGCGGGGGACACCACCCCAAAGACAACACCGCCAGTCGTGTCGGCGCCAAGCCATGGCAAGACCGCCGCAACGGTGCCGGACATCACTATGCCACTGGATCCAAACATGCATATGGCACAGGATCCGAACGACGACGACTACGACGATGACGATACATTTGCCTATGTCGATGAGTACTTTGCCGATCATGGGTACGATGGCGACTTCATGGGGCCTCCTTCTCAAGAACCCAACCCTACAAAAGACGTGCGCGATCTAGCTGGTACCGCGGAGAAACCAAGTTGCAACAGGCGTCGTCTGCCATTCAGTTCTCAGGAGACGCCTCCAGCTGCCGACTTCACCGAGCCTCAGATAGGCGAGGTGCGAAATATTATCAGCCCCAACACACTCAAGAAGGCGGTCTGTGAGCAAAACTCGGTCCCATTACAGGAGAAGAAGAACGCACAGAAAAGAAAGACTAACAAGGGTGCGAGCCAGCCGGCACCGAGTACGATCCATGCTCAGGACGGGCCACCTTCACCTGAGGAAATTATGAGGAGGGTGCATGTGGCGGGTAGGCCGATGCTACCGACTAATATGCTCAATGCTGCAACCGGTGCTATGCGGAGTCTGCATGACAGTGTTCTTTCTTTGGAGAAGCGGCGTCTCAGAGAGAAGGATGTGGCATACTCGGTTTTCGCGGCCAAGGTGCCAGAGGGCAAGGGCTTTGTGGATAACTCCATTGGGGGTACGATCGTCCTGCGGTTTGATGACATCTATGCTATGTTGAACCTTCATCCGCTGCACTACACCTTCGTTCGGCTATTTTCGCTGAGTATGGAGATGCGGATCATTAGAGACAAGACCCCGGAAATCGTGATAGTCGACCCCTTCTACATGCGTGCCAAGATCTTGGGCAGCGCTGGGGACCGGCAAGTCGCGAGTTCTTACCTCGAAGGTGTCATTCTGGCAAACCGAGATAAGGATAACTTCCTCGTGCCTTACTTTCCCGAGTAAGTCGTCCCCTCAACCGCCCCGTAACATATGAATTCTTAGATTTCGATCGTTTTTCTTTCAACATTCCGTGTTTTGTGCAGTGACACACATTGCACACTCATCCTCCTAAGCCCGAAATCTTCCACGACCACGTATTTCGACTCGGACCGTTAGTCGAAGGTAGACTACACAAATGTCAAGAAAGTTCTTGATGATGTTCTCCCCGGCTACGCCAAATCTGGGGGCACCTTCACCAGGCCTATTCGTAAGTACGGCAAGCATGTGTTCATCCACAATACGACGTTCTGCTGCGTCAAGCAGCCGCCTGGCGGTCACAAGGGTGCCTACTATGCCATCCATCACATGCGGGCGATCGTACGGGACCATCATCACCTTCTGCTACCAAGTAAACTCAAAGATTGGGCCGCGAGCGTGTCGGCAATCCAGGACGCGGACATCAGACAAGAATTCTTTCGCCTCCAGTCGGAGTTTGCGGAAAGCATCCATCAAGATGTCCTTCGTACCTCGGGGCAGTTCTACCTCAGAAATCAACCGTCCAACAGTGACATAGACACAATGCTACAAATGCAGGCTGACAACGCCCGGAATTTCATGACTCCCACCATAGACGGCGGCTTCATCCACGCTCCGGTCCCTTGAGTCGAGTCGAAAGTAGTGATGCTGTGTCTAGTTCTAAAACATCGATTGGCTCATGTTGTAATTAAACTTTAATGAACTTGTAGTATGTCTCTTTGGTTTTGACAGTCGCTCAACTTAGATGTAATCGATGCTATTAATGTCTTGCTTTTCTCTTCCGATCGTTCTGTTGCATACTTATATATTGCTTATGTATTGTTTGTGAATTGGTACTAACGTTTCGTTTGGCTAGTGCATAGCGATGCCGTCGTATGTCGTGTACAGGGGTAAGGTTCCCGGAGTCTACGACGACTTGGAGGAGTGTCGGAGACAGGTTCACCGTTTCAGCGGTAACAGTTACAAAGGGTACACCACTAGGGCGGAGGCGGAATCTAGATATGCCCGCTATCTAGCGGGAGAGGGGAGGGAGCGTTGGAGGAACCGGATGAAGACGAGTTTCATCGTGATGATGCTCATCATGATGACCGCAGCTCTCTTCTATGTGATGGTAGTTTAGATGATCGATATCGACTTGTAATGTGAAGACAAACTCGCTACTCGCGGTCTCGAGACTTGTAATATAATGTTCTATCTTTGTTCGGTCTTTTGAATTCGGAGACTAATATGATGAATTGTATTCGGTGACTAATGTGATGAATTGTATTCAGAGACTAATCTTCTATTGTATTCGATGAATCTGTTGTTGCTGTGTGCTGTTGTCTATACTCTATCCAATAATACATTTTGTAACCTATGCAAAAAACAGAAAATTAAAAAGTAAATAAAAAACCTAATATTCATACTAATGGCGCATCACATCACAGTGCGCCATTAGTATGCCAAAGGATACTAATGGCGCATCATCCAACAGTGCGCCACTAGTATGCCAAAGTTACTAATGGCGCATCATGCAAGAGGGCGCCATTAGTATGCCATAGCACCTGGGTATATATGGCCCCCTGGGAGGCATACTAATGGCGCACCGTGCTCTATACTAATGGCGCACCTGTGGTGCGCCATTAGTATACCAGATACTAATGGCGCACCACAGGTGCGCCATTAGTAAAAAATACTAATGGCGTGGCACTAATGGCGCACCACTAATGCGCCATTAATGGCCAAAATAGGTGCGCCATTAGTAGGCCTTTTCCTAATAGTGTGGTGGAGGGCCTAGGCAAGCATGTCAAATTTGAAACAATTTGATGGAGTCAAATGATGATGGTAGTATTTTTGTGGTATGGAGGATGTCAAGAGCTTCAAAACGAGCTAAAGAACGTCAAAATCGGACTCCGGATGAATTAGTTATGGTCAAAACGGTGAAACTCGGAAGGCTGAAAATGTGCGGGGCGGTAGTACCGCTTTGAGTGGGCGGAAGTAAAAAATTAGTACCGCTTGTAGGGCGGTAGTACCGCTTGGATGGGCGGTAGTACCGCTGGTGTCGGGAAAAATTCGCAGATCGGGATCGTGGCGAATTTGGGGCAGAAATGGATGATTTCGGGGGCGAAATTGGATGGATTTCGTGGATGGAAAGTGGTGAAACTTGGGGAGATGCTAGATCCACTCGAAACCAAGCAAATCAATGGATAAAATCCAACAAAACCTCATCAAACCAACAAATCACAAAAAAAAATTGGGGCTATTTTTTGTGGGGAATTTTCGAATTTGGGAAAGAACACAACAAAACAAGGCTAGAAAACATGAAGAGGGGCTCCAATTTCATGAGAAACCATAACTCTAGATACCATGATGTTGTAGGGTGGAACCCTAGGTGGAGATATTTCACGAATTGGAGGGGAATCCCCAAGAACAAGAGGAGCACAAAGGGAAGAACACAAGAGAAACACTCAAGAACAAGCCCAAATCACACATCCACTAGACTCACAAACACATGAGATCCACAAGGTACAAGAACAATCAAAGGGAAATAAGATACATGGTAGAGTTCATCCCAATCCTATGAGGAGAGAGGTCTTGATAATCCACAAGGATTCTTCTCCCTTGGGAGGTCTTTCATCCACTAGGGATCTTCTCCAAGGTGGAGGTCTTGGCCTCCAATGGAGTAGTCTCTCTCTATCCAGAGGAGAAGGTAGGAGCAAAGCTCACATACAAATGTGTTGTCATCTTTGCTAAACCTAGAAAGGAGGTGGAGGTGGTCTATTTATAGTCTAAGCCACGAACGGGTAAGTGGCGAGGGATACAAGGCCAAAGGCCGACGGTTGCGCACAGGCAGGGCAGTAGTACCGGAACCTCGGGCGGTAGTACCACTTGGGAGCAGTAGTACCGCTTGTAAGCAGTAGTACCGCCCGTTCCGGACTGGACATGACATTCTCTTCCCACTTCGCTTCCACGCTTCCCTTGCGGATGGTGTAGGCGTTTCTTGGCGCTTACGCTCCTCCTCGCCGTCCGTGAAGCTCCGACAATACCTATGCATGCACACGAGTGGAGTGTCAAGTAGTATACCATCCTCGAAGGGGTCAAGTGAGCACGTGTAAATGAGAAGATTCACCTTTATGTATGAGAAGTAGATGGCGCACGTGTCACTTGCCAAATGGGCTCTTGACATGGTGATGTTTGTAGGATGCTCCGCATCACAAATCCTACGGAAATGACACTCTAAAGCCTATGGAGGACATCATGCGGAAGATAGAACTGCTCACAAGGTATTGCAATCTAGTTTTTATTGGCCTACTCTCTTCAAGGATGCGTGTAAGTTTGTCTTATCTTGTGAGAATGCCGAAGAATTGTAATATCGGTAAGCGTCAGGAAATGCCTATGAATTATTGACTTGTTTTGGAACCATTTGATGTTTGGGGTCTTGATTATATGGGACCTTTTCCTTCCTCTAATGGGTATACACATATTTTGGTTGTTGTTGATTATGTTACCAAGTGGGTAAAATCTATTCCAACTAGTAGTGCTGATCCTAAGACTTCCCTTAAAATGATTAAAGAAGTTATTTTCCCGAGGTTTGGAGTCCCTAGATATCTAATGACTGATGGTGGTTCACACTTCATTGACGATACTTTTCGTAAAATACTTGCTAAATATGATGTTAACCATAGAATTGGATCACCCTATCATCCTCAATCTAGTGGTCAAGTTGAACTTAGCAATAGAGAAATAAAACTTATATTACAAAAAAATCAATAGGTCCCGAAAGAATTGGTCTAAGAAACTAGATGATGCACTTTGGGCTGATAGAACAACTTAAAAAAATCCTATGGGTATGTCTCCATATAAATGTTGTATCGAAAAGCTTGTCATTTGCCTCTTGACATAGAACATAAAGCCCTTTTGGAATTAAAGAACTCAACTATGACTTTAAACTTGCCGGTGAAAAGAGGTTATTTGATATTAGCTTGCTAGATGAATGGAGAACCCAAACCTATGAAAATACCAAATTATTTAAAGAAAAGGTTAAAATATTGCATGACAATAGAATCCAAAAGCGGGAGTTAAACGTTGGAGAATATGTTCTTTTGTACAACTCCCGTTTTAGATTTTTTGTAGGGAAACTTCTTTCCAAATTGGAAGGCCAATATATTATCGAAGAGGTTTATCGTTCTGGAGCTATCAAAATTAATAATGCCGAATATACTAACTTGAATGTGGTCAATGGACAAAGAATTAAACACTATATCTGAGGTACGCCTATTAATGTTTAATGCAATATTATCCAAACCATGACACCGGAGGAACATATACAAGAAACCTTCCGTAACACTCCAGAACCCTGAAAAAGAGAAGGTACATGATACGGTAAGTAAACAGACTTCAAAAATTCCGCAAAAATATTTTCTGGAAATTTTGGAATATTTCAAAAATTAGGAAAATAATAAACAACCAGGAAGGCAACCGAGGACGGCACGATACACCAGGGCGCTATTACCTTGCCTAGCGCACCCAGGTGGGTTGTGCCCCACTCGAGAACCTTACGGACTCCGATTTCCTCCCATATTATTGTTTCCCAAGATAAAAAAATCATTATATATACCCCTGGACGAATTGACCACCGCATCACAGAAAAATCCTCTGCTTTTGTTTGGTCTTGTTTTGTTGTCAGAACTGTCAAGCCAGGCATCATGTCTTCTCCCTCCTCCAATGACCTAGAAAAGGATGCTTGGTTGATGAAGATAGAACTATAGAGAGAGGAACCAAAAGGAGCCATAAAGGGGGCCAAGAGCAAGGAAGTCATGGGAGATTAGGCTCCGGCAATAGGGCAAGCCGTTTTGGCAGAAGCGGAAGAAGATATCCTTGAACCATTCTACGATTACCTTAGCCCTAATGAAATTGAAGCCTTTAGGACCGTTGAAACGGTTTGTGTTAAAAATAAATATCGCACTCGTGAAAATATTATGTTGCAAGAGCAAATCATCTCCCTTCGGAGCGTCATTTGTAGATTGGAGTACCTCTTGAGCCTGAAGTGTGACACCACTACCTCATCACCACCACCTTCTTCTTCACCACCTAAGGAGACTTGAGTACACAGGTATGGGAACTCCCCTTGGCTTGTGCCAACCTTGGGGGAGGTGCCTCGGTATAGTATCATAATTTCTTATATTTACCTTTACCTATATGAGTTCGATCCTTAGTGATTTCTTGATTTAGTTGAATAAAACTTTAGTATGATCTATTTTCGAGTGTCAGTTTTATGATCTATCTATCTATGTAATCGAGTGAGAGTTATATAATTATGTTTAGTTTTAGTTTTTTGCTTCTTTACTTCTTGTTGTAATAATAAGAAATAATGAAAAAGATCATATGCTAATCTTATGCTAAGTAATGACATCACATAAGGAAAAGTACAAGTGGTAAAACTTGTTGGAGATTGACAAACATAGCATTGGTCAATGATGCAACTCATGAAAGAATTAATAAGGGAATAGAATATTAACATGCAAATACACTATGTTGGACATCTTTTATGATTGTGAGCCCCCATTAATTATTATATGTCAAAATTGTTGATACTAGACAAGGAAAACAACGTAATGAGTTGTGTTTGTTCTTATTCACATAGAATTTATATTGTCATAGATCCTTCAACATGTGGTGCTTGCTCAATATCTTTTCTAGCCATAATTCTGCACTAAGTAGAAATACTACCTGTGCATCATAAACCCTAAACCCAACTCATGCTTTGAGAGTCCACTATATCTTCCGATGGATTGAGTAAGATCCTTCAAGTAAGTTGTCATCGGTGCAATAAAGCAATAAAAATTGCTTCTAAATGTGTTCGATCATTTAGTGTAAGAGAAAATTGAGCATTGTACGAACTTGTGATGGCAAAGTAATAAAGGCGACAGACTGCATAATAAAGGTTGCTATCAGAAGGGGCAATATAATGTGACGTTCTTTCGCATTAAGAGATTTTTCATACAAACGAAAAAGCTCATGAAAACCTCTGCTTCGCACTACGAAGGGCCTATTTTTTACATTTACGTATTTACTTTCATGCAAGAGTCAAAGTATTCTTCCCTATTCCTTTTTATTTTCTCCTTTGCGAGCATCATGTGGTGAGGAAAGATCTAGGCACATATATCCAGTTGGATATGAGTGAGCATGAGTTATTATTGTTAACGTCACCCTTGAGGTGAATATGTTGGGAGGCAAAACTATAAGCCCCTATCTTCCTATGTGTTCGGTTGAAACCTTTTTCTCATGGGATGTTGCGAGTGTTAGCAATCATAGAAGATTAAAATATGCTTGAGTAGGTGGACTTGCCAAAAGGCTCCGACACGTGACCCTTGCTGAAAATATGATGAATTGTAGTTGCAAAGCTGATTGAGAACATAGTTTGTTGGTTTACAATAAAGTTTATGCCTTGTACTTCGATGTTGTGATGAATTGTTACTTGTTAATGAGAAGCTATATGACAAAAGTTATATGATAAAGCTTCATGAAGAAGTTTTTTGTTGTTACAATAATAAACATGATGCTACTATGTCCATATGTTGTTTTTATCGACACCTCTTTCTCTAAACACGTGGACATGATTTTCAATATCGGCTTTCGCTTGAGGACAAGCGAGGTCTAAGCTTGAGGGAGTTGATACGCACATTTTGCATCATGTTTTCCTACTATTATTTATAATGTTTTATGCATAATAATGCTTTATGGAGTAATTCCAATGCCTTTTCTCTCATGATATGCAAGGTTTACGTAGAGAGGGAGAATACCGACAGCTGGAATTCTGGACCTGAAAAAGCTACGCCCGGTCACCTATTCTGCACATCTCCTAATGAGCTAAAAAATTACGGAGAATTATTTTGGAGTATATAAAATATATTGGAGCGAATAAATACCAGAGGGGGCACCTGGTTACCACAAGACACCAGGGCGTGCCAGGCGCGCCCTAGTGGGTTGTGGGCTGCTCGGCCCACCTCCGGTGCCCATCTTTTGGTACTTAAGGTATTTTGACCTACAAAAAATCAGGAGAGGACTTTCGAAATTCCGTCGGGAAAACTTCCCTCTCGGAGGGGGAAATCGAAGCCATCAACATTACCAACACCCCTCTCATCTTTGGGAGGCCAATCTCCATCAACATCTTCAACAACTCCATCTCCTCTCAAACCCTAGTTCATCTCTTGTGTTAATTCTTTGTACCAGAACCTCAGATTGGTACTTGTGTGGGTGACTAGTAGTGTTGATTACAATTTGTAGTTGATTACTATATGGTTTATTTCGTAGTAGATTATATGTTCTAATCCATTATCCTATTTAATACCCCTCTGTCAGGACCCCGATCCTAAGTCACACAGGTCTAGCCTGTAACACATGATATCACTTTGCGGCCTCACGCACGGTATCCCCACGAGTGCCACCTTACCTGGCCCGGGACCGTTTGCGCATTTTGGCACGCGTATATGATAGTGTCGCTAGCATCCATATGACAGAGAACCCGGGCCGACATGACTAGTTATAAACCAAAAGTGGCACTAAATTACAGAGACAGGCATACATGACCCAGCAACGAACGTGTAGGTCATCAACGTATGAACCCAAATCGTAGCAAGCTACAAGGACTTAAAGGAACAACGCGTGATATTTCCCCTAAGGGACAGACACAGGAACGAAGAAGGACACATGCCGGCCAGCCTAAGTGTTTCGGAGCAGTAGCAAGCTACCAAGGCTCAGTGGAAGCACTAGGAGACATTTCCCTGTAAGATAGGCTACCAAGGGTAAACAACTACGTGTCGGATCCCACACATAGCAATACAGATTACACGTACGCATAACATGGAAGTATGTGCAGTACAACATGGCATCACAACATAACTCAACAACTCATATAGATAAAGGCCCAGAAGAGCCATCATAGCATTTATTACAAACAGAGGTCACATGACCCAACATATAGAGCATACAGGCAATGGAAGCATAACGTGTCTGAGTACAGACAACTACAAATGAAAAAGGCTGAGAAGCCTGACTATCTACAAGACCCTCTCAAGGGTACAAGATCGTAGCTGAGGTAACAAGCTAAACGTCGAAGTCCACGCGGAACCACTAGTGAGACTGAAGTCTCTCTGCAAAAACATAAATTAAGCAAACGTGAGTACAAAGGTACTCAGCAAGACTTAGATCAGAACTAACTACATATGCATCAGTATCAACAAAGGGGTGGTGGAGTTTGACTGCAGCAAGCCAGCTTTGACTCAGTGGCTATCCTGAACTACGACTGCAAGTAATTATTTTGAGGTGGCGCACACGAGTCCACAAATTCACCAATCAATACACCACTATGGATTCGCTCCCGTCTCCTTACGAGAAGGCCATCCATAGCACTCATGCTTATCTTGCGCGTTTTAGAGTATCCACTTCCACTTGTCTATGAAATATACAGGTAACCCAGAAGTCCCTTTCCGCAGACATGGCTATTCGAATAGATCATATATAACCCTGCAGGGGTGTACTTCTTCACACACGCTCTCACCACTTACCGCCGTTTACACGACATGTACTCGGCAACCTTCAAGCGGAAGCCCAGCGAGGGTGTCGGCCACAACCTGACTAACCGCACAAGTCCCTAGTCCAGGTTTATCGCCTATTTGGGTTCCATCCGTGGGGAGATCTGGCCGGGGTGTCGCTAACGGCCCCAAACGATGTGTACAAGGTTCCCCAATCACCAAACGGGCGCTTGGTATTCCCGACCACGTACCTGCCGCGTCACAGCCCACCCCGAGGGTCAGCGCTGCGCACGACCTCCAGTAAACTACAAACACCATAAACTAATTGCAACTCATGGACAAAGGACAAGGGCAGTTAATAAGTCGAGAGAGCTTGGAGCGCCCGGAGCCCAATGCGTGGTAGTAACTGTTCATGGATCAACCAACACAGAACTCAGTTCCTGAGGACGGTTTCAATGAGACAACCCACCATGTACTCCTACATGGCCTCTCATCGCTACCTTTACCAAAACGTGTTCACACACTTAGCTCACACACAGTAGGACATGTTCATCACCATTCCAATTCATCCTCGATGAATCAGACCTAACACAACTCTAAGCAAAAGCAGGCATAACAAGAAAGCATGAATGAGTAGGCACAACATGGCTCAAACAACTGCTACTCATGCTAGTGGGTTTCAACTATTTTCTGTGGCAATGACAGGTCATGCAGTTGAAAGGGGTTCAACTACCGCAGCAGGTAATAGTTGAAGCGTTGTTGTCCTAATGTAGTAAAAGAGAGCAAGAGCGAGAGAGTGGGATTGTATCGAAATGCTCAAAGGGGTTTTGCTTGCCTGGCACTTCTCAAGAAGGTACTGTGTCTTCATCAGTGTCATCGATCACATCGTCGGAACACGTCTACTGAGAGGGGACAAACACCGGTAAACAAGAGAGACACAATCAATGCAATGCGACAATATGATGCATGATCATGACATGGCAATATGCTGCTGATTGAGCTAATGCAACTAGCAACCATATTAAATGAAGTTGGTTTGAACCAAAGGTTCAAATTCAAACTCCACATGTGGTTATTTAAATGTCATTTAATGGATTTGACTTGATCAGCAGGTTTAACTTGTTCGAACATGCATGAAAATGCCATAAATAGATTCCTTGAATTTTTCTGACCATTTTTCATATATAAATTATTTTCATTGGAGTTATAGATTATTTTCTGTGATTTTTAGAAGTTTTGGCTATTTTCTGAAATAAATAAATCATTTCTGATTTATCAAATAACCAGAAAATATTAATGACGTCAACACTGCATCATGCTGACGTCATCCAGTAAACAGGGTTGGACCAGGTCAAACCTGACCAGCGGGGCCCACTGGTCAGTGACCCAGTGTTGCCTAGGGTGACAGACAGGTGGGGTCGGGTCAACGGACACATCAACATAGTCAAAGCTGACACGTGGGCCCATAGCGATTAGATTTAAACTTAATCTATTTCAGTTAGCCGGTTAGTTAGGCGGTGGGACCCGGCAGTCATTGACTCCAGGGGGTACTTAGTAGGGTGCTTGGGCCCTAATGGCCGGTTACGTCGGCAGTTAGCCGCCGGCGACCATAGCCGACGACGGAGGTACTCCGGCCGGCCGATTCTGGCGGCGGTTCGAAGCGCGGCTAGGCTCTTTTGAAAGCCCGCAGAGAGGCGCATCGGGTGGTGCAAGTGGCAGCTGCAGGGGAGGGCTGTAGCGTCGCCGACGTCTAGGTGGGCGGCGGCGGCGCTCGGGCACACGCGGGCAGCGGTGCTACGGGGCGCGGGCGAGCAAGAAAAAGGGATAGGCGGCCTCCTGGAAGCACGAGGGACTCGTTGCCATGCTCAGCAACGACGGACATAGGCTGCAAAGGTGGCACACGAAGAGGCAGGCGGCAACGGAGCTCGGCCATGGCGGCGGCGCTAGCTAGAGGTCGAACGAAACAACGGGGTTAGGGGGAGGGGAAGGGCTCACGGCGATCGCGATGGTGCTGACAGCGAGCCCGGAGAAGAACCGGAGCAGTCGGGGCGGCGAGGGGGATCTCCGGCAGCCGAGGAGGAAGGAGATGTTGGGGACGGCGATTCGGGGATTCCGGCGTTGATTGGCTCGGTGCAGAAGGCGTAGGCGATGGAGGCGAAGCTCGTGGACGTGCTAGCGAAGCGAGGTGGTGGCACTGGCCGCGGCACCAGTGAGTGGCGGCGACAACGGTGCTCGGGTGTGCGAGAGAGAGAGCACCAGGGGAGAGGAGAAGGACGAGGGGGTGAGGGAGAGAGCCAGAGAGGTGCGTGGCGTCGCCTGGGTGCGTCGGGATAGCAGCGAAAGAAGGAGGTGGCGGGGCACGTGGTCGCGCGCGCGAGGCAGACGCCCAGCGTCCTTCAGTCCAGAGGAAGGGGATGACTGGCGGCTGGGCTCTGGTGGGCTGACTGCTGCTGGGCCTCTCAGGTAAGGCCAGGTGAGTTCTTCTCTCTCTCTCTCTCTCTCTCTCTCTCTCTCTCTCTCTCTCTCTCTCTTTTAAATTGTTTTTGTTTTCTATTTATTCTGTTATGTTTTGATTTAGTAAAAAATACTAAATCATTTGATAAAATCCTGGAAATAGTTAGGGGTGCTTTCTGAATTATTCTAGTGACCCTTGACAATTTCCAACATTTTTGGAGCATCTAAAATATATATAGCATTTAAATAGCTCCAATTCAAATATGTTTGAATTAATTCCAAGTCCAAATATGTCCTCCAAAAATGTGAACCATTTTTGGCAGATGATTCCACCTTCATCCAGAAATGATGAACATTTTTAAAGGGCATTTTGAAAACATTGGAAAAGATTTTTGGTGAACCCATTTGAAAACTTTCTGGTGCTAGGATTGATCAATCCCCATTTCAAGTTTCCTTTGAAAACAAACATGATGACATGATCATGCAGAGTCAAGCAAAGGCTAAATCTATAGGGCTGTGACAACTCACCCCCACTAAACAAGAATCTCGTCCCGAGATTCAAGACGGGAGGTAAGAAAACAGAGGGACAAAAGACTAACACGATCTTCATGATCCAAGTGTCCTCCATAAAAGTGTTAATTGCTTGCCTCATGTTGATCCTGGCATCCTTGCTTTCGAGATCCTTGTCCAACATAGTGACGGCGAAAGAAACTCTACGAAATTGATCTCCAGAAAGATCGAGCAACTCAAGATCAGCTCATGGAGTGAAACATTGAAACATCTCTTGAGCTGAGACGCGGAACACACATCCAGAGGGATGGAGTGAAACAAATGGTGAAGGTTCACTTGGTAGGCAATAATTCCACACCTAATAAGATGGTGATCGATATCACCAGACGGGGCACCTTAGAGAAGGTGACTCGTAGAATTATCCCTTAAGTGGCAAAAAGAATTACTTTTGATATAGAGATCATTGAAACTCTCTATACCAACCGGGGCAAATCACAATCGATTGTTTGACGGAGTTCGAAAGAATAGCATTCTCGGGCCAGAATGGATGAAGTGGACTACCTTGTTGAATACAACACAAGGGATGGTTTTGCTTATCATCGGAAATGGACGGAACCCATGGTAAAATGGCACATTGGCGGTGCAAGCTGGGAACAAGATGGAAATGCTGGGAATG
This sequence comes from Secale cereale, assembly GCA_902687465.1. NCBI lineage: Eukaryota > Viridiplantae > Streptophyta > Magnoliopsida > Poales > Poaceae > Secale > Secale cereale. Next base: position 329,757,562 of record LR738712.1, read on the forward strand.
ATTCTGGTAACTGGGAAGAAATCCAACAGTAGAGAGTGAATCTACTCTTTGAGAGGTTATAGCATAACCGAAGAGACTAGGAGCAATCCCAATTAGTGTCGATGATAACACCTAGTGCTTGTGCGTGCTCTCAAGAACTTGAGCATTCCCATATTCATCAAGGTTTTACGAATATACGTGCCAATGGTGCTGACAACACGACATACGACCATGATGAATAGCGATGGACGATGCAGATGCAAAGGAAGATAACACTTTCTCAGATTTCACCTTAGCGCAGTCAAGGGGCAAGATCTGGATGATCGACCGAGAGACATTTAGCACTCCACTTCTAATGTTCTCCTTGATGTGCTAGCGCAACTCATTTATTAAAATGGTTTGGTACCTAGAACGCCAAGTAAAAGGTCGGACTTCAGGAGCACAAAAATCCATAAGGAACAACTGGGGAGTAAATCCTACGAAGTCCTTATGGGGAGGTGGCCAACTTCTTCAATCAAGATACTACAACAATAGGTCTTCCGGCTGGGTGTGTTGGCCACGACATCCACTTTACTGGTTATCGAGAGACCAATATTATAGTTCTTGGAAAATGCTCCAACCAACATATCTGCCTGAGATTCAGTTCTGGTTGGTGTCAGGATATTCCAGACTCATCGAGTCTAGAAAGAAAAATGAAAGTTTGCAACCCAAATCGACGATACGACGTTGCGAGATTCTCGGGAATGAACTACGATAGTAAGCTCCAAAACATGAGCTGGTTCTGCTACAAACCTGTGAACACGTTGTCCAAGACATGCATGACCATGTAATAGTTTTATTATAAAACACTACCGAGTTCAGGTTGGGAACCATCGTCTAGGATATCAAAGTCTTTCCATAAGTCATATGATTAGCTCTTATGATAGAACTTCTTCTCCTTGAACAAGTCAATCAGTGGCTTGGTGTGCTAGTGATACATATGGAGTGAAGGTTGCAAATCTCCAAACCACAGAATACTTCTCACGTATGCATGACTGACTTGGGATGATTCCACAGGAAGCAAAACAACTTTCTCGAACTCACGGTGGCAACTTACATCAATTACACATGAATTAGGGAAGTCTCTTCTCTCATCCAACATATACCTCATGAACGGGACATGAAGATAATGCTCACAAAGTTTCCAACACGAGCTTTAATGTTCAACATGAATCATGGAGGGGATAAACATGTTGCCGATGGGCTTGACAACAATTCATCGAGGCTTCCATAAAATGGAATTCCATTACTATGTGAACAAGGTGATAGCATTGGTCAGACCAATAGATGTAATGGTGTATGCTCGAGGGATCAACCACGAGTAAGACAACATTATGAATACCATTGGTTATAATTTGACTTGACGATAGCCCACACTCAAATCAAAGTTTGGACAAGACAATAGATCCAACAATTGATCACAAGGATCAATCAAGGAAGATATCATCTTTCTTCAACACACATTCAATGAATATCCCTTCAGAATGAATTAGGTGGGCAAGCTTTTATCTTCCAACTCTCCAAGTTGTCATTTAGCTTAACCAACTAGCTCAGGGTATCCAACACAGGTTCTTGGAGAAAGGGTGGTTTAGAGAGAAACCAGCTTGATCATGAGCGCAACATAACAATCAGGGAGCAACCTGGTAATACTTCCGAGAAGTATTCGGAAAATCACGAACCACCGATATGTTAAGAAGCTCGAGAACAATCTTGCTTTTCAGGGAAAGACGATATGATTAAAAGAGCAATAGATTGACACAATCCTAACTCATTGATCGTAGAGTGCACCAGAAGTAAGGGCTAGGTAGCACGATCATTCTTAGAATGATGATTCCGTATCCAACATACTAAGAATGAGATTATCGTCCATTAACTACTAGGCAACGGAGTTGCTAGGAGTATTGATTTCCCACATCATGATTCACTTGTCAGTATTCCAGCTACAACAACATGGAGACCGAGGAATGAACGATGATGGTGAGAAGCATCACTGTATCAAGAGTTCATAGGAGGTGGTGCAATTCCCATGACATTCTTGACATAATGGTAATGCTCCAAGATAGAACAGATTAGAAGTTGTATTAGCATTCTTCATCTGCGAAGTACAACTTCTTTGACACAATCCTGGATACGGATAAGGTACTGGAGTTTGTTTCTCCTAGTCATTCCAGAATAGAATGGCTTGACGGACCATAAGAGTAAAAGGCATCGATGAACACGAGTGCAAAAATACTCCTAACTATCAACTGATAGAAGGGGGGGTCATAAAACAACTAAAAGGGACAACTCAAAGGAACATATGTCTTTCTGAGTTGTGGATGCATAGATTAGCATGTTGAACTGGTTCAACATATTTCTTCTGGATAACCCATGCAGAAAGGTAGAACTGGCAGAGTCACAATATAGAATCAAGAACTCCTCAAGAGTACTCTTATTGTGATATTTTGGTTCGGGAGAACTTCTGCCAAGGATGGTTTATGGAATTGGAAGAACGATAACCACGGACCTCGAGGACTATCACAAGGTTACTAATGTCCTAAAGGAACAAGCAAACACTAACAACACGAGGTAGTAGGGTGGATCTTGGGTTCATGAACCCAGTAGTAGAATGCCTACTAACTAAATGGCATCTCGGGATGCTTTCGAGAATGATGGCCAAGATAATCACACTGGGAATATAGGGTATTGCTAGATTACTGGGTGATTCTCTAAGACACCTAGGGTCATAATAATAACTCCAACATATTTGTTGAGGTAACAGAGTACCTCAACACACTGGTTAGTGTGGTTAACCTGGCCCAAAGGACTATCAGGAATAGGAAGAAGGGATTTGAAAATGCATCAGATTATTTAGAAACCTGGGATGACTCAGACAGCATAACGGCTGTAATTGCCCAAAAGGATTTTGAGATCCAAGCGAAAAGGGTAGCATAACCACTCAACATCATAATGTCAAGGTTCTGAGACCAACAGTTGAACAAACAGAAGTAGTAGAAACTGAACTGAGGGTTGAATCCATCATTAACGTGATCCTCATAAATAGAATGAGAGTCCTAGTTATTAATCCCATTAGAAAGAAGAAGGTGACTCAGATCAGAAGGTCATAGGGTAAAGGAGTAAAAAGAGCCTTACGTTCCCTTCCACAAACAATTCCCTTACATAACTAAAGAGTTTCTAGACACGACTTCGACCCGTTTGGCTTGCTAATCCTACAGGCAGTCAGGCTCTCATACCAAAGCTGTCAGGACCCCGATCCTAAGTCACACAGGTCTAGCCTGTAACACATCATATCACTTTGCAGCCTCACGCACGGTATCCCCACGGGTGCCACCTTACCTGGCCCGGGACCGTTTGCGCATTTTGGCACGCGTATATGATAGTGTCGCTAGCATCCATATGATAGAGAACCCGGGCCGACATGACTAGTTATAAACCAAAAGTGGCACTAAATTACAGAGAAAGGCATACATGACCCAGCAACGAACGTGTCGGTCATCAACGTATGAACCCAAGTCATAGCAAGCTACAAGGACTGAAAGGAACAACGCGTGACATTTCCCCTAAGGGACAGACACAGGAACGAAGAAGGACACATGTCGGCCATCCTAAGTGTTCCGGAGCAGTAGCAAGCTACCAAGGCTCAGTGGAAGCACTAGGAGACATTTCCCTGTAAGATAGGCTACCAAGGGTAAACAACTAGGTGTCGGATCCCACACATAGCAATACACATTACACGTACGCATAACATGCGAGTATGTGCTGTACAACATGGCATCACAACATAACTCAACAACTCATATAGATAAAGGCCCAGAAGAGCCATCATAACATTTATTACAAACAGAGGTCACATGACCCAACATATAGAGCATACAGGCAACGGAAGCATAACATGTCTGAGTACAGACAACTACAAATGAAAAAGGCTGAGAAGCCTAACTATCTACAATACCCTCCCAAGGGTACAAGATCGTAGATGAGGTAACAAGCTAAACGTCGAAGTCCACGCGGAACCACTAATGAGACTGAAGTCTCTCTGCAAAAATATAAATTAAGCAAACGTGAGTACAAAGGTACTCAGCAAGACTTACATCAGAACTAACTACATATGCATCAGTATCAACAAAAGGGAGGTGGAGTTTGTCTGCAGCAAGCCAAATTTGACTCAGTGGCTATCCTGAACTACGACTGCAAGTAACTCTTTTGAGGTGGCGCACACGAGTCCACATATTCACCAATCAATACACCACTATGGATTCGCTCCCGTCTCCCTACAAGAAGGCCATCCATAGCACTCACGCTTATCTTGCGCGTTTTAAAGTATCCAATTCCACTTGTCTATGAACTGTACAGGTAACCCAGAAGTCCATTTCCGCGGACATGGCTATTCGAATAGATCATATATAACCCTGCAGGGGTGTACTTCTTCACACACGCTCTCACCACTTACCGTCGTTTACACGACATGTACTCGGCAACCTTCAAGCAGAAGCCCAGCGATGGTGTCGGCCACGACCTGACTAACCACACAAGTCCCTAGTCCAGGTTTATCGCCTATTTGGGTTCCATCCGTGGGGAGATCCAGCCGGGGTGTCGCTCACGGCCCCAAACGATGTGTACAGGGTTCCCGAGTCACCAAACGGGCGCTCGGTACACCCGGCCACGTACCTGCCGCGTCACAGCCCACCCCGAGGTCAGCGCTGCGCATGACCTCCAGTAAACTACAAACACCAGAAACTAATTGCAACTCCTGGACAGAGGACAAGGGCAGTTAATAAGTCGAGAGAGCTTGGAGCGCCCGGAGCCCAATGCGTGGTAGTAACTGTTCATGGATCAACCAACACAGAACTCAGTTCCAGAGGACGGTTTCAATGAGACAACCCACCATGTACTCCTACATGGCCTCTCACGCTACCTTTACCAAAACGTGTTCACACACTTAGCTCACAGACAGTAGGACATTTTCATCACCATTCCAATTCATCCCCGATGAATCAGACCTGACACAACTCTAAGCAATAGCAGGCATAACAAGAAAGCATGAATGAGTAGGCACAACATGGCTCAAACAACTCCTACTAATGCTAGTGGGTTTCAACTATTTACTATGGAAATGACAGGTCATGCAGTGGAAAGGGGTTCAACTACCGCAGTAGGTAACAGTTGAAGCATTGTTGTCCTAATACAGTAAAAGAGAGCAAGAGCGAGAGAGTGGGATTGTATCGGAATGCTCAAAGGGGTTTTGCTTGCCTGGCACTTCTGAAGAAGGTACTGTGTCTTCATCAGTGTCATCGATCACATCGTCGGAACACGTCTACTAAGAGGGGACAAACACCGACCAACAAGTGAGAAAACAATCAATGCAATGCGACAATATGATGCATGATCATGACATGGCAATATGCTGTTGATTGAGCTAATGCAACTGGCAACCATATTAAATGAAGTTGGTTTGAACCAAAGGTTCAAATTCAAACTCCACATGTGGTTATTTAAATGTCATTTAATGGATTTGACCTGATCAGTAGGCTTAACTTGTTCAAACATGCATGAAAATGCTATAAACAGATTCCTTGAATTTTTCTGATCATTTTTTGTATATAAATTATTTTCATTGGAGTTATAGATTATTTTCTGTGATTTTTAGAAGTTTTGGCTATTTTCTTAAATAAATAAATCATTTTTTATTTATCAAATATCCAGAAAATATTTATGACGTCAACACTGCATCATGTTGACGGCATCCAGTCAACAGGGTTGGACCAGGTCAAACTTGACCAGCGAGGCCCACTGGTCAGTGACCCAGTGTTGCCTAGGGTCACAGACAGGTGGGGTCGGGTCAACGGACACATAAGCATAGTCAAAGCTGACACATGGGCCCACAGCAATTAGATTTAAACTTAATCTATTTTAGTTAGCCGGTTAGTTAGGCGGTGGGACCCGGCTATCATTGACTCCAGGGGGTAGTTAGTAGGGTGCTTAGGCCCTAATGGCCGGTTACGTCGGCGGTTAGCCGCCGACGACCATAGCCGACGGCGGAGGTACTCCGCCCGGCCGATTCCGGTGGCCGTTCGAAGCGTGGCTAGGCTCTTTTGAAAGCCCGCAGAGAGGCGCATCGGGTGGTGCAAGTGGCATCTGCAAGGGAGGGCTGTAGCGTCGCCGACGTCCAGGTGGGCGGTGGCGGCGCTCGGGCACACGCGGGCAGCGGTGCTACGGGGCGCGGGCGAGCTAGAAAAAGGGATAGGCGGCCTCCTGGAAGCACGAGGGACTCGTTGCCATGCTCAGCAACGACGGACGCAGGCTGCAAAGGTAGCACACGACAAGGCAGGCGACAATGGAGCTCGGCCATGGCGGCGGCGCTAGCTAGAGGTCAAACGGAACAATGGGGTTAGGTGGAGGGGAAAGTGGGGCTCACCGCGATCGCGATGGTGCTGACGGCGAGCCCGGAGAAGAACCGGAGCAGTCGAGGCGGCGAGGGGGATCACCGGCAGCCGTGGAGGAAGGAGATGTTGGGGACGGATAATCGGGGCTTCCGGCGTTGATTGGCTCGGTGCAGAAGGCGTAGGCGACGGAGGCGAAGCTCGTGGACGTGCTGGCGAAGCGAGAAGGCTGGCCGTGGCAGCAGTGAGTGGCGGCGACAACGATGCTCGGGTGTGCGAGAGAGAGAGCACCAGGGGATAGGAGAAGGACGAGGGCATGAGGGAGAGAGCCAGAGAGGTGCGTGGCGTCGCCTGGGCGCGTCGAGATAGCGGCGGAAGCAGGAGGTGGCGGGGCAAGTGGTCGCGCGCGCGAGGCACACGCCCCGCGTCTTTCTGTCCAGAGGAAGGGGATGACTGGCGGCTGGGCTCTAGTGGGCTGACTGCTGCTGGGCCTCTCAGGTAAGGCCAGGTGACTTCTTCTCTCTCTCTCTTATTTTTAAATTGTTTTTGTTTTCTATTTATTCTATTATGTTTTGATTTAGTAAAAAATACTAAATCATTTGATAAAATCCTGGAAATAGTTAGGGGTGCTTTCTGAATTATTCCAGTGATCCTTGACAATTTCCAACATTTTTGGAGCATCTAAAATATGTATAGCATTTAAATAGCTCCAATTCAAATATGTTTGAATTAATTCCACCTTGATCCAGAAATGATGAACATTTTTAAAGGGCATTTTGAAAACATTGGAAAAGATTTTTGTTGAACCTATTTGAAAACTTTCTGGTGCTAGGGTTGATCAATCCCCATTTCAAGTTTCCTTTGAAAACAAACATGATGACATGATCTTGCGGAGTCAAGCAAAGGCTAAATCTATAGGGCTGTGACACCCTCTGATCTCGAGCATGAATATTATTCGTGAGTAGTTACCTTTGTTCTTAAGGCCACGAGAAAAATTATGTTGCAAGTAATCATGTGAATTTGATATGTGTTCTATATTTTGATGATATGTATGTTGAGATTCCCTTAGTGGTGGGATGTGAACATCGACTACATGGAATTTCACCATCTTTGGGCCTAAGGGATTGCATTATGGACTATTTATTAGATGATAGGTTGCTAAAGTGGCAGAAGCTTAAACCCTAGTTTGTACGCTACCTCGCAAGAGGCTGATTTGGATCCATATGTTTAATGTTATGCTTAGATTTTGTCTTAATACTTTTCTCATAGTTGCGAATGGTTGCGAGGGGTTTAATCATAAGTCGGAGGCTTGTTCAAGTAAGAACAACACCCAAGCACCGGTCCACCCACATATGAAATCATCAAAGTAGCAAACGTGAATCCAACCAACATAATGAAAGCGACTAGATGAAATACCCATGTGCCCTCAAGAACACTTTGATTATCATAAGAGACCGTTTTGGCCTTTCCTTTACCACAAAAGGACTGGGCTACCTTGCTGCACTTTGTTTGCCATTACCATTACTTGCTCGTTACAAATTACCATGCTATCAAACTATCTGTTAGCGACAATTTCAGTGCTTGCAGATATTACCTTGCTGATAATCGCTTATCAATTCCTTATGTTCCTCGTTGGGTTCGACACTCTTACTTATCCAAAGGACTTCTATTGATCCCCTATACTTGTGGGTCATCACGCCTCGATGCCCGTGTGCCCAAGGAGAGGCACAAGGCAGTGCTTCCTCACGCCGGGGACTAGGCCAGTCACCCTTGTCTTTGCTCCCGCGCTCAAGGCCTCCTCTTCCTCAATGTTGCTGCCTAGCTAGAGCTCCTCGACGGTCGGCCATCACCTCATGTTAACGCCTCCTCCACCCAGGTAGCACCCATCGCGCGCCTCTTCTTCTCCCCTAGCTTCCTCCCTTGGCACTCATCTCTCTCTTGTTTCTCTGGCAGGAACTTCATGGTCGCCCGACCCCCCTGCTGCTTCGTGTTGCCATCAGGTCCTCGCTTCCACCACCAGATTCGGCTGGCCTCACTAATAAAACATTTCTGTGATAATACGTGTTAGTTACGGTAGGCCACATTTTCTGTCATGCATGTACATCCATGATGATTTTATGACATAATCAAGATAGTCATACATGTGTTGTCGTAGAAGGGTTCCATGACAATACTAAAATTGTCATCACGGAAGTGTCCACTTCCATGACGATAAATGATGCATCATGGAAGTGCTTTCGTCAAGGGTAACCAACACGTGGCATCCACCGTAACGGGTCGCCGTTAAGCTATCGGGTCCGGTTTTGGATCCGATAACCTGCTAACTGCCACGACCAATGGCGATTTTCCACATGTAAAATTCTCATTGGCCGACGGAACCACGTGTCATATCCGCGTTGGCACAGATGTCACTCATCCAATAGGTGAGATGCGCCTATGAGATGTTGACACATGGACTGGCCCGAAAGTGGCCCATAAATATTAAATGGTCCGGCCCAGCTAAAGGCTCGTAGTATTTACTCATGTACTATTGGGCCAGACCACTAACGGTCTGCTTAAACATGGCCCAATTATGGCCCAAAGATAGATCTGGCCCGTTAATGTTTTGTCGAGTATTTGGGCCCGATTACGGCCCAGTGACACTTTGGCCTGTTAGAGGCCCGATGAAGATATGGGGCTATTTCATCCCAGTGTGTCTTTCGGCCTGGGAATGGCCTGTGCTGCCCATGGGCCATATATGGTCCGATGCGACATCCAACCCACTAACGGCCCGTGATCAAGGTGCCAACTATTTAGCCCAATGCGACTTTCGGCCAGTAAAAGGCATGTCATAAAATTTGGCATGTTGATGCCTCTACTAAGCTTTCAGCCTCTTCAAGGCCCATGATATAGGTGGGCCAACTAAGGCCCCAGATATGATTCAGTCTCGTAATGGCCCGTCATATAACTGGGCCAATAGTGGCCCGGTCTACATTTCAGCCTGCTAAAGGCCCGTGGGCGACTTTTGGGCCTAACATGCATTTCAGCCTGCTAAAGGCTCATGGTATCTTCTGGGCCTCAATAGGCCGGCAGAATATTCACCCTGTTTACGGCCCAAAGCAACATGGGCCTAACTAAGCTCTAGGTCCACTAAAGGCCGAACTAAACATTGGGCCGAATGTGGGCCTGTTTAAGTGTCGGCCTAGCGCAAAGTGTAAAGGGCCCCAATGGCCTTTCAGACCCAAGAAATTTGCGTACATGCCAAATTGCGGCCCGCTAAAATGCAGGCCGGTTAGAGGAAAAAGTTTCGGCCTGGTCGACTACGACAAATTTTCGCCGTTTTTTCACATAGCGAATGATGGCATATATGATATCCAGTAGGAATTAAGACCAAAACTACTCAGTATTATAACTTAGAACAAACCTACGCTATACAATAAAGGATTTAGGGTATATTACATCCACTGCGCATCAAAGTTCACCACGAGTGATCATAAAGCGCAACGAAGAAGCAGATTACAAAAGCTTGGCGCCATTGCACGTAACAAAATAATACTCAACCAAGAACACTTCCAAGACATTTCAAGAAAGGTTAGCCTTGCGCGGGAGCTGCTAGGCAAGCTGCTAAGCAAGGCCTTGAGAATGGCCTAGCATGTCGGTCATAGCTTCCAGGTGTAGTTGTTTAGCGATGAGGCTCTCATTGGTGTTCTCTGTGATCTTCCTTAGAGCTTGGGCTTCAATTCGAAGTTGAGTTGCAGAGTGTCTTTCTGCTTGAACTTGAGACTGAAGAAGGCGAACTGATTCAGACAGCGAATTCTGTGAGCTTCTCTGACTGCTAGTCTCAAGTAACTTGAACACTGCATCAAGACATGACTTTCGAGATGTCTCGTTATCTTCAAGATCTTTTGCCTTCTTTGCTGCAATATATGTTGGGTTTTTCTCACAACCTTCAGCAGAATTGTGCATGCCATCAGGCATATGACCCTGAAACAAGCAGAGAGATGGCATGTTTTACATGTGTATAAAGAAAGATGGTAACTAGCATAATTTGACATTGTTCATAATGCAGGGAGATTCACCACACTACTGGATTAACATGTCTACAAAACAAGCATAGATGAAGGGCAAAGACAATCATTGTATTTATTTTGGTTAGTGTGCATGGCATGTTGTTCATATCATCAGCCACATCAGTAAGATAAAATAGGAGATCACAAGGTGCAAATGTGGGCTGCTTCACCACATACTGGATTATAGATCCACAAAAACAAGCATACATATAGGGAGTATTGAGTGATGTGCATCGTACGAACAAGGAATTTGGTTTTACAACTAAAACCGGGAACTTACAGTTGTTGCGAAAATGCATTTTGATAGAACAACAAACTAAACAGAAGTTGACGATACGAAGTATGAGAAAATTAAACAACAGTTGAGGATAAAGGCTTTAGAAGGACTGACTTACATTACGTGTTAACACTGGCTTTATAATTCCCTTCTCCATGTCAAGGGAAGGATAACCCAAGAATTTTAGCACAAAGTGTTCTTCACAAGCATTGCTTGTACTCCACATTTTGTAGAGAGTAATTATAGATGTGATAATACTAGAAGGGATAGAGGATAGTGAAAATAAGATGTAGATTGATGCTACATAATAAAACACCAATCCCTGTAAGTACAAGCGTTACATGACAAAATGTATTGACAAGAGCAATGCGCTACACTTATGCACTGGCATTGTCTGTGTATTCAACTTTTTTGGTAAGATTAAATATAGATGTGATATTTTTTAGTAAATGGTGGGCAATGGATATAAGATGCCGAATGCTACACAATGAACCAATCCCTTCTTCCCATAATATAAGAGTGTTTTGTACACTGGTGTATAGTACAAAATGCTCTTATATTATGGGACAAAGGGAGTAGTTGTTAATATAAGTAAAGTGATAGAAGACATTCCATCCTTACAAGAGGGCTGCAGAGCTAAACCTCTTCAAAAAGCATTGATTTGATTCCAAATTTACGTAAGATTCGATACCGATCTTGTAATGTCCACCAAGGCAACAGGTAACGAGGCTACCATGTGCAGTGATGCTACAAAATCAACCAGCTATGAAAGTAAGTATGATCATACAGGGCAAGAGGTACTCACAAAGAGCAATGCAGTGTGCAGTATAGTTGCGAGATTCTGTGGTCCCTTGAGAATGAATGTTCTTCTACAAACAATTTTCGTACAAGTGAGACGGTAAGGTACATGCAGAAAAGTAGTTCAAATTATGATGTGATATCATAGACAGTACCTTACGCTGCAGATGAGACCAATGTGTAACAAGATTATTCTATTCACTGTCTATAAATGTAGCACCAGAGACTTTAAGGAAATTTCATTTAGAGGCTTGCCATCGAAGTGCGCTTGCCACAGGTAGGAAAGATACTTCACTAACAAGTGCTTGAAAGGTGCAAGCAACTGTTGCTCGTCTTGACTATCCAGTTTGGTCCTCACCTATTTAAAAGAATGAAATCTTGTGTCTTCTGTCAGCACAAACATATGCAGTAATTACCATGAACAAGATTAGTACATTACTTACGCGTAAGTCGCGGTGGAATGTTGGAAATTGCTCTGTATCTGTGGTATAATCTTTCCATGAAGGAAAGATGCGCACAAAGTTCCTGACAACAATATAAGCTTGGTCTTCTAAACTAGGAATAAATGGAACATGTGTCCTATTTGCTGCAATTGCGGCTCTGTCTTGTTCGAAAAGGGATTTGGCAACTGGATTTGGTGTACTCTTTGTTGGAATGGGGGTTTTGCGTCATAAAGCTGTGCTATGTCAACTGTCATCATCATACTATTTGCTGCAGTTGGGGTCTGCTGAGTTAAGGCATCAGAGATGGCCACTGTAGTATGGCTAGAGTCTGCTAGAGTTGTGGCCGTGTTTTCTAGGTCTAGTGATATTGCAACTACACCAATTGGGATATTTTATTTATCAAGTGTCCCTACCTTTTCCAAATACTTTGTTCGTGCTCCTCCGCGATCAGCAATCGCCCTCTTCCAGTTGAACGTCTGATACACAAGAAAAACATTTGAATGGATAAATATGGTATGATGACAGATGGAATATGTACTGAAAATGGATAGGCAGGGCATATTCACATACAAGATGTGTAAGCTAATGGCAATGCAACAAAGTAGAAGCAATGCAAAGCATCAGTTGTAAGATACCAATATAACCTTGGAAAGTTAGAGCAAGCACCTTGATGGGTGAATAAGACAGGGCATCTGCCTCTGACTCCTCCACTAGGAATATTCAACAAACGTGGCATGCGGTAGTAATCTGGGTCAATGTCACTATAAAAACAATCCAACATGAATAGTGTCTATTCCTAGGGACGGAATTTTGAAACCCTGTGAACTTTAGAGGTACTAAAGATTACTGAAATATCTGAACCATTAAGTGTAGGTAGAACTTAGTACACACCAAACCCTAATGACAATCCTTCATAATGAGTAATGAATCGATTAGAAAATGGGTGACGGGTAGTAGCTGCTAAGGGTTGAGGATGTATCTCAGGATAAATCAGGTTGGCTTAGTGTGTGTTGCATGTCTGAGCGGCTCCTGACCTCCTATTAGTCCGGCATCTCCACCTAGAGTCATGCCGTCCGGGGATGGCAAGTCACCGACAAGGCAGGCGGCTGGGGGCAAGTAGAGATCGGAAGTGCATGAATAGAGGGGAATCACGGTATGGGCCAACCCAAAATCCCAGGGTGGGTCGCGGCCCACCGTGGGCACCCTGTAGTTCTACACCCCAACGGCGTACATGCATTTTTGAAACTAAGTTAGGAACATTTAGCTGACCAATTAAATGACTCTGTTTTAATAATATCATATTCGTATTTGAAAAACTAAGCTTGTTTAGCTTGATGGGCGGAGCATTCCTATTATGACACGAAGCACGTAGGCTGATCGTATAGTGATCATAAAAGGGGGGGGGGAACCCTAAGCATGATCAGTTAAACCCTATTATGACTGTGCCTTGGCAAATTTGAAGCTGCAAACCACAGAAATGCCACTTAGCAACCATTGTTTGCTTCGAACTAAGAAATAAATTCTAAGAGCAGTAAAAGATAGTACGATAACCAAGTTGCAATCTATTTTCTAGTTGAGATCGAAAAGTTGACCAGATATGAAGTAGTACCACCTCTTTTGCGGCGCCATGTAGGCATCGGGGGTGCGATGGCTGTCGGTGGCGTTGAAGCAAATCTACGATGGTATACGGGTCCATCGGGGGATAAGTCCTGTTGAGGAGGACGAGAAGGTCGTTGGAGCTGCCCCGGCAAGGAGGAGGACGACGTCGATGATGCGCGAGGATGCGATACATGGCTCCTGGTCCATTGTCGTGGATGAGAAATACTCATCTCTAGTAGTGGAGGACGCAGTTTACGCTCCGGCATGGTGGAGGACAACGGCGACAGATGGGGTGGCGGACGGAGGAGGCTTGTGTGGGGATGGTGTTCAAGCGCGGACTGTGTATGAATGGGAAAATGGATGGACAGGTACGGGGAACCATGTTGTTGGGGCGCGCCTGTCTGAAATATGGAAAATTTACGAACTTAGCCCCCGTTTAAAATTGTGACGTCTCATCGGTTGGGGATTGGACGGTAATCTCGCATATCCCCGATATTTGCCCAGAGCGATTTCGAGCGAGGAGAGGGTGTTTTGGCGCCAACGGTGTATGAACGGAGCTGACAGGTAGGGCGGTTACGTCACGTCTGAGTGAATTTAGAAACTTGCTCCTATTAAAAATATTTGCGTACATCCATTTCGGCCAAATCGAGTTTGTTTTGCAGCCCACCGTATATGAATGGGGAAATGGATGGAGAGGTAGGGGTCTTTCAGACGATCTTGAATCAAATGTTTTTTGCCGCACACGTTTGGCGCCCACCGTGTCTGAGTGGGCTCAGAGGCGATCGTGTCACGTCTAACTGAAGGTACTAACCTACCCCTATTGAGAAAAGTGGAAATCGGGCCGATGAATTGTCCGTGTAAGGGTAGACATTAATTTCCGTCTCGCAATCACTGGCTTCGGGCAGCCGACGTGGGAGAGGATATTTTGCCGCTTCTTTCAAATTTTTGGACAATAAGCATTCACGTTTACCCTGGCAACTAAATTCGAATCCATTTTTTATTCTTATAGGAATCCTTATAAATCATTCTACGTGTTTTATATATCTTCAAAAGCACAACAAAGAGGTATTTCACTATCATATATGAATATGATTTACAAATGCCGATACTCGAATTCAAAAGTTGGAAACCAGTTTAAGGTGAATTCGAATATTTGAAACCATTTTGTGTCCAACTCAAGTGTAACTTGTATGACACATGCATCATATAGTGTACTCATTTAGATGTACACAATGGATATATAAAGATTCAAAATACAGAGTCAATCAACCAATAATGTACAAAACTAACAAACATATAAACACTTATAGAGTATATGGGTCAATAATATCATCTAACATACATAAGCCAGGCTGTTGTACTTTTTTTCTAGAAGAGCAACATTTTTAGCAAAGCTAGTACAACATGTTGGCCCTTTTGGATGCGTGCAACTTAAGGACCATACATACTAGTACTATTATTTTTTAATGCACATTCAGCCCGATTGGCATTTTTGTAGGTCTAGCATAGAAATCAAAATTAAATGTCTCAGAGTCTTGTCAATTAATACAGACTCGTGCTAAAACAAATTAATAACAAAAAAACCAAAAACAATTATTACATGATCTCTAAAACAAACGGTTTGATCAATTACATGAACAAACAACACAAAGGTTATTCGACGATGGAAAAATATTTCATCTATGATTTACTTACTGGGAATTTAATTTCCTTTTTTCCTACAGGACCTTAACAATGCGGTCAGTCTCATCTTGCTTCATTTTGAAATCCACCAAATATTGAATGGTTGTCTGGAGTACTGCTTGTGATTGTGTTGTTTGGTTCCACAACATGTCAATTTCATCTCTAAGTGCATAAGCAGAATCTCTTTCTACCAATAGTTTAGCCTCTAGAGCATCAGCAGTTGGCAATTCATAATGCATGATTGGGTTGGTGCCACTGCTGGGAGATGATACAACGTCCATGGGGACCTCGCTCTTTGATCTTGGGCTAACATGCTTTGCCATTAAAGTTCTGATTGGATTCCGAAAAGTTGAAGTTAGCAAAACATCTCAACTAGGAGTTAGAGCAGCGAACCAGTTAAACAAACAAGGAATTAAAGAGTCTTGATAGGATGCTGAAAAGTAGTTATTAACATCATTGTAACCGGTTGCAGCAATAAAGCAGTTAAATAAACAAGTTTTGCAAAAGGTACCTGTTGTAGCTTTGTAGTTTCTCTTGGATCCTGAAAAGTTGAGTAGCCAGTAATGTGATTAGAGGAACCGGTTGTAGCAGCAAAGCAGCTAAACAAACAAGTTTTGGAAAAAGGAACATGTTGTGGCATTGCAGTTTCTCTTGGATCCTGAAAAGTTGAGTAGTCAGTAACTTGATTACAGCAACAAGTTACAACAGCAAACCTGTTACACCAATATGTTTTTGAAAATGTACCTGCTGTGCAATTGGACTTCCAATTGGATCCTGAAAACTTGAAGTTGGTAAGATGATTATAGCAACAAGTTACAGCAGAAAACTAGGTAAACAAGGAAGTTTTTTAAAACATACTTGTTGTGCCAACGGAGTTTCTGTTGGATCCTGCAAACTTGAATGTTAGCAATCATAAATAATGTGTTGCAAGAGCCAGAAGAAACTAACATCAAACTAGTAAAACTAACCAGTTTTGGCAATGTATATAATTACACATGAACTAGTAAAACTAACAAGTTCTTGGCAAAGTATTACAGTAACAAGTCGGTACTGTTTACCAGCAACACAGACATCTGTAAATTTCTTTGATGCAAGCAAAATGATTCTGACACATATATATGTTAAAAAGATGTTGTCCCTCATATAAACCTGACAATTGTCTATCTATGAGCATGCGAACATTACCAGTGCTACAAGTGATAAGAGCAAACCATTTAAACAAACATGGTATCAAAATGTAAATTACACATAAATTTTGTTGCATCCTAGAACTACATTTGACCTGCTGTCTACATGCTTAAGTAGATATTAAATTTCAGGCAAACAGGTAATTCTTAACAGTAAGTATCAAACACATAGATAGGCACAGTCTATAATAGGATTAATAGGCTATGGCATTATGTAATCAATAGCAAACTAAATTAAGCCAGACAACGTAATTGAACAATTTTGCAATCAGTGGCTAACTAAAATTCCGAAAAGCGGGTAACTGAACTTATGCTAGCTCTTTGTATAGGCACACTGCAACTTGTTTTGCGCTTAGAAGGTTCTACATAGGAGTCCATGGCATCAATTGCTTGCATACGCAGTCCCAATACTTCTTTCTTCCCAGACTGCATTGGTAAGTCAAATGGTTAATCTGATAAGATGGTGCTTCCTTGATATGTTATATGAGGACGGGCAGTCAGACTAGTTGTAGCAACGCACATCACACTGGCTTTTACTGTATATTTCATGCGATTACATTTGGCATATCGAGATCTAAGCAATCTTCAATAGGATGAAAATATTGGCATCCTTCACATTATTGGCGAACACAGTTCATAGAAACAAGCAATTCAACCAATATGTGGGTAAAATAAAAGCGCCACTGGAATATTTTCACTACCCCAATCATACACGCAAAATGGGGCAACGCTACCGTAGGGGCTGGTATGGGCGGCCGCCTTGGGTGGCTGGAAAGTGCGCACCTACTTTCAGTCATCCAGTTTGGCCTAGGCTAGTTTTCTTTGTCCCAGCGCACGAGCAGGCAATGCAAAAAATGAAGGAAAACATTTTGATTTTGATGGGCCAATAAAGTAAGTGCATGGCAGGACCAATAGAAGGCTCACAGCCCCAATGATCACCTCCCATATTTGTTTGCTCCAGCCTCTAGTCTAGTTCGCTCCTAACTTAGCCGCCACTTGATAGACCGACACATCACTTCCATGCACCCTTGTTGGATGTCGGTCGTCGGGCTTCAAGCGAATGGAAGGACAAGAAGATGAAGATCCAACACTAGGTGTAGCCTGCGTGGCAGGCAGCGGCGGCAGCACGGGCATGGCATCGAGCTTGCGCCAACGGACAGTCATAGCTTGCAAGAGCAGCATGGGCAACGAGTAGGTACAGCACATCCCTGAGTATATCTAATTCAACTGATCAATTTCTGGCCAATAGATAAACCTGACGGTGTTGTAAATCTGCTTGTATGTAGGGAATCTATAAGAAAATGAAACCAAATTCTGCTTATATTATAACTCCCCCAATCAATACCAAACTAACGGAACCTGATGTGTCTAATCAAGTTTCCAGAGCAAACATACAAGCTCATGTTGTTCTTGATCCTGAAGTGTCTAATGAACAGACTGCTAATGACGGTTTTGATGCAAACATTTACATGCTCCTAGTGATGAAGATATAGTGTCTAATGAGGGATCTAAGCATTTTGCAAGCTCCCATTGAAGGATTTAGTGTATAATGATTATCTGCTATGTTGAGAGAGAAACAGAAATTTGCAGGAATTGATGACAAGCAAATTATAGTACATTTTCATGGCTTGAGGAAACGTCGAGGCCATCTACTAGAAAGTC
Source organism: Secale cereale (assembly GCA_902687465.1). Taxonomy (NCBI): domain Eukaryota; kingdom Viridiplantae; phylum Streptophyta; class Magnoliopsida; order Poales; family Poaceae; genus Secale; species Secale cereale. Next base: position 329,775,658 of record LR738712.1, read on the forward strand.
CCGGTATCATGACAACATAGAATAAATACTTTTCCAATCTATTGTTTGAAACTATTGGCATACTTGTGTAGGATAGTTGTATTGATATGCAGATTGCGCACTAGTTATAGGTGCAATTACACTTGGATATTTTCGGACAGAGAACGAATAATACAGTCCATGTTAGTAGTCCTTGTACACCATGTTGCATTTTGTGTTTTTGTTGCTTAAATAATTTATTGTTTTATAATCTAGAACCACTTTGGATCATTGGCTGGTTTTCAAAGTGCATGTAGCTTCACATTTCTCAAGTTATGTTGATTTCCGGAGTGCAAGTGCCTTAGTATTTTTAAGTTAATTTTTCACCCTTGGTAACTTGAATTCGTGGATCCACCACTGCACACAAATCATACACGCATGCCAATATGAATTAAATGAAATGCAGGGACTTATGCTAGCTCGTTGTACAGGCTCACTGTAGCTCTGCTTGCCCTTGGAATGATCCATGTACCAGTCCATGTTACCACTCAGGCCTTGTGCTCCTTGCATCCCCCTCTGGATTTTTGACACATCGAATGGTTTACCAAATGAGAGGAATCGACCTTGCTGTTGTACGGGAGGACATGTACTTACAAGGTTATACCAGTGTGCAGGATGTGTACCACACCCCGTAGCGCCATCATCCTTCGCTAAAAAATGGTTTTGCTTGTTTCAGATGATATCTCCAGAATAAATAAGAGGTAAAGTCAGAGTTGCATAGGCATGTAAGCTAAGAGAGCAATAAAAGGATATCCAAACATCGTCGCAACAGTGCACAAGGGAGTGATATGTGGATACCTAGTTTGGGCCAGCGTTTGGGCATGCTCGCCTAGCTAGAGTGCGGGTCACTTCAGAGTCGTTGAGGGTGATGCGCTGGCATTGGCTGGCCGCGTATGGATGCAGATCTCGAGCGGCAGTGGAGCGCTACAATGCGGTGGATGAGGCCGTTGGTGAAGCACAATGGCATCGCGGGGGAGGAGGTGCGATGATGCTCTCGGTGAAGTAGCCCTGATGCGGTGGAAGTCGGTGTCTGTGAGGCACGTCGGCTGCGGCGGCCGACGTTGTGGTTGGACCACCCGGTGCCGCGGACAAGGGCATAGATGAGGTAGCTCCAGTGTAGTGGTGAAGCGCGACTATTGTCTTCGTCATCGTCGTCCGGCACAGAGGTGGAGAAAGAGATGAGACGAAGGGCGATTCAAATTTTGCTTGGGTTGGCGACGAATTAGGGATCTGAGAGCTCTGGGCGTGGAAGGGGACGGGGGAGAAGGGAGATTTTGCAAAGCTGAAATTGGAGCCGCTAGATATTTCAATCCAAAATGTGGAAGCGCGAACCTTTTTTGTCGTCGTTCTTTTTTTATGGGGGAGGGGATGGATTGTGTGGGTGCTACTACTTGCTAGCGTCGGTACGACACACGCGACCACCATGACACGACCCTCGTCTACCTGGTGCGCCTACATTTAAGAATGCAAATGAATCTTCTTTCATTGGCAAATGAATATTGTATTCCATGCAAATAATTAGTCTTCCAAAACGAGTATTATGAATTAATTAATGAGGAGTTCTTTGAATTAGAGTGTGTTTGTCACATAGCAATCTCCAATTTTAACCTGGATTTCGCATTTCATGGTATCCTAGGTACTTATTTAATAAAAAATCATATATGTATAAGATGAACATCATGGTGGTGAGAAAAGTTTGGATGGATTCAAGCATATTACCACACACGTACAAAATACCACAACAATCAAGTCAATATCAACCTTTCCAAACCTAGCATGGCACAAATTTGAAATAATCAAGGAAGCCATATGCATGGTTCTCAATTCAAATCTTAAAATGTACACTAAATTGAAACGTCAATATTAACTCTAGTACTATCTACATTCAAATGATGTTTTAGCCCCCCCCCCCTCGGCACACACGTTACGTACTTCCCCTATTGATCAATCTTCCTCTCATAACCACCTTACAAAGCTTTGGTTTCCGCACGTTCATTCTATCTCTCCATGTTTCGATCTCTAACTCTCACACACCTGCCATAGCACTCCATGTCGAGATCTCTCTCTCCCCCATCCTCTCTCAGTAGATGCATGCATTGCCTATCTACACCCCCTCCCTCTCGTGCGCACGCACGAACATTGTCTGTCTAGGTCACTCTCAAGAGACTGTCTCACTCTTTCTTCTGTGCGGTGGCACTGGCAGAGCTACAACGGATTCCTTGGGCAGGCTACCCTGAAGAAGAAAGCATAGAAAAGAGATGGGTCACGCCACTTGGCATGATATTTACACAGTGTTTCAGCTAGGCAAGGCGAGCCAGAGAACATGTTAGACCAACGTAGCTCTGCCATGCATGGTGGACCACACTCGCTTTTTTTATCTAAGTCTCGATTAACCTTGCTTTCTCTCACACACAAATGATATATATCCCTATTAGGGCATCGATCGACACACTCTATACCCACTCACGCAGTTTGTCTGTCTAGATTAGTCTCTCCAAGCCATTCCACTCTTTTGACATCATGGAGGCCCATGCTCTCTCAATCTCTCTCTCTTTCTTTCTATCTCTCTCTCTATGCATGTCTCGATTAACCTTGCTCTTTGTCACACAGAAACGATATATCTCCATGTTTTGGTCTAATTCGACCTATTCACAATGTACACTCTCTCACGCACATTGCCTATCTAGGTCACTCTCTCCAACCTATCTCACACTTTCGATCGCATGGCCACTCACACTAGCTCAATCTCTCTCTCTCTCTCTCTCTCTCTCTCTCTCTCTCTCTCTCTATGTATCGATTGACATTGCTTCCTCCCACGCACAAACGATATATGTACCTGTCTGTGACTGGATCATCTACAAGCTCTCTCTTACAACCCTCACCATGTTCAATCGGACAATATCTATCCACAACATATATATCTCTTCAACGAATGTCGGGCCACACTCACTTTGTCTCTCTATGTATGTCTCGATTGACCTCGCTTTCTCAGGCTGTCTCTTCCACACATCAAAGCTACCTCTCCAATCCTCGCAGAGCCGAAGCTATTTACATTGCGAGGGGGACTTCAACCTTCGATTAATTTGTGAAGGCATTTATTCCGGTGGGTTTAGATTATATTTTTGTAGCATTCGCCCCACAACTACTCCAAAGACCATTGCAACCCCCGCCCCTCGCCCAATTGTTTTACCTCTAGCTCAGTCACTGATCTCTCGCATGGCCTTTCTTACCTTCCACGTCTCACCATGGTATTTTTACAAAACACAAGCACTTATCCTTAGTTCTAGAATCTTTTGTATCATAATTGCTATTTTTTTCTAAATGAATTGCCATTATTTGTTTTCTGCTTTATGCTCTACAATGCACAATTCCATGAATCTTAAAATAGATTAATTTTTTTTATAAAACTTATTGATTTTGAACAAGATGAACTATAAGAATTAAACGAACATCTACATCATGCATATATGAATCAAAGCTTACATGTTCCACACATCAAAGCTACCTCTCCAATCCTCGCAGAGCCGAAGCTATTTACATTGCGAGGGGGACTTCAACCTTCGATTAATTTGTGAAGGAATTTATTCCGGTGGGTTTAGATTATATTTTTGTAGCATTCGCCCCACAACTACTCCAAAGACCATTGCAACCCCCGCCCCTCGCCCAATTGTTTTACCTCTAGCTCAGTCACTGATCTCTCGCACGGCCTTTCTTACCTTCCACGTCTCACCATGGTATTTTTACAAAACACAAGCACTTATCCTTAGTTCTAGAATCTTTTGTATCATAATTGCTATTTTTTTCTAAATGAATTGCCATTATTTGTTTTCTGCTTTATGCTCTACAATGCACAATTCCATGAATCTTAAAATAGATTAATTTTTTTTATAAAACTTATTGATTTTGAACAAGATGAACTATAAGAATTAAACGAACATCTACATCATGCATATATGAATCAAAGCTTACATGCTATGGTGTGATATTTATTCATTATTTGGTTGCCAAATCTCAAGCGTGTAGTGCGCCTGTACCTTAATAGTATCATATGGTACATGCGACCAGGGCCTTCAAACCGCACGTCAATAGGCAACATATGGACGCAACATAGTAGAAATGTTTGTTGTACTCCCCGCTGTTGCTATAATGTTTTTATATTACCACAACTATTTAATGGATAACATGTTTTTATATTAACTTTAGTACATTATAGTGGGACCGGCTCATGAGCATGTACTATTCCACTTCACTTACTGGTTGGTTCCATGTCTGCTCTCTCTCTCCTCCCCTTCTATGTTTAGACGCATGGGCAAACATGAAGAATGCACGCGTGGTGTTGCCGTTGACCGTATCTGGACATGTTCACAAGTTACAACACTAGTTTCACGTAATAATAATACTAGTATTATGTAACAAGTTTAGGAACAAAAGTGACTGTGACATGTTAGGCTACTAACAATTACTACTCCTACATGTGTGCATCAATAGATGTATCGCCTAGTGCACGAACAAGGTGGGCGGCGAAGCTTGGTCAAAGGGCTCGCCTCCCGGTTAGCCTACATAGCGGCCTGCTCGCACCCCGCCCGGTCAGCCGGCGTAGCGGTCTGCTCACACGGCTCCCATAGACTCACACGCTTGCTCGGACGGCACCTGCCGATGAGAAGCGAGAATCGTGGCGGCACATATGTCTAACGCCCACAGTTTGAATAGTGAAACTGTTCGCGTTAACGTGACATGTCTTAGTTCCAAAATACCTTGGCTCTTCTTTTGTGCATGTTTTCATAAGCAGCTTCTCTCAAATTGAACAAAAAAATACGACAACCTTTTTGTCCCATATCACGTGACCATGCTCAGTTTCATGAACTTCAGGTTAATTTTGGATTTTCCGGAATTTAAAATCCAGGATTGGAAACAATATCATTACCTGCATCATGAAATAAATTTTGAAGCCACACATCTTTACTATTGTAGATGTTAATATTTCTTAAGAAATGATTTGGTCAACCATCTTGCTTAGTTAGACTTCAGACAAGTTATACATGCAGAGTAGAAAGATAACCTCTTTGTACCAGTGCATTGCCTGATATAATAACTCTAGTAGGCATGAACAACGCATGAGCAAAATCAACAAACAGAGTTCCATTATATGCTCATCCTAGTGTAGTACTATTAGTACATGCAATGGATTTGACTGGTGACCTTGGGTAGCGGCGACCAAGGGAATTGAACCGTGCTCGGCATGGTAGGTAATGTGGGCTAGTTACTAAAGCATCCCTCCATTGTTCATCGGTTCTCACCATGGACCGGGGAAATGACTGGAATTTCCTAGGGCTGGAATTTTGGCCGCCAGATATTTCGACTCGAAACATGGAGGCTCGAGTGGAGGCGCGAAGTTTAAAATACTATCACGGTTCTTTTGGTTGGGCCTGGCTATTGTGCGTACCATGCACGCCACCAGCAGGACACGAGCTCGGGTCTGGCTGGTACACCGTCGGGTGCTACCATCGGAGAATGCGAAAGGACTATTTTTTTTAAATTGTCGAACGAATATATATGTATTACTATTATTACAAGTCTACAATGCCCATATTTTTCTTGCAAGTAACTGGTCATCCCAAAAGGCACGGTAATTGATTTATGATGAGTTCTGGAATTAGAGTGAGTTTGTGATATAGTGATCCCAACGTGGATGTATGACACGAATTCAAAAATAAAATGTAAGCCACCTGGTTCTTAGTTCAGTATTTAAAATGCATAATAAATTGAAACATGAATATTAAGTTCAGTATTATGCACATGCAAATGTTCGTTTAGGTCTCTCCATCGACAACCCCCCCCCCCCCTCCATACTTCATGTATGGATCGATCTTCATTTCTTTGTTAATAGAGCTATTGGTATCCGACACATGCGCGCTCATTATTTCTCTTCAAGTTTCGATTTCCATTTATGTCACACCCGCCATCACACTCTCAATAAATGTATTTCTCACACACAACCTTGTCGTTCCCTCCATAAAAACCCTCCCTCCATCTCACAAGTCACATATGTTGCCTTTGTAAACAACCTTCACCGTGCGGGCACACAAAAAGTCTTTCTAGGCCACACTCTCTCGGTAATTATCTCCCTCCAGCCCTCACTACAGGTTCGCTGCACGATATCTTGGTGTACCGTCTTTAACATTCGAGTGTACACTAGGCCACACTCACTCGATCTCTCCCTCTATAAATGACTGGATCGACCCCGCTTTATCATGTCGTCTCTCTCACACCGAGACACTCCCACTACACCTCTTGCATAGGCGGATCTATGTAGATTGTCGGGGGGTAACCCCTCGACCTTAGAAAAAATTCTGAAGCTCTATTTAGGATTGTTTACATTATGTTTTTTGAACATTGTATTTTCTCCCACCCTCCCAAACACCGATGGGTTTTGCACCACCCCCGTGGGAGAATATCATGTGCCCCCACACCTTAGATGCTATATGGTGATACGAGTTCCTTGGAGCGTGTAGATCTGAGATAAAGCGGCTCCGAGGATGTCTTAATATTTTCACAAGAATGTTTAATGAGTGTGGGAATTGCACACAATTATAACCAAAACTACTCAGATGCCCTTGGATCCCATATCCAACGGTCTCGAAGCTTGTATCAGCGTAGGATCTAAGATGAGTGAAGACCTCATATTATCTTGTATTTAAGAATATCACGTGCTACCACACCTTAGATGTTGTGGTGACACAAGTTGCTCGGAGCCGTTGGATCTACTTGGTGGTTCGAATGTTTTTCGCAGAAAAGCCCCCAAAGAATTCGGACACAACCCACAAGCACATAGACTACTCGGATGCCATTGGATCTCAGATCAAACGACCTCAAAGCTCGTATCACCTTAGCATCCAAGCTGCGAGAGCACCTGATGTTTTCTCGCACGTATGTTGATAGCTTGAAACCGCAATGGTTGTTGGCTTTGTTGCATAACTTGATTTTATAAAGTATTACATTGAGTAGAGTGCAGAGGGAGTAGCTCGTCAACACGTACATGAAAGTTGACTTAGTTACTGGTTGGTCCCATGTCTGCCATCTCTCTCTCGTCTCCATATAGTACAGAGGGAGTGGCTCGTCAACACGTGCATGAACGTTGACTGACCAGTACAACCTTTAGAGACATGGGCACACACGAAGAGAAGCGCGAGCTTGGCGTGGTGTTATTATAACTAAATAATGCTTGGAAATTAGATGAATCGCCTAGAACAAGAGACGTTGTGGCTGGTCAGGACGGAGCTAACCACACCTATCCTCCTTGCCACGTTAGCATGATGAAGCCGTGTGGCTAGTGGGGTGTTTTCGACCGAATGGTTGGGTCCCAAGGTCGAACAGTAGGTAGTTTGACACAATTTATTTTTACACGCACATTTTTCCTCTGTGCCGAGATGTAGCACACCCTACCGCGCAGTTTCTGGGTCCTCCCGTGTGGTGCACACATATTTTCTTCCTTGCCGAGACGTGGGACGCTCTACCACGCGTGTTCTGGGTCCTCCTCGGTCGAAGCAAGTAAATGAGTCGTAAAATCACAAAATCCCACCTTTACCGCCGAGTACGTCATTGAAGCACGGTGGCTAGCTAGTTCGGCTAGTCCTACCGATTAGCTAGGCCGCTGCCACATTTCTTGTTTTTACCCCTTTTTTCTCTCCTTGCTGGTTGGTAAATTTAAATATCCACCACTGCGTTTCACTGGTCTTTGGGTGCGGCAGGTGCGACAGGATTTTTATTTTTTTTGATTTACGGGAGCAGGTGCGACAGCAATTTGTCATGATGACTCCGCCTGTAAAACTAACTGCTCGCTGAAGTGAAAAGTCATCGATTGGGCTGGTCCCTCCTCTTCCCATAGATTGCATTGGCTTTAGGCCATTTTGCCCCCTTTCCTTCCTCTCCCCATTACTTCTACCTGGTTCCATGGCGGCGCACCAGATCACGGACTCTGAGGTGAGGCGTCTGACACAGGAGCTTCATGCCAAGTATGGGGAGCTTAGGGCCAAGGACGGGGAGCTCCATGAGCTCAAAGAGGAGAGGAGTGCCATGCTCCTCCTTTATGTACGGGAGTTCATGGAGCTTCAAAAGAGGTAGGAGTCCACCACAAAGATGCTCGAGGCGTTGGCGGTGTTGCTGCAGAAAGTGGGAGATACGATAGACAGTCAGGCGAGCCGGCTGGAGCATGAGGGGCCCGATCGTGACAAGGTCTAGGATCGCCTCAACAACTTGCTGGACCATGTTGCCACGCAAGTGTTGCGGCTACAAGATGCCTATCGTCGTGCCAGCGCGACCATGCCGGCCTTCGGGCGAAACCCATTCGACCACCCGATCGACTTCAATGAGCTGCAGCTTCCTGACCTAGTCTCCTTCTTCACCTATATCTCCGAGGAGCTGAGTCGTCTCCGCGCGGTGGTGAGGGCAGAGCTGGACAAGGAGGGGTTGCGGGTGGCCGTCGCCATTGCCGGGTGAATCCTCTCAGGGCTTTCAACGGAATATATTCGTGTCATTGCACGCCGTCTTTGACGAGCTGGCTCCTGTCAATAGGGAGCGGGCTCTACTGGCGGTGGCACCCTGCATCACCATCGTCATGCGGCTCGAGAAGTAGAGGGACTTCGGTGGTGTTTAGGAGTGTATGCTCATCTTTATTTTTGCGAAATTTTGCATGCTCATCTCAGCACTCCTCATCATGCATGCTCTGCATGCTCCTAGTGTATTTGTGTAACCTAGTGTGAGCTCATGCACCCTTTAGGCTCTGTCGCACCGTACTCTCCGTGCGTTGTAGTCCTAGTTGTGTTAACATTAATCTCAACGTTCATTCTTCTCGATCGAACAGTCAACCGTACTCTCTGTGCCAAGTTGTCCTAGTTGTGTTAACCTTGATCTCACCGTTCATTCTTCTCAACCAGATAGTTAAAAAAGGGGCATGTTACATAACTGTTCATATAGTTGACATGCGCACAACATCTTTTTTTATCGTCATATCTTCATATGCTAGCTACAAGATTATAGTACAGACGTATGAACCACTGCACATGCATAGTAGTTGGAGTACTGTGTAAGTCTAAGTGGCTGCCCTGTTTCGCACTACTCCATCGTAAGAGTTGAAACGCTTGATGTAATCATTTTTTCAGAAACAGTGGGCACACTCTACCATGTGGATCCTCCTCAACGGTCGTCAGGAACCTTACTACTCACTTGCACCGACGTGTGGGACAGCCAACATCGGGGTCCACTTGTCATGCACTGAATTACTCCGTACTAGAGTGCACAACTTCATGGTAGACTACACCGTTCGAAGCACCGCAGTAATGCTTAATGAGCTGTCAAATCAATAAACCCCGACCTTTCCAGTAGTAAGTTGGTCGGACGAAGCAACCATATTTCACTCTTCTCCCTCATCTTCCTCTCTTGAAGAAAACCCCAACTTGCTTCTCCCTCATCTTATTCCTCATTTCTTCAAGAAAACCCTGACGCGCTTATGCCATTGTTCTTCTCTCCCACAGAAGGAAAGGTGAGCGCATAAATGGTGTTGCTTCTGGCCAAGGCCTGGTCTTGCAACCACGTGACCGATCCTAACTCCCTCTCTGTTCTTCTTTTGGGTTTGTGATTAAGGTTTCTATACTTTTATTTCTATTTGACAGTTTCTTAATGGACCCTGGAGCACTGGACGAAGTGACGTCAGTTCTAGCCAAAGTAGTCGGGGCTTAGGGTATGAAGAAGTGCACAAACCCTGCCAAGACTACCGCAAAGAAGCTCAAGGCCATCTCCTTGTCCAAGCTAGTCCAGGTAATATCTCTTCTTGACGATCTATTTGGCGATCTTGATCGTGTTTTTTCATCTAACACGTAGTACTAGTACTAGTAGTACAATTTCCTGGGTGACCTTGCATGTGATTTTTGTGTGCCAAATCACGGTTCTAAACTCCTCTTTTGACCAAAACATGCGAGAGGTTGAAATGCATATGATTTTTGCACATAACACTGATTTCTTATAGATTACTTTCAACTACTTTATGAAAATCAATGCTAGCTGTAGGAAATGCAAGATTTTAGCTGTCATGCCTCTGAGGACAGTATAGTAGCCTTAGTAACTTGTGTTATTAATATTGCAAGTAATCCCTCTGCTCTCATGCCTTTGAAGACATGTTCTAGTTTCTTTGTTCACTCATTTCTGTGCGTATATGTAGTCTTATATGGAGTCAAATATCGAGAATCTCTTATATTTCTGAACGGAGGTAGTAATAACATATTTGTTTTCTTCAGGGTACAAAGAAGCGCAAGAACCCTGCCGATACTATCACAGAGAAGCTCAAGGCCATTGCCCTGTCCAAGCCCTCCTCTCCGAGATTCCATGTTAAGCCGGTCCAGGTAATATCTCTACTTAACGATCTTTTTGGCGATCTTGATCGTGTTTTTCTTCTAACACGCAGTACTAGTACTAGTAGTACAACTTCCTGGTTGATCTTGCATGTGATTTTTATGTGCCAAATCACGGTTCTAAACTACTCTTTTGACCAAAACATGCAAGAGGTTGACATACATATGAATTTTGCACATAACATCGATTTCTCATAGATTAATTTCAATTACTTTCTAAACATCAATGCTAGCTGTAGGAAATGCAAGATTTTAGCTCTCATGCCCTTGAGGAGAGTCTAGTAGCCTTAGTAACTTGTGTTATGAATATTGCAAGTAATCCTCTGCCCTCATGCCTTTAAAGACATGTTCTAGTGTCTTTATTCACTCATTTATGTGCATATAGTCTTATATGGAGTCAAATATCAAAAATCTTCTTATATTTCTGAACGAAGGTAGTAATAAATATTTGATTTCTGTTTGAATTAGAACCAGGACCGCGGTGGAGATGAAGTTCTCACAGTCATGCCGTGTGAACTGGAAGACCCGAGGATGATTTCTACTACTAAACTATCCAGCTGCTGTGTCCTTGTCGCCACATCTGGTGAACAAGCGTTTTCCTGTAGCATTGTTTTCAGGCGTGTTCTCGAGGGTGTACTTCACCACAGCAAATTCTTAGTTGCACCTTCGATTATGAAGGGTGTGGTTCTCGTAAATCTTCCCGACAAATCTGATGCAGGTAGTCTTCATGGTCATGCTTATGAGTGGAAAGACCACTCTATTAGTTCTGCAAGATTGACCAGATGGCGATGATGCGAGTAGACATCTCTCACGAAGTCCATGGCCTAGTCAGTTATGTGGGGTATATCCTATAGGTCGGTGGCAACAAATAGTATGCATAGTTTAATTAGTGCAACTTTGCTTTACTGTAGTAAGCATTACTTGTTCAGTACTTAATTTGTGTGTGTGAACCCTGTATTGTATAATACTGCCGCTTTTGTTGTGTGGTGAGTCCTGAGAACACTCTATGTTAATGTTTGTCAACTCAATTCAGTCTGTATATTTTGAAGTATCCAGATCATATTCTTTGTAACGACGGTATGGTTACACTCCAATATCTGTATGCATTGCAGGGTTTATCGCACCCACCAGGATTTCCAGTCCCATGGATGTTCGCTCCAAACAAGTTGTCACGACATTTGGACTGTCCTGCTTGTGGGAGTAAGTGGGGGCCCTGCATGCCACCCCTAATTGGACAATCAACCTTCTATTTAGAACTTGAACATGGTGATATCCTGGTAAGGATTGACTTGTGTCACATCAAGTCAATCTTATTGATTTACTATCATATTTTCTTACTTTTGCTGCAATTTTGCGATGCAGGTTTTGCGATGTCACATTCGTTACCGAATAAACCGTTTGGTTTGCTCTATGATCGTTATTTTTGTAGGTTCCACTTCTTATGACGTGTCAGTAACAAAGGCACTGGCCATCACTTATATTATTGGACACAATTGGGTTCCTCTGTTGTCTGAGTACAATATGAAGCCCTGTGATGAACACGCCACAATTAGTCCTTCTTGTGATTAAAAGAAGTGAAGAAAAAGACTGGATACAGGCCACGGAGCCTAGCGAAGTTACAAAGCTGAATTATGAAATCATAGCAGACCAGAGAAGATCACTGCTATCTCGCACATCGGTACCACCTTCAGTATCGGATTGAGCACCGGCACCTGCTTCGACGACACTAGCTCTAGCACTGACAGTGGTAACAGCTCAGTCTGATCCACCATATTATTGGGCACCGACCATGTCAGCGGATTAGGATGATCTGCCGGAGGATCGGGCACCGTCATGGGCACCTACTCCGACACCGGCGCCAGCTCCACAAGGAGCACCATCTGCAGCAGCAGCAGCGGCACTACCAGTCGCACTGGCACGGGCACCAGCAATGGCTCCCACACCTGCACCAACACTTCAAGTTGCACTTGCATCTGCTCCGGCACGTGTAGTGGCAACGGAATGAGTACATACACCGGCAACATAATGGGTTGCTATTCGCACTGAGTATACCAAAGTCCTTACAAAAACTGACATCTCCACCTTCCTGGTACGCATTGGCAGCCCAAGTGCTTCGTTCTTTTTCCTTTCCATGTTGTTTTACAATTTTCACTATGTTGATCTAACTGTTTATGTATGTCTTCTTGTTTGCAAACAAATAATTCCTAGAGCAATGAGGGAATCATTCAATGATCCGTGCGGCCGTGGCAAAGTTTCTCTTACCATGCGCAACCCTAGTGTGAATGAACCTGCTCAATATACCATAAGTACAAAGGATGGTCGCATGATGATTGATGCTAAAGGATGGTCAAGGTTCAAAACTCTATCAAATCTTGCGGTTGGGGATGATGTCAAAATCGAACTTTCTCGGCAAGGAGAGCTGATCCTAATCAACTTTAAAATTCTTCAGTAGCAGCACGCAACTGCCGAAATGATCTATCCTCCAAGAGCTTTTGATGTAATTATATGGCATGGTGAAACAAGTGTCTTGTCTGTATAAGTAGTACACCAGTATTATTTATCACGTAGGATATCATGAAAGAATGGCAACTCTGATGGTTGGTTAGGAACTGTCGTTCGATTTCTTTCTAACAGCTGTCGTGCTTTATTTAATTTTCTGTATTCGCCTTGGGACAACATCTAAAACCAGCGTCGTACCGATCGCTTGCAATATGAAATGCGATGAGTTAGAACACATGGGCCCCTAAACATGCAGTCCCACCGGCCTGTGGCCCAAAGTCCAGAAACGTGAGCCTGTCTGAGTATTATTTTCTCAGCTGAACCCCCATATTTCCCCTTGATTTTTCTTATTTAAGTATAAAGTTGTGATCTAGAAGATATTTGTATTTCTTTACAGAGGGAGTATCTATCTGTCAAAAATATATTTATGTGTAACCAGTTACTCTTGCCTTTCTACTTCCTTTCGCTGATATGTGGGGCATCCGACAACAGGGTCCACGTGCCATGCACCAAATTAGAGTGCACGACCGCACGGTAGACTCACCCCGGTCGTAGCGCCACAGTAATGCCCAATGAGCCGTCAAATCACAAAATACCCACCTTTCCAGGCAGTAAGCTGGACGGACGAAGCAGCAATATTTCACTTGGCCTGAATCCGCTTCTCCCTCGTCTTCTTGTTCAGAGAAAACCCCCTCTCAGTGATTGCATAGAACCAGGTACAATTCTTCACCCATCCCAGATAAATCCAAGTCCCTTAGTCGCGGGTAATCCTAGGATGGGAGCCGCCGCCGTTGATGAATTTTTCTTCCTACTGAATCTACTGTGTTTCATTTGCAGTGCCCAAAGTGCGAGGATCCTACAGGTCTCTACGCCCTTGGCGAGATGCCACACTTGTTCCTTCTCATCCTAACACAAGATTTTAAAACATGGACAGTATGTTCCTATAATCCTCTTTTTTATCCGGGAGGGTGGGGTTTTTTGAACATGGTGTCGACTAATTTGGAAATTTGGATTGCTATACTTGGATAAAAGATACTAGTAGCATGGTCAACACTGATGCCGGCGTTCTGGGAACTAGGGTACCGAGACTTGCCAGCTTGTGGCCCACGACGTGGCTCATTTTCAGGCCTGGTACAGCCCATCTTCAGCATCGACGCTCAAGACCCTCGCGAGGGGCAAAGCCTCGTGGGGCAGACAACACCAAGACCTCCAGAAGGGGCAGCCTCGCCTTGCTGGCTCGTAAGGAGCGGACAACTCTATGCAGCCCACCACCTCACGAGGTTTGCATGACGCAAGCCATGACGAACAAGGCCAAGCACTAGCGGGCACAGTACAATAGTTTCCCCTTTGGTGCTAAGGAAGCGGGCTCAGGCGTAGAGTCCCGAGGAATCTCCAAAGGTTTCCATTCCAGTGCAACAAGACCAAGACCACCAGGACGGAAGGATGGAGGTCATCCTCGAGCCCACAATGGCGTCAAGATCAGAGGCTTTGCAGGCGAAGACCACCTTTAGTCATGATAAGATGTACTAGTTGTCTCCTTCCAAAATTGGCCATTGTAGGATCCCTTCCCGCCAACATTTCGGGGGAAGAGGACCTAGGCTACTATAAAGAAAGGACAACCACCACCATAGATAGGGATCAGATCAGATCGGTCGGAGAACAGATCGCTCGGACCTTCCTCTCCACCACAAGGCAAGAACACACCTCCGAAGGTTTTTCGCCCATTGTACTAGTTCATCCACAGCCCACCTCGAGGCTAATCCAGCACACTGCTGGAGTAGGGCCACTCACCGCTAGGTGGCCTAAACCAGGATAAACTGCCTCGTGTCTCTTTTACATTCCTATTCATCGTGCTAGTTCACGAGATGGCGAGTAGGTAGATAGGCGAGGTTGAGTTCTTCGCACACACCCCAGAGTTCGAACCTAGTAGGGTTTTGCAGAGCCCTGAATGCGACATTTGGCGCGCCAGGTAGGGGTGCGCGTGGAGGATCCACTCTCCGCGTCACCGTGCTCCCTCCACGCCATGCAACTTCACACATGGCGGGCGTCACTCTACCCGTTGGACCGCGGGTGAAATTCAGGGACAGAGTGGGCATCCAAGCCCTCTCCCCCGCTTTGCGACAAGTGCAGGGGCCACCAAGGTTCCGGCCGGCGCTGCCTCCATTGTACAATAGCGCGGCCGATCCCATGGGGTTTCTCCAAGCATATACATAAGTCGTCCGAGAAGCTGGCGGCGATGACAAGGTGATGGCAAACTGGCTCCCCATGGCCCTCGTGGGGGAGCCACATGCGTGGTTTCTTAGCTTGCCGAACTCCTCGGTGGCTTCCTCGGAAGAGTTGTGTGTCCTATTCGTCATGCCCTACGCGGTGCACGGACCCAACGTGGCCGCGGTGCTTCTGGGAGGTGGTCGCGTGCTCGCCCCCAGGCAGGGTGGCCCCCAGGTCTGACCTCACCTTCGTCTCAAGCGACCATCCCAAGTCCCCGGCGGGGGCGGGCGTGCTCCCCATGCTCAGCTGATATGTCTCCAACGTATCTATAATTTTAGATTGTTCCATGCTATTATATATTCTATTTTGGATGTTTAATGGGCTTTATTATACACTATTATATTATTTTTGGTACTAACCTGCTAACCCAAGGCCCAGTGCAAACTGCTGTTTTTTCCTATTTCAGAGTTTCGCAGAAAAGGGATATCAGACGGAGTCCAAAGGGAACCAAACCTTCAGGAGAGTTATTTTTGGAACCGTATCTACCCAAAAGACTTGGAGTACACACGAGGGAACAAGAGAGGTGGCCATGAGGGTCCAGGGTGCGCCCCCTCCCCCTGGGTGCGCCCCCACCCTCGTGGGCCCCCTCTGGCTCCCCCGATGCCTTCCTTCCTCTTATATATATATCCATATACCCTGAAAACATCGAGGCAACAGAGAAAACCCTAACTCCACCGCCGCAACCTTCTGTTCCCGTGAGATCCCATCTTGGGGCCTGTTCCGGAGCTCCGCCGGAGTGGGGGTCTACCACGGAGTGCTTCTACATCAACACCATAGCTCACCAGTGAGTTGTGAGAAGTTTACCACAGACCTTCGGGTCCATAGTTATTAGCTAGATGGCTTATTCTCTCTTTTTGGATCTCAATACAAAGTTCTCCTCGGTCTTCGAGGAGATCTATCCGATGTAATATTTTTGCGGTGTATTTGTCGAGATCCGATGAATTGTGGGTTTATGATCAAGATTATCTATGAACAATATTTGATTCTTTTCTGAAATCTGTTGTGTATGATTATAATATCCTTGCAAGTCTCTTCGAATTATCGGTTTGGTTTGGCCTACTAGATCTATAGTTCTTGCAATGGGAGAAGTGCTTGGCTTTGGGTTCAATCTTGTGGTGTCCTTTCCCAATGACAGCAGGGGCAGCAAGGCACGTATTGTATTGTTGCCATCGAGGATAAATAGATGGGTTTTATATCATATTGCTTGAGTTTATCCCTCTACATCATGTCATCTTGCTTGAAGCATTACTCTGTTCTTGTGAACTTAATACTCTAGATGCATGGATAGCGGTCGATGTGTGGAAAAATAGTAGTAGATGCAGAATCGTTTCGGTCTACTTTTCACGGACGTGATGCCTATATATAATGATCATGCCTACATATTCTCATAACTATGCGCTTTTCTATCAATTACTAGACAGTAATTTGTTCACCCATCGTAGAATTCTGCTATCATGAGAGAAGCCAATAGGGAAACCTATGGCCCCTGTATCTATTCTCAACATATTAATCTTTCATCTACTTTACTTTGCTTTATTTACTTTCTGTTCTTATACCAAAAATACCAAAAATATTATACTATCCTATCTATCAGATCTCACTTTCGTAAGTGACCGTAAAGGGATTGACAACCCCTTATCACGTTGGCTGCGAAGTTCTTGTTTGATTGTGCAGGTGCGAGGAACTCGCACGTGGTCTCCTACTGCATTGATAACTTGGTTCTCAAAAACTGAGGGAAATAATTACGCTACTGTGCTGCATCACCCTTTCCTCTTCGAGGGAATACAACACAAGCTCGAGAAGTAGCAAGAAGAATGTCTAGCGCCCACTACTAGGAAAAGGGCTATAGATAGGATGGACACTAATGGCGCACCAGACATGCGGTGCGCCATTAGTATATACTAATGGCGCACCACGTGTTGGTGCGCCATTAGTGTGGAATACACTAATGGTGCACCGGGCTCATGGTGCGCCATTAGTATCAATTTTTTTTCTTTTCCAAACATACTAATGGCGCATCAAGACAGAGTGCGCCATTACTAGTTGTAACTAGTAATGGCGCACCAGTCACATAGTGCGCCACTACTATTGTTTTTATTATTATATTTTTTATTCTTTTTTTTGCAAAACTACTAATGGCGCACTGTGCCACAGTGCGCCATTACTAGTTTAAACTAGTAATGGCGCACTGTGGCACAGTGCGCCATTAGTATGTTTATTTTTCAAAACTACTAATGGCGCACCACCAGCAGGTGCGCCATTAGTAACCTGGGTTACTAATGGCGCATTTGGAGATGGTGCGCCATTAGTAACCTGGGCACCAACAAGATATTTTGGACATCCACTCCTACCCACTCACTTTCTCCCCACTTCATTCTCTCCACCTCTTCCTCCAAAGCTTGTCTCGGCTGCCTCCTCTTTGTCACCTCATTTCCACCATTGATTCATTCAAATTAAGTGGTTAAATTACCTTTTTTGATAGGTAAGTAAGGGGGGAAGCTATCTTTATGTTGTTCTCCCTCCAACAATGTGCACATGCACTTTTTATGGCCTAGCTAGATCTATGTATGTTCGTGGTGTTGCATATGTTTGTGGTGTTGCATATACGTTTGTGTTTGCAGGTGTACCGGTATTTGAAATGCGATAGTTGCGAATATTTTGCCGGAATGTTGATTCATTTCCGTTTCGGCGAGAATTTTGGCATTAAGCATTCTTTTTGGTCCTATTTTTAGGGAAAGTCATGCCAAAATTTTTTCTTGGTTCTAAAATATCGTTTTGCTCTACCCCGCAGGCGACCATGGTCCGCACGATGACCCAAGGCATCGTGAATAGGTTTTTGAGCTCCACGAAGGCCGAGATGCTTCAAAAGAGCGAGACGGAGATAAGATGTCCGTGTCGAAGATGCAAGCTGAAGAGCCTTATTGCGGACCCGGATTCCGTGTAGGTGCGGGACCACCTGCTCTTGCGTGGTATCATGGATGGCTATCGGTGTTAAGGTGATGAAGATGACTACGAAGTCATCCATGGGGTCCGGGCAAGAAATGAGGAAGGGCAGCAAGACAACCACTGCGGCTCGGGCGGGCGAGAAGACAAAGAATCTCCAGGAGATGATCACGACGGTGATGCTATACACAGTCATCATGTAGAAGATGCAGGACATGATGATGAGGAAGATGCTGGAGCAGACGACGGGCATGATCATGAAGATGATCATGCCGGCGGAGCAAACGATGCTGGACCATCGATGGGCTGGGTGCAGGACCCTCATATTCAAGAGCTACTTCTCAAGTAGACGGATAACGCAAGAGCTACCGCCCGAGAGAAAGCCAAGATGGACCAACTAGAGATAGACGCGGTTACTCCATTGTATGAAGGATGCAGGCCCGAGGATACCCGCCCGAAAGTAACGCTCATGGCTCTGGAGATGAAGGTAAAACACAAAATGACCGACGCATGCTTCGACGAGAACATGTCATTCTGGCACGAACGTCTTCCCAAGGGGAACAAGTGCCCGACCAGTTTCGAGGAGGCGAAGAAAATCGTGTGTCCTCTGGATTTACCACACGTGAAATACCATGTGTGCATGAACAATTGCACCATTTATCGGGACGAGCACGCGGAGTCTACCATATGTCTGGTCTGCGGCGTCACTCGATACAAGAAGAGGAAGAAAGCTCCTCAAAAAGTGGTGTGGTACTTTCCGATCACTCCTCGTCTGCAGTGGTATTTCGCGGACCCTAAGGTAGCAAAGCACCTGCGTTGGCACGCGGATAGGGAGGAGAAGAAGCGAGAAGATGACCCAAATGATCCGGAGATAGATAAAAAAGACAAGATGCTGAGTCACCCTAAGGATGCGAGCCAGTGGCAAGCGTTGAACTTCGAAGACGTAGAATTTGGGAACGATCCAAGGAACATCATGCTGGGCGCGAGCACCGATGGAGTCAATCCGTTTGACAGCCAGAGAAGCACACATAGCACCTGGCCTGTGTTTGTGTGGATGTACAACCTTCCCCCCTGGTTGTGCATGCAGAGGAAGTACATTCACATGAGTATGCAAGTTGAAGGACCGAAACAACCAGGGAACGACATCAATCTGTATCTGGGGCTGCTGAAAGAGGAGCTAGACACGCTGTGGAAAACGCCAGCCAATACGTGGGACGCCGCAGAGAAAGAATATTTCCCTATGAGAGCCGTACTGCTCACGACGGTGCACGACTATCTCGGTTACGGATATGTCGCGGGGCAGGTGGTCCACGGATTTTCTGGATGCGTCAGGTGCATGGATGACAGAACGTATCGCCAGCTAGATAGAGATCTCGGGTCTTCGAAAACCGTGTTCATGGGACATCGAAGGTGGCTTCGCGACGATGACCTGTGGAGAAAACGCAAGGATCTGTTCGATGGTGAAACCGAACCCCGAAGACGCCCGCGTACGAGGAGCGGCGAGGAAATAGACGAGTTGTTGAAAAAATTGGAAAGATTGCCCACTGCTGGGAATTTGATGATATTTTCAAATAACAAATTTGATGATATTTTTTTGAAAATTATTACTGTTTTATAAAAAAATATTACTGTTATGATTTAAACAAGTTTGAACATATTTAAACACAAATAAGTATCAAACAACATTTTAAATGCATAAAACAAAAATTGTGGAGCCTGGGAATCGAACCCAGGACCTCCTGGTGCGAGAGATGTGTGCTGACCAGCTGGGCTACTATATGTGATTTGATGTGGATGAGGTTTGGTGGAAGATAACCTGTTGGCTCGAACAGAAATCAACAAAAAAATACTAATGGCGCACCAGGTGGGAGGTGCGCCATTAGTATAGATGTACTTACGGCGCACCAGGGGGCGGTGCGCCATTAGTATTGCTGCCCCCATCTATTCCCTCTCTCCCTCGCCCTCGCCCAGATCCATCCCTTCCCCTCTCCCTCTCCCGACGCCGCGCCCTCTCCCTCTCACTCCCCCGCGCCGCCGCCCCCCGCCCCGACCCCCGCGCGCTGCCGCCCCGACGCCCGCCGCCGCCCCGACCCCCGCCGGACTCCACCCCCTCTCCCCCGAGCCCCGCCTCCCCCCCAAGCGCCGCCGCCGTCCCATCAAGGAAGGAGGAAGGAGGAAGAGGCCCTACCTTGTCGGTGGCTCCCCCAAGCCCTACCTCGTCGGGGGGCTAGGCGCTCGTCTGCTACATCTACGAACCAGAGGTCAGTATTTTTTCTGGCCTTTTTCCGGTGGCCCTTCCTGCATTTTTTGCCTTGTCGTCTTCGAGGGCGGGGGAGGCTACCTACTCCAACGCCGGCGAAGGAGGGCGGTGGGGCCGTAGTTGCAGTCCACAAGGGGGTGGGGAGGAAACTAAAATCGCGAGTAGGTAGACGAAATTTCATCCTACAATCTCGAACCCATTTTTTCTCACTCAAGTTTTTGTTGGGGCAGCGCGAGTAGGGATGGCGGTTGTTTAGATTGTGGCGTCCGCAGGAGGGGCAACCCATCTATCAATCCTGCGTGTTTGTGTAGCAATGTCTCTCGTGTTTGGGCATTTTTATCGTCCATTTTTTGGTTTTGTAGGCAACTAAATTAGACAACCCACACATATGTAGGCAAATTCACATATGGGATAGGCAATTCAGTGGAATTTTTTTGCACACAAACATGTCTGCGTGTGTTTCGTTCCTGTTGTGTTTCTCTGTAGACAAAATAATTGTTGTGCATTTTGATTTTGTAGGAATTTTAGTTTCAAGTACAGGCAATACTGCGTGTTTTCCATTTTTCGATTTCGTAGGCTAAATTACCTTCGCATGCAATAAAATGTGCTTTTAGCAGGCGGTACTTCATGTTTCAATAAGTAAATACTGTAGTTAAGGGAATGTGCTTTTCCTCGAGTGATTTTCGGTAGACAGAACAAGGGGCCCAAGGGCCTGGGTCATGTGAAATAGTTGTAGATGATGCTCCATCAGGTGCGCATCGCCTAGCTACGTTTGCTCTTCGCCTAGCTCCGTTTTTCAGAAACTTTTTTGGTGATCATGCCGCCCATCATCTGGCACTCGAAACCTAGTTTTTTGCTCTGTTGCTTTAGCTGCATAGGATCCTAGTCCAGATTTTATATTTTTGCAGTCTACACTAGAAACCCCCGAGTCTAGTTTATGCCATGTTTTTTAAGTAAGAAAGCTGACATCCGGAGCAGCAGTCATGCTTTTTAATCACTATATAATCCAGTGTTAACATCGGGAGTAGCACTAGAAACTACCTATACATTTTAATTCCAGCAGGTAACATTTTTTTACAACATATAGTGGAGTGTTTTATCTTCCAACCTAAAGCATGTCCCATCTAGTAGCATAAGCAAGTTCTTTGTATAACACTCTTTTGTGCTAATAGCACTAGGCAAGTTTCTTTTGTTTTACATACATGGAGAGTGATGAGGACATGACTACCTTGGATACGACCAAAAATATTGCATACATGTATATTTGTGAGGTGATTTCTAATGCAAACTATGCAACAATTTATTTATGTTATCCAGAACAAAAATACTTCACAGACTTTTGTGCCATGTCTAATTCCAGGTGCATGGGACATTTGTACAATTCACATATGAAGATAAGGGAAAAAGAGAAGTTTAGGGGCTGTTCAAAAAGTTCTCTCACGTCACTTTTGGGCCAAGAGAAGATAGAGTCCAAGTCTCTCACGTTCTGCATCCAGATTCGGACTGCACAGACATACCTGACTTAAAACGGCAAGAACTCCTTCATACAGACTCCGAATTGGGTGATTCTTTTTTTGTTGGAAACTAGATTTCATACACTTTCCAACCCAATTGGAATCACCTTCAAATTCGTCCGGAGCATTGAGATCCCGACGAAACAATCTGACGCTGCAGCAGAATCCGAGTCAAACTACAAGTCCAAAGGTGTTACATCACCTCCACTTGGGCCCATGAGCCTTGTACGACCTAGGGTTAGTTTTAGGCTGCCTTGGGACGTCCTTCCACCTCCTTGGCCGCCACCCCTTGCTCCTATATAAGTAGATCCATCTAGTAGCTTTTTCTTAGGGATTTGTTTAGTCAAAAGTTAGCCATTGCAACTTCGTGTACTTCGTTTGTGTCCAACGACCAGACCAAGACCGCTTACGGATCCCCACCTTTATCAATACATCATTTATATTTGCAATATACAGATTGCTTTATCATATTCTTGCTTGTTCTTCGATTGCATGCAGGAATAGACCTTCGTGGTCAGGCTGATCGTGCTTCTGGCATCGTCAGTAACCCCTGAAGATTGGTTTAGCGATTGCTAAGGCGCTACGTCGTGCGCGTTTGTAGTCGGATCGTCAAAGTCGTCTCCACCAAATCGATAGTTATCATCTCATCGAAAGATCGGGCCCCTTATCACTATCAAGTGGTATCAGTTTTCAGGTTGCTCGGTGAGAATTTCCAGTTATTCCTAGATTAGATTTATTTTCTTACCTATTGTCCAAGGAAAAGCCACAAAAAAAAGTTAGATCTATTCATCCTTTCTCCAAGCCAGTCTGAGCCTTTGCAATTTTCTTTTCATTGTTTGCATTATTGAATTATCGGTTGCATCGTCGTGTCGAGTTGCTGGTCTTAGTGTCTAGTTCGTTAGAGTTTCGAGTTCTGTTCACATTAGTCACGTCGCCGCTGCATCGTTATCCCTTCCGCTGTCCACCACTCATCCATCAATTTCCACCTCGTGCAACCCATCGTTCATTGTCACAATCATAGTTGAAGTCGTTCGCATCTTTGCTTGATCCAATCTGCATCTTATCTAATTTGTCTTGGAAAGAGGGAGAAAGAAAAAAAAAGACAGAGAAAAAAAAAGTAAAAAAAAGGAGAGAAAGAAAAAGAAAAAAAAGTGTGAGAAAAAAAAAGAAGGAAAATAAAGTTGGAGAGAGTGTTGTTGTATATTCTGATTGGCAGTTGTTTTCATCATTATCTTTACTGCCGTTGTGATCTTCACTTATATCTTGCTGTCCAGAGCTAATTCGTATCCTTTATTGATGCTGGTTTTGCTACACCGTGACATCATTAGTGTTCTAGGCTCGCGTCTCTAGTCCGGTCTAGCCTAGGACCAGCACAGTACCGTCGTTGAGCGTTTATTCAACATTGCATCTCTGAATTGATTATTGCTAATCTTTTGCTACCATATAAAGCCAACCCAGCTCCACATATTTCTACACCGTGTTACGTACGTTCACCTGGCAATCGCTTTACTCAATCTTTGGAGTTATTTGACACCGCTGGTTGCCTATCACCAGTTGCTGCATGGTAAGAACTTGTAAGATATTGATATTTGCTTTACTGTGAGCGCTTTACCACCACATCCTAGTAGTTCATAGGAACATTATTCTCGAATTTTGTTTCTTTTTTCTACTAATCATGACAGGATCCAGAGTCAACTCATGGGCTTTGTCGATCGCGGGAGATGTGCCACCACCTAAGGACATACCACAACCATCACGAGAGGTGCACAAACATCCAAATGCACATGATCAGGTTAATGTTTCTATACCACCGTTTAATGGCCGTTTTAGACCTGCTTTATATATTGAATGGGAGTTTGACATAAATAATCTATTTGCTTCCCATAGTTTTGATGAACGTAAAAAAGTTAAGGTTGCGGTTGGTTCTTTCACTGGTTATGCTTCAGTTTGGTGGAGTGAATATTGTCGGTTACACCCTAATTATATACCTACTACTTGGATTGATTTGAAAGTTGCCATGCGACATACATTCGTCCCTGCTTATTATACTCGTGACATGCTTACAAAGTTGCAACATTTAAAACAAGGTAGTGACACCGTAACGAAATATTATGATGATTTACATACTACCTTGTTGCATTCCTCTTTACAAGAAAGTGAAGACGATTTTATGGATAGATTTTGGGCAGGATTAAATCGTGATATTCAGGAGTTACTAATTCATGAAGAGTGTTATCCTATGGACCATTTGTTTCGTCTTGCTTGTAGTGCTGAACAGGAAATAAAACAACGTATTGTCCGTAAGGAGAATAAGCGCCAGGTGCACATTCCAAGAAATGATACGGTTGTTCCTTCCACTACTAGGCGTACTATGACAGACACATCCGTTGTTGTGAGGACTACATCACCTCCACCATGTGACATATCACCTCCGACAGTGCCTACATCATCTGAGTTGATCATAAGAGGTAATGACAAAGGTACCGATTTTCCACCTCCACATGAGTATGGTGAATGCCTTGTCAATTTAAATGAACCATGCGATGAGCTATCCACTACTTTGATCACACCAACTATTTTAGAGGAATATGTTCGTGATTTGACTTTGCCATGTGATCAAACAATTGTGAGTGAACCAATTGAATTAACTATTGATGCGAAAGAACCATTTGAATCAGGGAATAAATCAGATTTGGATCAAATACGTGTGAAAATAGTTGTGCCAATGTTTAACCATTTTGATATGACCTCTAATCTTGGTGATGGTTCATCAAGGTTGGGATGGTTTAATGATGAGCATTGCCAATCTTTTGTAACGATTAAGAGCTTCACTTATATGTGCAAATTGAGTTGCAATATTTTCATGCCTTCTACTTCTTGTGATAATATTTTGGCGTTATATTTTATGAACTATGAAAGTTACTCATCTATACATGTGTCATATGTGCGAAAATTAAGGGAAGTAAAAATGGATGACATATACATATACAACATGTACACCTTGTCTATTTTCTTACCCACATTTCAGATTAAGCAACGCCGAGGACGGCTTTATTTTCAAAAAAGGGAGGATGATGAGGACATGACTACCTTGGATACGACCAAAAATATTGCATACATGTATATTTGTGAGGTGATTTCTAATGCAAACTATGCAACAATTTATTTATGTTATCCAGAACAAAAATACTTCACAGACTTTTGTGCCATGTCTAATTCCAGGTGCATGGGACATTTGTACAATTCACATATGAAGATAAGGGAAAAAGAGAAGTTTAGGGGCTGTTCAAAAAGTTCTCTCACGTCACTTTTGGGCCAAGAGAAGATAGAGTCCAAGTCTCTCACGTTCTGCATCCAGATTCGGACTGCACAGACATACCTGACTTAAAACGGCAAGAACTCCTTCATACGGACTCCGAATTGGGTGATTCTTTTTTTGTTGGAAACTAGATTTCATACACTTTCCAACCCAATTGGAATCACCTTCAAATTCGTCCGGAGCATTGAGATCCCGACGAAACAATCTGACGCTGCAGCAGAATCCGAGTCAAACTACAAGTCCAAAGGTGTTACATCACCTCCACTTGGGCCCATGAGCCTTGTACGACCTAGGGTTAGTTTTAGGCTGCCTTGGGACATCCTTCCACCTCCTTGGCCGCCACCCCTTGCTCCTATATAAGTAGATCCATCTAGTAGCTTTTTCTTAGGGATTTGTTTAGTCAAAAGTTAGCCATTGCAACTTCGTGTACTTCGTTTGTGTCCAACGACCAGACCAAGACCGCTTACGGATCCCCACCTTTATCAATACATCATTTATATTTGCAATATACAGATTGCTTTATCATATTCTTGCTTGTTCTTCGATTGCATGCAGGAATAGACCTTCGTGGTCAGGCTGATCGTGCTTCTGGCATCGTCAGTAACCCCTGAAGATTGGTTTAGCGATTGCTAAGGCGCAACGTCGTGCACGTTTGTAGTCGGATCGTCAAAGTCGTCTCCACCAAATCGATAGTTATCATCTCATCGAAAGATCGGGCCCCTCGCCTCTATCAGAGAGGCAGATCTAGCAAGGCAATCGTTGCAACCACTTTTAACTTCTCGTGCCGCCTGCCACTGCTGCCCAACCTCCTCTCCTCTCCTCTCCCACGACAAGCTACAACGGCCTAATGTAGGATCTGCGAGGATTTTAACACTAGTTGCTTCATTTAGAGCTGATGGAAAGTGCTTATGATTGATTACCGTTGGCTCATTATCAGCTTGTAGTAGTAGTATAACTTTTAAGCAATGATGCAAATATCTACAAAAAAATGAACGCATGGAAAGAGGAGGAACAAAAATCATAGCAACCAATCATACACGAAATCCGAAATACAGGAGCCAAACTATATTAGGATTAGCCGAATAAACACTTGTCTTGAGGCAGCATTACGAAACAAAATTTGACACCACTAAGCTGAGACGGCCACAGCATTAGACCAAAATCCCACTCCTGGCATTTTTAACGGCACCTCCATCTATTTCAATCATCAAATCATACTAGTCATAATGTTATTTTAATAAGAACAGCCAGTTCCTAGTGCTCTAGCATTGCTAGAATTGGTAATTTACGTTGTGAATCACATAAGTTTTCATGCATATTTCATTTTTAGTTTGAAATTGGCCCCCCCTTGGTTGTCACGCTCCGCCACTGGTTGCGTGGAGCAAGTGTCTGTCTCTCTTATATATTTTGTTGCCTCTCTTATATTTCATAAATAATAAGGCCACGCATACATTTATTTTTTGTTTGTTGAAGGGAATGCAAATCTGGCTCATTTTATTGAGATAATACAGCAGGTGTTTCTCTTATATATGTGTTAACTACTGGGTAATACTATTCATTTTTCCTTAGGTTAATATAAAAATGTCCAGTGGGCACATATAAATTCCTTTTACCTACTGTCTAGTATATATATTTGAAAATGATTGCTGCTAGATGTTAATTTGCTGGTACTAGCTAGAATTTGGCACTGAAAAGCAAAAGCAAAAGCTAATTAACTGCTGGGTAATAGCACTGGTACTAGCTAGCTAAAACATTTGTTGTTATTAATAGTGGGTAATTAACCTATTTAACTGCTGGTACTAGCTAGAATTTGGCACTGAAAAGCAAAAGCTACAATTAACTGCTGGTATTAGACATGCTTGACATTATATATCAGTTTGCCTGGTTCTTGTTTTGGTAGTAGTGGTTTGCTTTGCTTATCCATGAGTATCAGTCAATTGGTGAACTTGGAGCAGCTTTTTGCTGGGTTTTATCTCCGACCAACGTGTCGTGATGATTTTGCAGGTACCCCGAGAGGCCCTTGAGTTTGCTGGAATGTCGATTAACTTCCGTTCCGGCAAATTCGGGTACTCCATATGTCCTATTTTCAGCAAAGGTCATGCTGAAATTTTCCGTGAATTTTAGCATGACTTTGCTAAAAATACGACATATGGGGTACTTGTGACTAATGCATGGGCCGGGGTATCTTAGTACTTAATTAAGTAGGATCAACAGCCCCTTTATTCTTGCTGCATTAAACCATAGGCGGCAATAGAGCCAAGTGATTAGGCCCAATTTAGAATTCTCCTTCCCAGCTTAGCTTTTAGGATGCCTCGGTGTCGACAAACCATAAATTATAAAACCTTGGCTTTTTGGGTGCCTCGGTGTCGATAAAAACCTAAATGATGAAAGCTTAGACTTTTAGGGTGCCTCGGCGTCGAGAAACCCTCAATGATAAAAGCTTAGCTTTTAGGATGCCTCGGTGTCGACATACCCTAAATGATGAGACCATGATCTTGTTCCTTGACAAGAACCAACTTTTTGACCAAACTTTTTTCCTATTTAGAGAGAAACATGGCCCACAATGATGAGGCCGGGGGTTCGTGCGGCAAGGCATTCTGGGAGCTGTCCCAGGAGATGGAGGAACAACCTCACTTGTATGAGGACGCCGCGAAATACACCGATCCTGACACCACTGATGGTGCCGCCGAGGATGACCCCACTGATGGTGCCGTCGGGGATGAAACCACTGATGGTGCCTCCGAGGATGCCACCACTGATGATGGCGGCGCACGCACAGATGGCAGCCAACCGAAGCGGCAACGGAAGGACCGGCGCCCGAC
This sequence comes from Secale cereale, assembly GCA_902687465.1. NCBI lineage: Eukaryota > Viridiplantae > Streptophyta > Magnoliopsida > Poales > Poaceae > Secale > Secale cereale. The sequence goes on from LR738712.1 coordinate 329,803,704, forward strand.
CGTGCTCCGCACTGTTAAGGAGGAATTTACCAAAGTGGACTCCGACGGGAATCCAACGGCGCCCGAACGAATAGTCAAGGGTTACTCGCTTCAGCTCGGGTGCATTCTCCGGAGCACCGTCTCGATCAACACCGAGAACCTAAGGCATCCTGACCAAGGGAATTTGCGCAACCTCCTCTTCACGAAGCTGCACGAACGATACAAGTTCCCCGCTGAATTTGAAAACACAAGCCTCAAAGGGAATAAAGTGAACAATGCCGCCCTCACGAAGATGAGCACGGCCCTGTCTACTTGGAAAAGCACGGTGAAGAGAATGATTGGCAAAGGTTTTAGTTATGAGAAGATCAAGGAGAAAAATCCTTCGATCACCGAAGATTACGACAACGACTTCAAGATCAAGTGCGAGAGCACCGCAACCTCCGAATCAAGTCAGGGGGGGGGAGAAATGCGGGAGCTGAACTTAGGGGAACACACACTCGGTCCCGACGGTTACAGAGTGGCGGAGCCTATATGGGACAAGGAGGAGGCGGAGCGTGCCGAGCAAGGCCTACCGCCCCTCTTCGATAAATACGGTGACAAGCAGACCAGGAACTTTGTCAGTGCCCGGTACAAGAAGGACCCGAAAACAAAGGAGCTTACCACGGATCCGAAGACCAGGGCGCTTGAGCTTGTTCTGGTAAGGAATACACCCCCGCGTAATTAGCTCCATATGGTTGCATTCTAATTAATGAAGCCAAATTTCTAAATGGTTCACATTCCTTCCGCGGGCGAATGAAAGCAGTAGCGCGGGGTCGACTAAGAGCAACCCTTGGGACACCACTCTAAATAGGGCGTTGAATGTAATGAAAAAAAAGGATAAGCTCAGTAAGCCGTCGTCAGCTGGTCGTGTGGCCGGCAAAGGCTTGTCCACAAAATGGTCGTCATACTATAACGCTGGTGGGCAAAAGGAGAAAAAGACCAGCTCGGAAAGCCAGTCGCGCGAGGTTCAAGAACTCAAGGCACAAGTGGCGCGGATTCCGGAGATTGTCCAAGAGCAAGTGCAACAACAACTGGGATCGACGCTCACCGGCATTATGCCTACCTTGATTCAGGGGCTGACGACATGGATTGCGGGCGGCCAACAGGGGCCGCCCCCGATTCCCAGCTTCACGGCTAGCAACTCGCAGAACGCGATGGCGGGGCCATTGGTGTCTTCGGCGGAGGCGGCATTGGTGTCTCCGACGCCGGCACAGGAGCTTAATGCACCCGGGTGTACGCCGGCCGGCACCTCAGCAGCAAGCGGCCCCTCCGTCAATTGCACGCCCGCCGTTGGCGGTGCCTCGACATTAGCCGAGCTCGACGCCATCATCACAGTAACTAATTAAGCCTCTCTCGGCCGAGGACTTCATCTCCTTGCCTTTGACTGGGCAACCCTGACGCCCTACATGTTTTCGCAGGGCGCCGCCGATGTTCCGTGCATTCTCCTGCACTTCGTGAACAACGAGTTGGTCGATGTCGCCAAGGGAAAAATCGTTCAACCGGGCAACCCCGTGTTCCACGGTACTCCGATGCCACCCACCGTGTATAGGGTTCAACTGGTTCGGGTGCTGCCAGGCTACGACGAGTTGTTACCTCTGATTCGACCCGTCGGGGCCGACGAAGATGATGTGATGACCCTCAACGCCTGCCTATGCTGGCCCTGCCTTGGCCGAAGAGCCAGATTCGTTTGGGGGCGGGGGACACCACCCGAAAGACAACACCGCCAGTCGTGCCGGCGCCAAGCCATGGCAAGACCGCCGCAACGGTGCCGAACATCCCTATGCCACTGGATCCAAACATGCATATGGCACAGGATCCGAACAATGGTGACGACAACGACGATGATACATTTGCCAACGTCGATGAGTAATTTGCCGATCATGGGTACGATGGCGACTTCATGGGGCCTCCTTCTCAAGAATCCAGCCCTACAAAAGACGTGCGCGATCTAGCTGGTACCGCGGAGAAACCAAGTTGCAACAGGCGTCGTCTGCCATTCAGTTCTCAGGAGACGCCTCTAGCTGCCGACTTCACTGAGCCTCAGATAGGCGAGGTGCGAAATATTATCAGCCCCAACACACTCAAGAAGGCGGTCTGTGAGCAGAATTCGGTCCCATTACAGGAGAAGAAGAAGGCACGGAAAAGAAAGACTAACAAGGGTGCGAGCCAGCCGGCACCGAGTATGATCCATGCTCAGGACGGGCCACCTTCACCTGAGGATATAATGAGGAGGGTGCATGTGGCGGGTAGGCCGATGCTACCGACTAATATGCTCAATGCGACAACCGGTGCTATGCGGAGTCTGCATGACAATGTTCTTTCTTTGGAGAAGCGGCGTCCCAAAGAGAAGGATGTGGCATACCCGGATTTCGCGGCAAAGGTGCCAGAGGGCAAGGGCTTTCTGGATAACTCCATCGGGGGTACGATCGTCCTGCGGTTTGATGACATATACGCTATGTTGAACCTTCATCCGCTGCACTACACCTTCGTTCGGCTATTTTCGCTGAGAATGGAGGTACAAATCATTAAAGACAAGACCCCAGACATCGTGATAGTCGACCCCTTCTACATGTGTGCCAAGATCTTGGGCAGCGCTGGGGACCGGCAAGTCTCGAGTTCTTAGCTCGAAGGCGTCATTCTGGCAAACCGAGATAAGGATAACTTCCTCGTGCCTTACATTCCCTAGTAAGTCGTCCCCTCAACCGCCCCGTAACATATGAATTCTTAGATTTCGATCGTTTTTCTTTTAACATTCCGTGTTTTGTGCAGTAACACACATTGCACACTCATCCTCCTAAGCCCAAAATATTCCATGGCCACGTATTTCGACTCGGACCGTCAGTCGAAGGTAGACTACACAAATGTCAAGAAAGTTCTTGATGATGTTCTCCCCGGCTACGCCAAATCTGGAGGCACCTTCACCAGGCCTCTTCGTAAGTACGGTAATCACGTGTTCGCCCACAATACGACGTTCTGCTGCGTCAAGCAGCCGCCTGGCGGTCAGAAGGGTGCCTACTACGTCATCCATCACATGCGGGCGATTGTACGGGACCATCATCACCTTCTGCTACCGAGTAAACTCAAAGATTGGGCCGCGAGCGTGTCGGCAATCCAGGACGCGGACATCAGACAAGAATTCTTGCGCATCTAGTCGGAGTTTGCGGAAATCATCCATCAAGATGTCCTTCGTACCTCGGGGCAGTTCTACCTCGGAAATCAACCATCCAATAGTGACATAGACACAATGCTACAAATGCAGGCTGACAACGCCCGCGATTTCATGACTCCCATGATAGACGGCGGCTTCATCCACGCTTCGATCGCTTGAGTCGATTCGAAAGTAGTGATGCTATGTCTAGTTCTGAAACATCGATTGGCTCATGTTGTAATTAAACTTTAATGAACTTGTAGTATGTCTCTTTGGTTTCGATAGTCGTTCAACTTAGATGTAATCGATGCTATTAATGTCTTGCTTTTCTCTTCTGATCGTTCTGTTGCATACTTATATATTACTTATGTATTGTCTGTGAATTTGTACTAACGTTTCGTTTGGCTAGTGCATAGCGATGCCGTCATATGTCGTGTACAAGGGTAAGGTTCCCGGAGTCTACGACGACTGGGAGGAGTGTCGGAGACAGGTTCACCGTTTCAGCGGTAACAGTTACAAAGGGTACACCACTAGGGCAGAGGCGGAATCTAGATACGCCCGCTATCTAGCGGGAGAGGGGAGGGAGCGTTGGAGGAATCGGATGAAGACGAGTTTCATCGTGATGATGCTCATCATGATGACCGCAGCTCTCTTCTATGTGATGGTAGTTTACATGATCAATATCGACTTGTAATGTGAAGACAAACTCGCTACTCGCGGTCTCAAGACTTGTAATATAATGTTCTATCTTTGTTCGGTCTTTTGAATTCGAAGACTAATATGATGAATTGTATTCGGAGACTAATATGATGAATTGTATTCAGAGACTAATCTTCCATTGTATTCGATGAATCTGTTGTTGCTGTGTGCTGCTGTCTATATTCTGTCCAATAATACATTTTGTAACTTGTGCAAAAAACAGAAAATTAAAAAAAACCTAATATTCATACTAATGGCGCATCACATCACAGTGCGCCATTAGTATGCCAAAGGATACTAATGGCACATCATCCAACAGTGCGCCATTAGTATGCCAAACCACCTGGGTATATATGGCCCCCCTGGGAGGCATACTAATGGCGCACCGTGGTCTATACTAATGGCGGACCTGTGGTGTGCCATTAGTATACCAGATACTAATGGTGCACCACAGGTGCGCCATTAGTAAAAAATACAAATGGCGTGGCACTAATGGCGCACCAGTAATGCGCCATTAATGGCCAAAATAGGTGCGCTATTAGTAGGCCTTTTTCTAGTAGTGGCCGTTGCCGGGGAGGCTTACGCAAAATTCATATACCAAGTACCTATCACAAACCCTTATCCTTCGCATTACATTATTTGCCTCTCGTTTTCCTCTCCCCCACTTCACCCTTGCCGTTTAATTCGCCCTTCTTTTTCCGCGTGTTTACCGTTCGCTTTGCCTTGTCTTCATGGCTAGTACGCCTATCATTATCAATACTCCCGAGAGTGAGGTTCTTAATTTTAAACAAAGGGAGGAGGAAAATCTAAAAGATGTCTGGTATAGAATTTGCAATGCTCACAATATATCTACTAGGAAGCTTTCCACTTCCGTGCTTCTTCGCAATTTTTATATTGGTATAACTCCGTGGAACAGGCTTATTCTTGATACCATTACTGGAGGACATTTCTTGGGTAGTCATACTCTCGATTCCTATAATGCTTTGATAGAGTTGTTCGGGCAACACTCTACCCCGGAGGAGACACAAGTTTTTGATAAGATTTGCGAAGTAACAATTTTTTTACAAAAGTCGCTTGAACCTCTTAAGAGTATTGGCGGAAATTTACATCGCATGAATATGTTGATCACCCTTTGCAATAAGCGGTTGGATTATTTAGATTTGAAAACGAGAACCTCTCGGATTTGAGCGTTATCCCGCTAAAAGAAAAGAACCAAAGATGGCAATACCTAGATCTATTCTTGTATCGTGCCTAGCTAGGGGCGTTAAACGATAGCGCTTGTGGGGAGGCAACCCAATTTTATTTTCTTTGTTTTTGCTTCTGTTTAGGAATAAATATTGCATCTAGCTTCTGCTTAGATGTGGTTTTGTGTTTTAATTAGTGTTTGTGCCAAGTAGAACCTTCGGGAAGACTTGTGTGAAGTTTATATGATCATGCTGTAAAAAACAAAAACTTTAGCGCTCACGAGTTTTGCTGTAAGTTTTTTTTCTGGAGAGTGCTATTTAGTTGATTATTTTTGTAGATGATTGATAGAAAAATTCCTCACATTTACCAATTTATTTCAATTTTTTGGAGTTACAGAAGTATTCGGTTTTTCGTGTGTTGTTTGTGTCATGGTTCTAAGTCTGACAGTATGAGTAGGGGGTACGTAAGAGGAGGCAAGGCCCTAGCTATGGTGAGATTGTACGCATGATGTATAGAAGTTCAGGCCCTTCTCGGAGGAAGTAAAAGCCCTACGTCTCGGTGCCCAGAGGCGGTCGACTGGAATGTATATGGGTGTTTGAGTTACAGGGGGCGCGAACCCTTGTACTGGAGGAGGGAGTGGCTTATATAGTGCGCCAGCACCCCAGCCATGCCCCACGTTACAAAGGGTTCAATGTACATAAAGGCGGGCATTACTGATAACGCCTACAGTAAAGACTGATAAAGGCATTCATTGTTGCGGAGTGAATGCCGGACCGTTGCTGTCCTAAGAGACATTTAACCTTCACGGGTCGAGTGTCTTTGAAGGGTCGAGTGAAGTTGAGTCATCTGAACGGGGGTGTATAGTCGAGTGGAATATTCTCTTGAGCCGTGTCAGTCGACTGTTCTTGTTGTCTTCGAGTTGTCTTTTGAGCTTATGGGGCAGTGACCTTGGGTAGGGTACTTGGGCCAGGCCTGTGACCCTACTCTAGGTCTGTAACATCATCAGTAACCCCCGAATGGATTGAGGCTTGAGCAGAGGAGAGTGTTGAAGTTGGCGTCCGCTCGGGTTCGATGTCTCTGGGGTGATCTTCTTTGAGTTTGCGAACCAGGCCGACTCTTCAACGTTGACTTGGTCGCCTTAATCGATTTAGGAACCGTCGAGTGAACTTGTTTGTGTTGACCGTCGACTGAACTTCGCATGCGGCCCCGAGCGTCGTTGGGGCGCACAACTTTCGGCGGGATTAGCTGCTTTCTGGTCTCTGGATTTTGCGGGATTTCGAAATTTGGGGAAGTGCGCGGGACGGGTCGTGCCACGGCAATCAGGTCGGATATGCCTAGGATGCCTCGATCTACGCGCCACCTTTTTCGCCACGTATCGCGTGCGCGTCTGTTTAAGGGATTTGATGGGAAAGCTTGGGGCCACCAGTCAGCCGATCGACCGCTGCGCTTTAAGTGCGCGCCGCGGCCGAGGCGAGGGCACTGTGCGCCCATTCTCGGTTTCTTCCTTCTCCATTCCCCCACCGCGCCTATGCCTCTGTTTTCCTCTCCTTGGCCAACGCCGGCTTGCTTGCCATGGGCAAGGACAAGACCGCAGCGCTGGAGCGCTCGAAGAAGGCGGTGGCCACGGGGAAAGGGAAGCGGTCCAACCGAGTAGGGTCGTCGTCGAGGTCCGGGCTCCCGCCTGGCTGGATCCAGGGGGGCGGGATCAGGTCCACGGTGACGCCGGAGGACATGGAGGAGCTGGAGGAGGAGGGCCTGATCGCCCACGACTCCTGGCGGCTGCCGGAGGGCAAGCTCGAGTCCCAGCCGCGGCAGGGCGAGTGCGTTCTCCTCTCGACCCACGTCGACCGAGGTTTCTCCTTGCCTCTGCATCCATTCTTCCATGCTTTCCTGGCTTTTTACGATGCCCACCTGCACCACTTCACACCCAACACCATCGCCTACTTGGCTGCATTCATTTTGATGTGTGAGAACTTCCACGGCTGCCGACGGCACTGGGGTTTGTTCAAGCACATCTTCACTTGTCGTTCTCAAACCATCAAGAAAGCGAACTCGAGCGATGAAAAGATGCATGTCATCCAGATGTGCGGCGGACTGGGTGTCCAGCTCAGAAATAGGAGTGCTTTCCCTTCCATGACCTTTCTCGAGTCGGTCCGGGGTTGGCAGTCGACTTGGTTCTACTGCAGGGATATTCCGACTCCTGGTCAGCCGACTGGGCTTCCTCCATTTTCTTTTGGTCGAGTCAGCCAGCCACCGACATTGTTCGTGAGTCGGACTGAGAGGGTAGAGGTAGACATGCTGGTGGAGCGGGTGGTCCAGTTGGTCCGTGACGGGGATACAGGGTTGGATCTGCTCGAGGTGTTCTTCATGAGGAGGATCCATCCCCTCCAAGCTCGAGACCATCCGATGTGGCTATACTCCGGCGTCGACGACTCATCTCGGGTCCACCCAGAGGAGGCTACTGCGAAGACGGTGGCATAGAGCTTGAAGTGCATCACGGGGAACAAGGACAACCCCAAGGGGCTCGGGAGAGTTCGCCCATTCGACGCGGACCACCAAGCTGACAAGGTCTGGCCTTGACTTCCGAGTGATTTTCGTGTTTTCTGTTTGTGGCCATCTGACGAATCCGACTGATGTTTTGATTAATCTTCTTTTCTGCAGATCAATACCGAAATGTTTTCGGTGCCCAATGGGGATCACGTCCAGGAGGGCGAAGAAGGCGTGGGTGAAGCTTCCGACTAGAAGTCCGGCGAGGAGAGTAGAGAGGAGAGCGAAGATTCCAGTAGCGGCGAGGAGGTCGAGTCACCTTCCCGCGGTGAGAAGCGCTCCAAGGAGAAGCACGACCGACAGGCCGTGTGTTCCAGGGCGGGCCCCTCCAGCTCCCAAGTGCAGAAGCGGGCTTGCACGACCACTCCGGATCCGACTGAAAAGGCACCAAAGCAGCCTAAGGTTGCCGCTGTTAAGCCTCGGAAGGCCCTGCCCAAGATCAAGGTGGACGTCCCAATCGCCTCCACGTAAGCGTCGCTCTGCTTCATTTTCCCCCACTCTTCGGAGATCAACTTTGTCTTCGTCAACTCACTTTTAGTGAAATCCTCATTGCTGCTGCTTCTGCAACCTCGATGGATATTGACAAGGGTCGTGACGACGAGGAGATTGCAGACGCTACCAAGTCCTGTCCAAGTGCGGGTTGCAGATTGCTCTTTGCTTTTCACATGTTTGATCTACCGGTCGACTGAACTTCATGATTGTCTTCTGAAGCACCACGCCATGTCATAGATATTCCTGATGACAACGACGACGACGAGGAGGAGCGCGCGGGAGTGACTCGATGAGGCGTAGGAAGGAGGGGTCGGAAGGCACCCTCCGGCTCTGAGGCCCAGCAACAGGGAGACGTGGCCCAAACCACGGTCTCTTTTGCTGTCCCTATGTCTACTATGCGTCCTTTCTCGTCGCCTGACCCGGCTGTCGACCCAGCGACTGCTCCGGCATCTGTTCTCTTCACCACCCATCACGTCCTAGAGGACCTCTTGAACACGGCCCAAGAAGTTGTTCGTCAGGCGGGATTGATGATGGAGAGGATGAAGGCGACGTATGAGGCTAGCATGGCTGCTTACAATGCTTGCTCGGCTCTTCGGACCAATGTCCAGGTCTGTCTCTTCTGACTTGTTTGCTGTGTTGGTGTAGTCTTCGTTTTGAAAATTTGCTGCTTTGTTCGTGAGATGATGTCACACCCACTCGGTATCTTCTCTTGTAGCTTTAGTTCTTGTAGCCCAACTGATTGTACCAGTGGGGGCCCGCTCAATGCGCTCGGTGGGTGTAGTCCCCGAGGCCATGGTCGACTAGAGTCAGTCGACGGTGGTCTTTAGAATGTATCTTATCCATTTGTTTCGAACCTTTCTTACTCACGCAAGACTGATCCGACCGAGGGAGAACTAGTGGGGGCACCCTCAGCACCACGGAGTGCTTCTACATCAACACCATAGCTCACCAATGAGTTGTGAGTAGTTTACCACAGACCATCGGGTCCATAGTTATTAGCTAAATGGCTTCTTCTCTCTTTTTGGATCTCAATACAAAGTTCTCCTCGGTCTTCGAGGAGACCTATTCAATGTAATATTTTTGCGGTGTGTTTGTCGAGATCCGGTGAATTGTGGGTTTACGATCAAGATTATCTATGAACAATATTTGATTCTTTTCTGAAATCTTTTGTGTATGATTATAATATCCTTGCAAGTCTCTTTGAATTATCGGTTTGGTTTGGCCTACTAGATCTATAGTTCTTGCAATGGGAGAAGTGCTTGGCTTTGGGTTCAATGTTGTGGTGTCCTTTCCCAATGACAGCACGGGCAGCAAGGCACGTATTGTATTGTTGCCATCGAGGATAAATAGATGGGGTTTATATCATATTGCTTGAGTTTATCCCTCTACATCATGTCATCTTGCTTGAAGCATTACTCTGTTCTTATGAACTTAATGCTCTAGATGCATGCTGGATAGCGGTCGATGTGTGGAGTTTAGTAGTAGATGCAGAATCGTTTCGGTCTACTTGTCACGGACGTGATGCCTATATATAATGATCATGCCTAGATAATCTCATAACTATGCGCTTTTCTATCAATTGCTCGGCAGTAATTTGTTCACCCACCGTAGAATTCTGCTATCATGAGAGAAGCCAATAGGGAAACCTATGGCCCCTGGGTCTATTCTCAACATATTAATCTTTCATCTACTTTACTTTGCTTTATTTACTTTCTGTTCTAATACCAAAAATACCAAAAATATTATACTATCCTATCTATCAGATCTCACTTTCGTAAGTGACCGTAAAGTGATTGACAACCCCTTATCGCGTTGGCTGTGAAGTTCTTATTTGTTTGTGCAGGTGCGAGGAACTCGCACGTGGTCTGCTACTGGAATGATACCTTGGTTCTCAAAAACTAAGGGAAATACTTATGCTACTGTGCTACATCACCCTTTCCTCTTCGAGAGAATACAACACAAGCTCGAGAAGTAGCAAGAAAAATGTCTAGCGCCGTTGCTGGGGCGGCTTACGCAAAAGTCATATACCAAGTACCTATCACTAACCCTTATCCTTCGCATCACATTATTTGCCTCTCGTTTTCCTCTCCCCCACTTCACCCTTGCCGTTTAATTCGCCCTTCTTTTTCTGCATGTTTACCATTCGCTTTGCCTTGCCGGCATGGCTAGTACGCCTATCATTATCAATACTACTGAGAGTGAGGTTCTTAATTTTAATCAAAGGGAGGAGGAAAATCTAAAAGATGTCTGGTATAGAATTTGCAATGCTCAAAATAAATATACTAGGAAGCTTTCCACTTCCGTGCTTCTTCGCAATTTTTATATTGGTATAACTCCGTGGAACAGACTTATTCTTGATACCATTCTGGAGGACATTTCTTGGGTAGTCATACTCTCGATTCCTATAATGCTTTGATAGAGTTGTTCGGGCAACACTCTACCCCGGAGGAGACACAAGTTTTTGATAAGATTTGCGAAGTAACAATTTTTTTTACAAAAGTCGCCTGAACCTCTTAAGAGTATTGGCGGAAATTTACATCGCATGAATATGTTGATCACCCTTTGCAATAAGCGGTTGGATTCTTTAGATTTGAAAACGAGAACCTCCCGGATTTGAGCGTTATCCCGCTAAAAGAAAAAAACCAAAGATGGCAATACCTAGATCTATTCTAGTATCGTGCCTAGCTAGGGGCGTTAAACGATAGCGCTTGTTGGGAGGCAACCTAATTTTATTTTCTTTGTTTTTGCTTCTATTTAGGAATATATATTACATCTAGCTTCTGTTTAGTGTTTTAATTAGTGTTTGTGACAAGTAGAACCTTTGGGAAGACTTGTGTGAAGTTTATATGATCATGCTGTAAAAAACAAAAACTTTAGCGCTCACTAGTTTTGCTGTAATTTTTTTACTGGAGAGTGCTATTTAGTTGACTATTTTTGCAGATGATTAATAGAAAAATTACTCACATTTACCAATTTATTTCAAGTCTTTGGAGTTATAGAAGTATTCGAAAGTTACAGAATACTATAGACTATTCTGTTTTTAACAGATTCTGTTTTTCGTGTGTTGTTTGTGTCGTGGTTCTAAGTCTGACAGTACGAGTAGGGGATACGTAAGAGGAGGCAAGGCCCTAGCTATGGTGAGATTGTATGAAGGATGTATACGAGTTCAGGCCCTTCTCGGAGGAAGTAAAAGCCCTACGTCTCGATGCCCGGAGGCGGTCGACTGGAATGTATATGGGTGTTTGAGTTACAGGGGGTGCGAACCCTTGTACTGGAGAAGGGGTGGCTTATATAGTGTGCCGTGACCCCATCCATGCCCCACGTTACAAAGGGTTCAATGTACATAAAGGCAGGCGTTACTGATAATGCCTGCAGTAAAGAGTGATAAAGGAATTCATCGTTGCGGAGTGAATGCCGGACCGTTGCTGTCCTAAGGGAAGTTTGACCTTCACGGGTCGAGTGTCTTTGAAGGGCTGAGTGAAGTTGAGTCATCTGAACGGGGCTGTATAGTCGAGTGGAATGTCCTCTTGACCAGTGTCAGTCGACTGTTCTTGTTGTCTTCGAGTTGTCTTTTGAGCTTCTGGGGTAGTGACCTTGGGTGGGGTACTTGGGCCAGGCATGTGACCCTACCCTAGGTCTGTAACATCTTCAGTAGCCCCCGAATGGATTGAGGCTTGAGCAGAGGAGAGTTTTGAAGTTGGCTTCCGCTCGGGTTCGATGTCTCTGGGGTGATCTTCTTTGAGTTTGGGAACCAGGCCGACTCTTCATCCTCGACGTGGTCACCTTAATCGATTCAGGAACCGTCGAGTGAACTTGTTTGTGTTAACCGTCGACTGAATCTCGCATGCGGCCCCGAGCATCGTTGGGGCACGCAGTTTTCGGTGGGATCGGCTACTTTCTGGTCTCCGGATTTTGCAAGATTTCGAAATTTGGGGAAGCACGTGGGACGGGTCGTGCCACGTCAATCGGATCGAATATGCTTGGGACGCCTCGATCTCCGCGCCGCCTTTTTCGCCATGTATCGCGTGCACGCCCGTTTGCGGGATTTTACGGGATAGCTCGGGGCCACCAGTCAGCCGCTCGACCGCTGCGCTATAAGTGCACGCCGCGGCCGAGGCGAGGGCACTGTGCGCCCATTCTCTGGTTCTTCCATCTTCGTTCGCCCATCGCGCCTCTGCCTCTGTTTTCCTCTCCTCAGCCAACGCCGGCTTGCTCGCAATGGGCAAGGACAAGACCGCAGCGCTGGAGCGCTCGAAGAAGGCGGTGGCGACGGGGAAAGGGAAGCGGTCGAACCGAGGAGGGTCGTCGACGAGGTCCGGGCTCCCGCCTGGCTGGATCCAGGGGGACTGTATCAGGTCCACGATGTTGCCGGAGGACATGGAGGAGCTGGAGGAGGAGGTCCTGATCACCCACGACTCCTGGCGGCTGCCTGGGGGCGAGCTCGAGCCCCAGCCACGGGAGGGCGAGTGCGTTCTCCTCGCAACCCACGTCAACCGAGGTTTCTCCCTGCGGCCGCATCCTTTCTTCCGTGCTTTCCTGGCTTTTTACGGCGCCCAGCTGCACTACTTCACAGCCAACACCATCGCCTACTTGTCTGCATTCATTTCGATGTGTGAGAACTTCCTCGGCTGCCGACCGCACTGGGTTTGTTCAAGCACATCTTCACATGTCGTTCTCAAACCATCAAGAAAGCGAACCCGAGCGATGAAAAGACGCATGTCATCCAGATGTGCGGCGGTCTGGGTGTCCAGCTCACAAATAGGAGTGCTTTCCTTGCCATGACCCTTCCCGAGTAGGTCAAAGGTTGGTAGTCGACTTGGTTCTACTGTAGGGAAATTCCAACTCCTGATCAACTGACTGGGCTTCCTCCATTTTCTTTTGGTCGAGTCAGCCAGCCACCGACGTTGTTCGTGAGTTGGGCTGAGAGGGTAGAGGTAGACATGCTGGTGGAGCGGGTGGTCCAGTTTGTCCGTGACGGGGTTACGGGGTTGGATCTGCTCGAGATGTTCTTCATGAGGAGGATCCAGCCCCTCCAAGCTCGAGACCATCCGATGTGGCTATACTCCGACGTCAACGACTCGTCTCGGGTCCTCCCAGAGGAGGCTGCTGCGAAGACTGTGGCGTAGTGCTTGAAGTGCATCACGGGGAACAAGGACAACCCCGAGGGGCTCGGGAGAGCTCGCCCATTTGACGCGAACCACCAACCTGACAAGGTCTGGCCTTGACTTCTGAGTGATTTTCGTGTTTTCTGTCTGTGGCCATCTGACGAATCCGACTGATGATTTGATTAATCTTCTTTTCTGCAGATCTATAACGAAATGTTTTCGGTGCCCAATGGGGATCAGGTCCAGGAGGGCGAAGAAGGCGCGGGTGAAGCTTCCGACTGGAAGTCCGGCAAGGAGACTGGAGAGGAGAGCAAAGATTCCAGCAGTGGCGAGGAGGTCGAGTCACCTCCCCGCGGTGAGAAGCGCTCCAAGGAGAAGCACGACCCAGAGGCCGTGCGTTCCAGGGCGGGCCCCTCCATCTCCCAAGTGCAGAAGCGGGCTTGCACGACCACTCCAGATCCGACTGAAAAGGCACCAAAGCAGCCTAAGGTCGCCGCTGTCAAGCCTCGGAAGGCCCTGCCCAAGATCAAGGTGGACGTCCCAATCGCCTCCACGTAAGCGCCACTCTGCTTCATTTTCCCCCACTCTTCGAAGATCAACTTTGTCTTCATCGACTCACTTTCAGTGAAATCCTCAGTGTTGTTGCTTCGGCAACCTCGATGCATATTGACAAGGGTCGTGACGACGAGGAGATTGCTGACGCTGCCACGTCCCGTCCATGTGTGGGTTGCAGATTGCTCTTTGCTTTTTACATGTTTTATCTACTGGTCAACTGAACTTCATGGTTGTCTTCTGAAGCGCCGCGCCATGTCATAGAGCTTCCTGATGACGACGATGATAACGAGGAGGAGCGCGAGGGGGTGACTCGACGAGGCGCAGGAAGGAGGGGTCGAAAGGCACCCTCCGGCTCTGAGGCCCAGCAATAGGGGGACGTGGCCCGGACCACGGTCTCCTTTGCTGTCCTTGTGTCGACTGTGCGTCCTTCCTCGTCGACTGACCCGGCTTTCGACCCAGCGACTGCTCCGCCGTTTGTTCTCTTCTCCACCCATCACGTCCCGGAGGACCCCGTGAACACGGCCCAAGAAGCCATTCGTCAGGCGGGATTGATGATGGACAGGATGAAGGCGGCGTATGAGGCTAGCATGGTCGCTTACAACGCTAGCTCGGCTTTTCAGAGCAATGTCCAGGTCTGTCTCTTCTGACTAGTTTGCTGTGTTGGTGTAGTCTTCGTTTTGAAAAATTGCTGATTTGTTCGTGAGATGATTACACACCCACTGGTATCTTCTCTTGTAGCTTTAGTTCTTATAGCCCAACCGATTGTACCAGTGGGGGCACACTCAGTGCGCCTAGTGGGTGTAGTCCCCGAGGCCATGGTCCACTGGAGTCAGTCAACCGTGGTCTTTAGAATGTGTCTTGTCCATTTGTTTCAAACCTTTCTTACTCACATAGGACTGATCCGGCCGAGGGAGAACCAGTGGGGGCACGCTCCATGCACCCACTGGGTGTAGTCCCCGAGACCGTGGTTGACTGCTGGTAGTCGGCCATGGTCTGAGAACAGAACCTCTCCCCTTCGTTTTTTTTGCTCTGGTCAGACTAATCTAGCCGAGTGAGAACCAGTGGGGGCATGCTCAGTGCACCCACTGGGTGTAGTCCCCGAGACTACTGTTGAGTGTTTGACTCGGCTGTAGTCTTAGAATTCTGATTTGTTGTGTCGATGCAGAGATCTTGTGAGTTTGGAACCAAGTTTGCGGAACTTGAGAAGAAGCAGGTCCAGCTCAATCTTGACTTGCAACTAGCTCGGGATCATTTGAAGAAAACCCAGGATGAAGGGGCTGGTAATTAAAGCGAACAACTTGTCCATTGATCTTCAATGAATATGTCATGTGTATCCTTATGTTCATTTGTCTAGTAACATCTTTTGTAGATCAAATGAAAGCAGCCCTGGAGCAGAAGGACCTTGACCTGGCGGCGGCGTAGCAGAGGGCGCAGGAGAAGACCGAACTGGCAGAGCAGAAGTTGGCTTCGGTCGGCGCGCTTGAGGCAGAGATCGCCAGGCTGAGGGGCTCTCTCGACGTAGCCAACCAGGAAGTGACTCGGTTGAAGGGCGCCAAGAATGCCCTGGATGAGAAGTACGGGGTCCTCTTCCATAAGAAGAATGAGATGGAGGCTTATCTGAGTGATCTCACCAAGAAGTGGTATCTTGTGCTTGAAGGTATGCCTCTTTTGCTTGGACCGAGTCTAGGTGGTCGACTCATAATTTTCTTGTTAACTTGTTGTGTCACCTCTTGCGTAGAGTTCTGCCGCGACTTCGGGGAGGAAACTGAGTGGGTTGAGACTGGTCTGGACCCCGCCAATTCTATTGTCAAGGATGAAGCTGCTATGAACATCTTGAGGTTGGAGTCACACCTTACCAGCGCCACAGGCTATCTTGGTCGACTGAAAGCAGTGATGTCTCGGATCGACACTGCACTCTGGAGGGGAGCCGTACAAGAGAATGACCTCGAGTCCCTGATGACTCGACTCAATGAGATCCCCGGTCGAGTGCAGGAGTAGAAGAAGTCATCTGCGCGATGTGGAGCCGACGTTGCACTGTCTCTGGTTCGGGTACACTGCAAGGAGGTGAAGGAGAAGAGGCTGGCCGCGCTCAAGGTTGCTAACACGAAGGAACTCCAGTTCCAGTCGTTCATGGAGACTTTCTTGGAGGCTGCTACCCGCATCGCCGGTGGGATCGACCTGGATGAATTCGTTGCGCCTGCGAGCCCACCTCCCCCCGGGGAGTGAATAAACTTTGATACTTCGATTTAATTTGCCTCGGAATGCCGAGTGATCCTGTAAACATTAAACTCTCATGGGCTTGATGCCCAAGTACTCCTGCCTGAATCTTGCGGGGCTTTATCTGGTTTTGATTCCTTTTGCATTTGCTTGTTTTGCTTCCGACTCTTTCTGATTTTTTGGATTTTGAGTTGTCGTCATCTCTGTGGCATGGCTCTGATGGTCGAACCACTTGATGGTGACATTGTACTTGTGGCGTAACTCGGAGGACCGCAGCTAAGCCCCTGAGTGAGAGGGTTGCTCTTCACTCGAAGTAGTTTTGTAACTTAGGCGATTACGGAGTCGCAGATAAGCCCCCGAATGAGAGGGTTGCTCTTCACTCGGAGCAGTTTTTGTAACTTAGGCGATTACGAGCTACGTCGTACTTGTGGCGGAGCTCGGAGGACAGAGCCACGTTGTATTTGTGGCGTAGCTCGGAGGACCGCAGCTAAGCCCCCGAGTGAGAGGGTTGCTCTTCACTCGTAGTAGTTTTTGTAACTTAGGCGATTATGAGCTACGTTGTACTTGTGGCGGGGCTTGGAGGACAGAGCCACGTTGTACTTGTGGCGGAGCTTGGAGGACAGAGCCACGTTGTACTTGTGGCTTAGCTCGGAGGACCGCAGCTAAGCCCCCGAGTGAGAGGGTTTCTCTTCACTCGGAGTAGTTTATGTAACTTAGGCGATTACGAGCTACATTGTACTTGTGGCGGAGCTCGGTGGACAGAGCCACGTTGTACT